>CM076572.1:512592996-513171907 GCA_034641835.2 Pinus albicaulis | reverse complement strand
GAATCCATAAAATAAACCAATCAATTGACATATTATTTAGAAAAATGGATTTATTTGTATTAACTTAAATAAGGTAGAGCCTTACAATCGTGTCCGCCTTGATGTCATACAGGCCTTCCTAGGGTCCAGAACATGCGTTTCCTTTACTCTTACAAGCCTTGCACTCTTCCAACCAAGATACATATAGGTATGTAATCTTTCCCACATAAAATATCAGCTAAAAGGGTCTAAGTTCCAACAACACTTCACCTCGAATAATACTAAAGCTTGAACTCATCAATTGTCAAAGTCTCCATCCCTTGAAACTAAACCAAAACTTTACCTTATAGGAAAAAGAAAGTGGTTACAGGTCCAAAATGGAAGGGATAGAGTCCCCTTATCAAGGGATTAGCTCCTTACATCAAGGGGTTAGCTCCTTAATGGATGGGATGCATGAACCTGAAAAGAGCGGACTTTCCACCGCAGGAATGTTTCTAGAAGCTTCCAAAAATGACTCAAACTGAGCTTCTAGATTTTACTTGCACCTTTTTTTACCTTTTACAGGGATCCACATTTTTAATGAAGAAAAAGTGCAGTACGTACCAGAGTTTTCCTTTACAAAAGGTGCAGTACCGCAGGTAAAGCTAAGAGAAAGTGCGGTACAAGTGTTTTAAGGACTTTTATGAGCTTTTCTCTTATTTTCAAGGCTTGATATTAGGAACTGATTTGTTTAGACTTGCAAGGGAGAAATGTATGAGTGATAATGAGCTCATATAGACAGAAAAATGTCAAGGTGACAATTTTCAATGTAACAGATTGCCCCTTAAAGTGCGAAGTATGTAATAGATGAAGAGTGAGTCTGTAATTTATGAAGAGTGAAGTAATTTATCATTTCAAGGATCAACCTGTGGACACCCCATTCAGAACCTGTAAAAAAATTCAATGAAAAATGTATATATGTATATATATCATCGCTGAGGTAGGCATTCCCATATTCAGATCAAAAACTAACTAAATTTTTTCTGATACAGAAATGATTTTAATATTACATCAATATTGTAGACACAGCATGGATGCAACCATTTATAATGAATTGTCTACTGCATAATGAATAATAAAACTCCTCACAGCCTGGATGGTGGAAACTAGATCCAGGGTCTTGATTTATGCTTCCCGAACTAGTACGATTCTATCCATGCGATTAAGTGTGTTGAAGTCGAACATGGTAGAACCCAATTGATTACCAGTCAATGATGTGAAATGTTAAGAAGTTTGGGAGAAACCACCAATAACGACAATGGCTCTCAAAGTACTCAGTACAATCCATGAGATGTGAATAAGTGACCTGAAGTCGAACATTTCACGGAATCGTTCGATCGAAGGTCAATGATGCAACCTGTCATCAAAGGCGAGAAACCTGCCATTAAGGCATGCAAATTCCAAGGTACTGAAGGATTATAGATCAACTTCCTAGTTGATGAGCTGTCGTCGATAGAAAGTGATCTGTTGTAAGCAAGCTCACGACACGAAACCATAGATCAAGTTTTGAAGAATTTTTTTTGCAAGTACTGACTCAGGGATGGTCAATGCGAATGGATACAAATGTTTGCAGATGAATGATTTTTTTTACTGTCCTCTTGAACACATAATGACACTATAGATGGTTTGGTGATAGTTTCCCTAAGATAATACCCAGAAATTGGTTGAATACCTTCAATTGGTTTGATTAATTGATAGGAAAAGGATTTCCCAACCCAGGTAGAAGTGTGACAAAAAGTGTCATATTCAAGATTGGTGTAATGCTTTTACAAATGAAAGTATAACAAATGAATCTGTTTTCTCTCTTTTCCCCCACCATTTCTATCAAGTACCTCTTTATTTTTTGACAAGCTTGAGGAGGATAACATTTGCTTGTTTATAAGCTCATCCTTCGAATGAGTCCAACTTATTTTAAAATTGAACCATAAGAAGGAGTGGTTCATTCCTGTTTGTAATCGAAGGGTCCTTTACTGTTAAATTTTAACGAGTCCAGTATAGGAGAAACTCGGTGTTTTTCATTTTTAGGGAGTCAGAAGAAAAAAATTAAGAAAACTCCATGGGTGTAATTTTTCATAAATTTAGTCTCTCAGGCTTGAAAAAGGATAAAATAATGCGAGAGAGAACTCTATTGATCGTGATTAGTCAACGTATACCTTTTTCGTAAATAGTCCATTTCAGTCCGGAAAAGGGGTAAAATTATACTGAAGGGATGACTGTTCATTTCCTTTAACGAGTTCGAATAGTCAAGTACTCGGCAATATTTTCATCTTTAGAGAGTCTGAAAAAGGGCTAAAAAGAGAACTACAGGGTTTTTGTTTTTTGTAAATTTTAAAGAGCCCGAAAAAGTGATAAAAGTATACTCTTCATTTTTGTTTTTTTGTAAGTTTTAATGAGTTCGAAAAAGTGATAAAAATTGTACTCATATGGTTTTCACTTTTTCATAAGTTTTAACGAGTTTGAAAAGGGGATAAAAATGTACTTATAGGGCCGACTTTCAATTTAATTTACGAGCAAGAAAAGACGAAAAGAACTCGGCATTTTCATGTATTTTACGAGAATGAAAGATAGAAAAATAATCTCAGGATTTTCATGAGTTTAATGAGTCTTGAAAATAATAACCGAAATCAACTCAAGATAGGTTTCATTTTTACAAAAGATTGAAACAGAGAAAACTGTGCTTGAGGTTGGCTTGTTTCATTTTTACACAAGCTTGAAAAAAAGGAAAAATCATGCTTGAGATAAGTTTTTAATGCCCCTCAAGCGTAACTTCTAGAGCGCATTCCCCCCCAGCTTCATTTCATTCAACTAAATAGACTACTGGTAATTAATAGCTGGATAGAATGAAGGTTCATTTACGAGATCATATGAAAGACCCGACCTAAAACTGCAAGAAAATTATGCAAAAACTGAAATAACTAACCTAAATATACGACTTAACATTTACGAGATCTAGTCAAAGACTCGACTCAATTAGGGGAGGATTTGTTTCATTTTTTAACGAGCTTGACACAAGAAAAGAACTATGCTCATGGTGACCTGTTTCATTTTTTAAATGAGGTTTAAAGAGTAATAGGAACTATCCTCATAAACTACTATTTGTAATCTACCTATATAACCTACTGATTCATTTTTTAATGAGGTTGACACAGGAAAATAACTGTCCTCATTGCCGGCTGATTCATTTCTTAACGAGGTTGACACAGTAAAAGGAACTTTCCTCATAAGAATTTGTTTCATTTTTTAACAAGGTTGACATAGGAAAAGAACTTTCCTCTTACTTGATTCATTTTTTTACGAGGTTGACTCAGTAACAGGAACCATCCTTAGAAACTACTTATTTCTAATCTATCAATCTACTCTCAGTGGAGTCGCCAATTTGTTGGATGGATAAGTCATTCTTGCGGACAAGACATACCTCCCAAGTGTCCTACAGACATCTAGCAACAAACAGACAAACAAAAATATCTTTCTCTAGATATATCGTGATTCATAATTAAATGTTATAAAGGTTTTATGATCTTACCTTTGATCCAATGCTTGTTTGTAGTAGTCGTCCTTCAGTCGCCCGAAAGAGTTGTCTTCGAAGATCTGCAATCATAAACAAGAAAACATCAAATAGCACATGTATAGCATATATTCATAAATCATATCTATTATGGTGATCAAGGAATCCATAAAATAAACCAATCAATTGACAACTTATTGAGAAAAACGGATTTATTTGTATTAACTTAAATAAGGAAGAGCCTTACAACCGTGTCCGCCTTGATGTCATACATGCCTTCCTAGGGTCCAGAACAGGCGTTTCCTTTACTCTGACAAGCCTTGCACTCTTCCAACTGAGATACATACATGTATGTAATCTTTCCCACATAAAATCTTAGCTAAAAGGGTCTAAGTTCCAACAACACTTCACCTAAAATAATACTAAAGCTTGAACTCATCAATTTTCAAAGTCTCCATCCCTTGAAACTGAACCAAAAATTCAATTTACAGGAAAAAGAAAGTGGTTACAGGTCCAAAATGGAAGGGGTAGAGTCCCCTTATCAAGGGATTAGCTCCTTACATCAAGGGGTTAGCTCCTTAATGGATGGGATACATGAACCTGAAAAGAGCGGACTTTCCACCGCAGGAATGTTTCTAGAAGCTTCCAAAAATGACTCAAACTGAGCTTCTATATTTTACTTGCACCTTTTTTTACCTTTTACAGGGCTTTGCATTTTTAATGAAGAAAAATTGCGGTACATACCGCAGTTTTCCTTTACAAAAGGTGTGGTATCGCAGGTAAAGCTAAGAGAAAGTGCAGTACAAGTGTTTTAAGGACTTTTATGAGATTTTCTCTTTTTTTCAAGGCTTGATATTAGGAACTGATGTGTTTAGACTTGCAAGGGAGAAATGTATGAGTGATAATGAGCTCATACGGACAACAAAACATGAAGGTGACAATTTTCAGTGTAACATAACCTTAACCTTCCCATAACCTTAAATTTAACCTTAACTATAACCTAACCATAACCTTGACCTTAACTATAACCTAACCCTAAGCTTGACCAAACCCTTAACATTAACCTTAAGGTTATAGTCAAGATGAGGATAGGGTTATGTTATAGTCAAGTTTAATTCTAGGTTAATTTAAGGTCAAGGTTATGGTTATGGTTAAGGGTAAAGTCAAGGTTAAGGTAAAGTTAAGGTTAAGGCTAGGTTAAGGTTAAGATAAGGTTAAGGTTAGGTTAAGGTTAAGGTTAAGGTTAAGGTCAAGGTTAAGGTTAGGATATGGTTAAGGTTAGGGTTAAGGTTAGGGTAAGGTGAGCGTTAGGTTATAGTTAAGGTTAAGGTTAAGGTTAGGGGTAAGGTTAAGGTTAAGATTATGGTTAAGGTTTGGTCAAGGTTAGAGTTAGGTTATAGTTAAGCTTAAGGTTAAGGTTAGGTTAAGGGTAAAGTCAAGGTTAATGGTAAGGTTAGGTTAAGGTTAAGGTTAGGTTAAGGGTAAGGTTAAGGGTAAAGTCAAGGTTAAGGTTAAGGTTAGGGTAACGTTAAGGTTAAGGTTAAGGTTAAGGTCAAGGTTAATGGTAAAGTTAAGGTTAAGGTTACGGTTAAGGGTAAGCTTAAGGTTAAGGTTATGGTTAATTTTAGGTTAAGGTTCATGTTAAGGTTAAGGTTAGGGTTAAGGTTAGGGGAAGGTTAAGGTTAAACTTAAGGTCAAGGTTAAGGGTTTGGTCAAGGTTAGGGTTAAGATTAAGGTTAAGGTTAAGGTTAACTATAACCTAACCCTAACCTTGTCCAAACCCTTAAAATTAACCTTAACCATAACCTTAACCATAACTTTAACCTTAAACTTAACCTGACTAAACCCTTAACCTTGACCTAACCCTTAAATTTAGCCTAACCTTAACCTTAACCTTAGCCTAACCTTAACATTAACCTTAAATTTAACCTTAACCTAACCCTAACCTTAACCTTAACCCTACCCTTAACCTTGACCAAACCTTATCTTAACTATAACCTTAACCTTACCCTTAACCTTAACATTAACATTCCTAAACCCATAACCTTAACCTTAACCTTGAATTTACCTTAACCTAACCTTAACCCCTTTACCTTAACCTTAACCTTCCCATAACCATAACATTAACCTTAACCAAACCTTAACCTCAAATTTAACCAACCTTAACCTTAACCTTAACCTTGACCTTAACCTAACCGTAACCCTAACATTAACCTTAACCTTAACCTAACGTAACCTATAACCTTAACCGTAACCTTAACCTTACCTTAACCTAACCTAACCTTAAGGTTATAGTTAAGATAAAGGTTAGGGTTAGGGTTAGGTTAAGGTTAACGTTAAGGTTAAGGTTATAGTTAAGGTTAAGGGTAAGGTCAAGGTTAAGGTTAAGGTTAAGGTTAGGTTAAGGGTAAATTTAAGGTTAAGGTTAAGATTTGTTCAAGGTTAGGGTTAGGTTATAGTTAAGGTTAAGGTTAGGCTAAGGTTAAGTTTAAGGTTAGGGTTAGGCTATAGTTAAGGTTAGGGTTAGGTTATAGTTAAGGTTAGGGTTAAGGTAAGGTTAATGTTAACGTTAAGGTCAAGGTTAAGGGTAAGGTTAAGGTTAGATTAAGGTTAAGGTTATGGGAAGGTTAAGGTTAAGGTTATGGTTAAGGGTAAGGTTAGGGTTAGGTTATAGTTAAGGTCAAGGTTATGGTTAAGGTTAAAGTTAAGGTTAGGTTAAGATTAAGGTTAAGGTTAGGTTAAGGGTTAAAGTTAAGGTTAAGGTTTAAGTTAAGGTTAAGGTTAAGGTTACATTAAGGGTAAAGTCAAGGTTAATGTTAGGTTAAGGTTAAGATAAGATTAAGGCTAAGGGTAAGGTTAAGGTTAGGTTAAGGGTAAAGTTAAGGTTAATGTTAGGTTATGGTTAAGGTTAAGGTTAAGGGTAAGGTTATAGTTAGGTTAAGGTTAAGGTTAAGGTTAAAGTTATGGTGAGGTAATAGTTAAGGTTAGCTTAATCTAGTGTTAAGGTTAAGGTTAAGGTTAAGGTTAAGGTTAGGTTAAGGGTTTGGTCAAGGTCAAGGTTAAGGTGAGGTTATGGGTAAATTTAAGGTTATGGGTAAATTTAAGGTTAAGGTTAGGGTAACTGTTGTGGTGGATTTGACACACGGGTGTACGAAATTGCACTCATTTAGAGAATGTGGTCTTTTCTCTAAACCATAAGTAATAGGCAGTATCTGGGGGGAGATCAGAAGTATAAAACTTAAATGAAGTAATACACTAAAGTACGCTCTGTTGAAAAACTAAAACTAAAACACAAAATGAAGCTATATATAGAGTTCCAAACAGTAATAAGGTAAACAACGGCTTGATGGCCTTCTTCTTATTTAATGCTTGGAATGAAAACAAAAATCTTACCCACTTGCTAAAGGGCCTAGGCAGAGGCTCTAGGACCCGATGCAAGGATGTTTTTCCTTCAAGTTTTTCCTTCTTACGCAGTCCAACTCTCTCTCTTTGCTGTAATGGGCTAAGATTGTTGGGTGGCCAATAATCGAGTCCTCTTCTTCAGCTCCTCCTCCTTGGTTCACACATGATGTTAGTGTTGCTTGGGAAACTTTGGCCAGCATAACTTTGTGATCACAAATTGTTCATCTCTTTGAGGGTTTATATAGGTGAGCTTTCAAACCTCCTTCCCTCCCTTGGTACATGATGGATGGTGACCCAAGGGAGGGGAAATATTCCATTGTGGGCTGAAATATTATTTTATGTGCTCACATAAGGCCTAAGGAGGCGCTGGTGTTGTCCTTAGGTAGATTTCACATAAGGAGAAATTGTCCTTTGCTTGCTTGTGGTCCCGGAATGTGATTTTTTGCTACTTCCAGGAATGCACGCTTATTGGGCTCCAGTGCGCACAAAAGGCGCTCTTTTCGAAGGAAAAAGAGCACATTCAAGAATTTATGACTAGTTCAATCTTGAATTGCTCAAAACCTTAGAGATTCTTGATTCCATAATGTATTCCTATTCTGTAAATCCTTGGACTCAACATTAATTGATGTCATTTTTTGATGTACGATTTTCCAGTGTTAACAATTTCCCCCTAATGTGTGAGGTCTAGGAAGAATTTTATAGCCGAAATACATTATAGTTTCTTTTCTGTATCGTACGCACAGAGAGAGAGAGAGAGGGAGAGAGAGAGAGAGAGAGAGAGAGAGAGAGCGAGGCTTACGTGTCGAAGGAAAACACCTTGCATCGTTTCCGAGATAACCATGGCCTAAGGGACCCCCTGTAAGCAGACAAAATATGCAACATATTTGCAAAAATTCAATGACGGAGGCATGTCCCATGCTCGTGATGTTATGGCTAGTTAAAGAAAATTGACAGATAGATGTGTTGTCTATGCCACTACTATAGTAGTGATGTTGGTGGTTGTTGACAACGACTGCTGACGCCCACAGGGGTGTTTTTTCTTTGACGATAGGTGGAATGTGGTACCCATATGTGTAATCTTGGTATGGAATATCACTGCGCAATGTATGCATATGTACTGACTGGGACATTCTTGTGTAAGCATTGTTTTCAGAGACACTTATAAAGGCACAGGTCTTCGACAAATCTTGATCAAAGTGCAATGGTTGTAAGGTATGATACCATCATGACATGAAAGATTTTGCTGTAGTCGAATGTCAAGAGGATCGATGATATCTATGGACAATGATGTCTCCCATAGTGCCACCGGAGGATACCCCTGTGCATGGGGAGGGGTCATCCAAGGTACCACTTCCTTTTTGGAAAAGGGGTGTTGATGTCAACAAAGAGGAAGCCTTAACCAACCCATAATGGGTTTAACATAGGAATGTTGGTGAGCGGTAGCTGAAAACGGATGATGGGGAAACAATGGCCCGAGGTCAAAGTATATTTGAGTAGCTTGGTGGTAGTCATAGGTATTTATAAAGGGAAAATTCCCTGGAGTCGGTAGGACTTCCAGGGCAGGTATGAACTGGCTATGATTGTCATAATGGTGTGGTCATGGGGGGCTATGAAATAATTCAACCAAGGGAGAAAGGGGGACTGCTTCCATGAGAGGAAAATTGAAATATGAGGGCGAAGAGGCGAAGGGCGTTGTTTGTGATCTTTGTACACTTACCAAAAGAATAAAATAATGGAGTTTGGTTTGTAAAATACACAAAGATGGGTACCCCAAAACATGAAAGAGGGTCGCTCACTTGATGGTGTGAGGACGGTGTTTTGCTGGGGGTAGGGGTACCATTGGTTGGTTTCAAGTGTGGGTTTGATGAAGCAGAAGATGTCGCAGATGGGTTAATGTTGATGGAGGTATGGTGGGCCAAATGTCGTGCATGGAGGTGCGCTTTCATTCTGCTTGTACAACCCGGTCGTCAAGGAAGGGGGTTGAGTTTGAATGGTGAACTTGACCTTATGCATGATATATGGATGAGCATGAGGTGCTTCCCGGACTAAAATGTTATGGCCATGGCATCACTTGTGGAGTGATGTGTGGTCTACTTGAGATGACGATCGCCATGGAGGGTAGGCTCTACCGACCATCACGGACATTTATCATATGCAGGGTGAGGTGATGATAAACGTGGTTGGGTATGAGGACCCTAGGGTTTATTTCTGATGGAGAAATGATGTCAGGATATGTAAAGTTTTCTAGGGCTCTATCATGGTGAGGGTAGAATGATACCTGCTCCAAAACTTTCAGTGGTCGGTGTTGTGAATGATTTGCAGGTTCTTCCTATAAAAACAACTACCTCAAGTGAAAGAATCTTCTTTTCATTCAATATTATTGAAAAAAATGAATCTTGGAAAGGAATATGAGCGGGTGCATACTTTCCGGCGCTTGAAAAAATATTTATTTGGAAAGCGAATGTGGGGCATCGCTTTCGTTCGTCATGGTATACTGAGGATGGTGCAACTTATGGTTTGCAGAATGGACCTTTTGATATTCTGTTATGGACCTCTGAAGTTTTGGAAAAGGGAAATAAATAAGGGATTATGGCTCTAAACCTATTCATTTGTACTTTCTGAGTTTAGGAGATAAGAGGTGATAGCAGAGCCTTTCTTGCTATTGCGGCCAGCCTATGTACTGGGGATAAGCGATACTATTCCGAGGTAACTCTCACAACGTCCTGCATTTTGATTTTTTTAGTTTTGTCACGTCGGGGGCTGTACAAATTAGGTTTGTATGGCCTCAAAGGGGCCTTTTTTCCTAGATTGCGTGGGCGATCTAGGGAAATAAGTGCCCCCCTTGCGCGTATTTCTCAGGTACAGCCACGCGAAGGCGTGTTGTCCCTGCCTATTTGCACACAAGGGTGTGCATGTAAATGAAATATGTGTTGTTGTTCCTAGAGACATCCTTGAGTTATGAAAGAGCAGTGCTTAGGAAATCTTATATATAGCAAGGAGCATATGGTATAATAGGGGAAGTTATCAATAAAAGGCTCTCATGCTATCTCCTAAAACCAAGACATTTTAATTTTGAATGGGACCAAGACCTTCAGAATCTAGATATGGGGAGAGCAACACTACAGAGGCAAGGTGCAAAACTCCAATATAAAAGCATCAGACAATTCAGTGGCAGCTTACAGTAAAGAGGGCCGATTCAAAAACACCTCACAGAAATAGATAATCAGAAGGTGTTTACTGCATATGAAAGATTAAGAGAATACTAGTTATCATTGAGATGATATCCAGATACACAATATCACCATGTGATGGGCTAATCAATTTAAGAATCCATACATGACAATAGCGTTTTAAAAATAACCTCCCAAAGAAACTAACATAGCATAAATATGGTTTGAGTGAACAGTGAAACAGTATATCATGCCTGAGCCATATTTAAAGCGCTTGAATAATTTGAGCATGGGTATCAACTAGGATAAATCCATACCAAAAACCAGTGAGCCACTCGCATTCCAGAACATGATATGAGGAAGGTGGATGGAACGAAATGAACAATTAAATTATCACTTACAAGAGAAAGTTACAAACTATGAGACACCAAAGATCATAATCCTCTTTAAATATGGAACTCCTCCTCACTGAAACCCAATGGGCTCTGTACATTCATATAAGATTTATACAACGATGCATACAAAAATTCTTTCACCGCATAATTTTCTGATAAAATTTGGAACCCTTAATAAATTTTCCTTCAGGGGTTTTATAGGAGAAAAAGAAAACATTGTAAAGAAAGTGGAAGATGAACATTTAATTTGCCTCATAAAGACAGGTTGGTGGAAACATGCACGCCCATACTACTTGATAACTCTGTAATGTTGTATGTACTCTGTGGCCTACTTTCTGAAATAAATGCACTGGGTGAAAGTCTCTTCAGGAACACGGTATAGAAATAAAACCACATGGGCAGTCCGTCCTTCCCTGGAAAGAAAATTCTATTGAAATGAAACCTTGAGGGTATTGTTTTCGATGCATAGATCTTCTGAGTGATCTACGGGGTATTCGATCTGGTACTTTTCCTTCAAATGGTTAGGTTAAGGTTCCAAAATCTTCAATTACACGCCTTTAACTCTCTGCCATTCATTGATACTCTTTATCTGTAATATTAATGTTTTCGAACACGAAATCTGAGCTTTGAATGACTCTGGAGGGTTTGACAGAGTTTAACCCTACTTCTTTAATGGCATTCATGTCGTAACAGCTTCCCAGGCCTTTATCCATAATTATAGCCTCTGAAAAATGGTCTTTTCCGGTGTTTTCTGCTACTGTAATTGAGACTGTGAATCATGGCGGTGTACCACCGTTCGTACCCTACAAAATACACAAAATTGTCAAGAAAACCAAATGCACGTGAAGGTGGATGCAACAGGGATAATGAGTATGACAGTGCAGCTTGGATAAATGGTGGAAAAATGCAGTGAAATGGTGGAGAAAAGCTCTGGTGAAGGTTGGCGGAATGCAAAAGATTAAACACGAAAGCTTAAAATTTCGACCTTTGAATGAAAAATATAGGGGGATGGAGGAAAACGTGACAAAACATGTGGAATAGTGACATGGCAGGACCAGTCAACGGTGGTCGTGTGAATGAATTTGGACCGTCCAATCTTAGGAGGAGATCGACGGTGGAAAACATATCGGAGGGCGATGGATTAGCGGGCCAGGGGTACGGATACCTTGGGTTAACCTCAGCGCATCTTCAGAGTGCGATGACCATTGGATGGAGAGAATATGGACCATTGATCGGCGGGTTAGATGGATAGTTGTGATGATATCGGAGGGGCGAACAGAGGAGCGATGGGCGCATTTCGAAACAGTGCTGATAGTCAGATCTTACACAGATCGACTGCTGAGATAATTTCAAATGCCAACAGACAATGTGTTCACCATTGCATCGAAACTTTTGCATTTCAAAGGATAAGGGCGCATGTGAAACCCCGATTGTGATAAGTTCTCTCTGGGCTAACACTTGGTCTAGCGCCCAGGTCATGTGGAGGAGGAGATAAAGGGGGATAGGACCAAAGGGGATGGGCCTTATATATTTTCGAATGTGGTTTTTCGGTCCTTTTTATGCAATTTTGAGGCTAGAAAAAAGTAACGATAGGCAGAAAAAGGATTTTTAGGCCAGGAAAGAAGGGGTTTGAAGGGTTTAAGCGGGATTGCTTGTCAAAATTCAATAGGGGGCTGACATGATCAACATTGGCTCCACCTAGGGATGGCATGTTCATCCCTGGGCATGTCAAGAACTTCGCATACCACCTGATAAATCTTCTATGCGGACACTGCTCTTCAACACTTCCACTTTTCCTTTCATAATTCATCACGACACCCACATTATTCAAACAAGGATGAAAACATAAAACTAATGTACAGTATGATACACCAAGCTATCTATGCCTGAATCAGAACTGGAAGAAGGGTTTAAGGAACTGACCATTTACAGGGGCGTCAAGCAAGTCACCCTGTAAATCCTCCAACTTGAAAGTGTTGTTACCTCCTTGTTCCATGATTTTAAAATGATCGAACCAGAGTGGATTGAATTTACCATGTTTCCCTTTTTCATCTCTTCGGACATCCCATCTGAGCACTAAATCACCAATCTACAACTTCCTGTTCTTAGCATGCTGATAAAAAAGGTACTTCATCTTCTCTTGATATTCAGTCAGCTTCTGATTTACCTGTTTCCGTGTTTCCTCCAACTCCACCAACTGATTTATTCTCTTGGCCACATCATCAGGACCTTCTTGAATTTCTCGCATGAATCAGGCTATTGGTAAGGCTAACTAAATAGGGAATACTGCTACCCTCCCATATACTAATTCATATGGGGATTTCCCAGTTGCTCTCTTGCTGGTAATTCTATTGGCCCACAGGGCGAATTTCAACTGGGAATCCCAATTTTTCTGATTTTTGTTGATAGCCTTCTTCAGTGCCCTCACCAGGGATTTATTTGAAGACTATTCCAAGCCATTTCCTTGTGGGTAATAGGATATAGAGTGACTTAGTGTGATGTTATACTGCTGGAAGAAACTCACAAACTTTGCAGACTTGAAAGCCTGGGCATTATCAGTCACTACTCTGGCAGGGCAGCCAAACCTAGATATGATGTTTTCTTCCATGAAATTTATTATCACAGTATCTGTCGCATTCCTCGTAGGTATGGCTTCCACCCATTTTGTGAAATAATACATGGCAGTTAATATCCACTTATGTTGACCACTCGATGGAGGATTTATTTCACATATAAAGTCAATTCCCCATTGTCGGAATGGTTCGTCCGCATGCATGGGAATCATGGGCAGAGGTGCCAGCTTCTGTCTTTCAGCAAATTTCTGACATTTCTCACAAGCTCTAACCCGGGAAAAAACATCTCCAAAGAGCTTAGGCTAATAAAAACTAGCCTTCAGGATTTTGTGAGCAGTGGCCCTCCATCTGTAATGTCCCCCACAGATTCCCTCATGAAATTCAACCATTATACTCTCTAGCTCATCCTCTATGAGACACAAGAGTAGAATACCTGAGGGATCTCGCCAGTATATCTGGCCATTGGCGACTATGTACTTCTGTGATCTCAATCGTAGTGCTCTATATTTAGCTTTATCACAGCTTGGAGGGCAGTTGAGTGTGAGGAGATATTCTACTATTTCTTTGTACCACTGACTGGTGAGGTACTTCATCTGTGTTTCCAGAGTATTTATCTCTACTCCGTGTAGCTCTTATTTCTCTTCAGATTCCTCACTTGCTATTATGGAAAAATTTATACCTAGAGCCTGATAGTTTGATTCAGATAAGATTTTGGCTAGCCCTTGTCCTTTGATCAATTTGGTAGGGTGGATGTCTAGCTCATACTCCTGTATTTTGGCAATCCACTTCCCCCTTTTTCCTTCACTATCCCCTTGGATAAGAATGTATTTTACAGCTGCTGTAGGTACAAATGAAGTGATGTGGGATTGTAGGACATATATGCAGAATGATTTAAGGGATTTCAGTAGGGCATATGCTTGCTTTTCTAATATGTTATATTTTAATTCTGCATCACAGAGCACCTGACTGAAGAAGGCGATGGGCTTCTCGTATCCTTCTTCATTTTTCTGCAATAAAACTACTGATATTGTATGAGGTGATGCAAAAGAGAAGATCATGAATGGTTTAGCATAATCCAGTCCAGCTAGCACAGGGGCTTCTACAAAAGCATTTTTTTATTCTAGTAAAGGCCTCTCGTGATTCCTGGGACCACTTAACCTCATTATCTTTCTTCAGCATGTTAGTTATATGTCTAACTATTTCAGCATAGTTAGGAATAAACCTTCTCAGAAAATTAATGCACCCTAGGAATACCTACACCTCCTTCTTATTTCTGGGAATATAAATACCATTTATAACCTCTACCCTCTTAGGGTCTATTTTAACCCCATCTTTAGTCACAATATGCCCCAAGAGCTTGCCTTCTTCTAATGCAAATAAATATTTTTGTGGATTGAGAGAAAGACCACACCTTCTGCATTTCTCAAAAGTTCTATGCAGATGCTCAATGTGCTCAGTATCATCCTTTGAAAATATGGTGATATCATTGAGGTAGACTACCAAAAACTTATCCTTCTCCCCCAAAAAAGCAATGTCCATGGCCCTTTGAAAAGTGGCCCCTTAATTAATCAACCCGAAAGGCATCCTGGCATACATAAATGTACCCCATGGTGTGGTGAAAGTAGTCTTCTTTTGATCTTCTGGAAGTACAACCACCTGATTATAACCAGAAAATCCATCCATCATTGACATCCTAGAAGCTCCAACCACTTTCTGCAGGATGCGGTCCATCTTAGGCAGTGGGTAATTATCCTTTAAGGATGCTCTATTTAAATTTCGGAAGTCAACACACAGCCTTATTTCTCCATTCTTCTTTCAGACAGGGATTGGGTTTTCCACCCATTCGGAGTACCTCAAGGGCACAATTATTTTGGCCTTTAACAACTTCTTAATTTCCTTCTCAATAGAGGGAAGCAACAAGGGATTTATCTGTCTAAGCTTCTGCTTATGAGGTTTCACATCTCCCTTTAATGGAATTTTATGCTGCATTATACTGATGTCAAAATTTTTTAGGTCTTGATAAGACCATGCAAACACATCTTTCTAAGACTGAAATAACTTTTGGTATAGATTTTTATATTCTTCTGGGACCTTCTTGGATAATTTCAAAATTTTTGGGTCAGCATCAGTAACAAGATTCAGGTCTTCTACCTAATTTTATTCCACCACTTTGCTTGGCTGCAGTGGGACATCGTTCTTGTCAAATAATTTCTCTAGAGGCACCAGCCCTTTGGGTATAACGTTTCCCTTCAACTGCAGCACTTTATTACCTGCCATTTTCTCCTCCCAATTCCTTTCTGAAGTATCCTCAGCCTCCTCTTATTCACAAGCATCAATCTCCATGTTGGAGAATTCTCCTACTGTTTCCAAGAATCTCTTCACCTGTTCTTCGTCCTCAAATACCTGCCAGTGCTTGATATTATCTGGTATTGATGGTCGATAACGTACTTCAATTTCATACCTCAAGAGAGGGTTCTGAGGTGGACGGAATGCACTAGCAGCCACAACAAGGGAATCAACCATCCTATTCTATTCCCGGGGCATGAACTGGATATTAAATGCCAATAAAAAATTCTCCACCATGTCCCAAACTTCATTCCTATAAGCCCTTAGCTGAGGATGTTTGGTTTGACACTGATTCCTGACTTGTCTGACCACCAGTTCTAAATCTCCCAAAAATTTTAAACTTTGTATATTCATGCTCCTGGTTGTCTGCAATATTAGCAGAAGTGCTTCATATTCAGCCACATTATTAGTGGATTCATATTCTAGTTTGAAAGACAATGGGACCCACTTCCCTGTAGGAGGAATCAATAGTATTCTAGCTCCATTACCTTCTTTTGAATTTGCTTCATCAAAATGAAGTGTCCAGATTCCTGCTTCATGGCTCTCTAAGGGCTGCTCAGTCTTGATCTGGCAGAAAGATGGTTCATGAGCATAATATTGATCTTCTTCTAGCATCAAGCATGAGAAATATCCTTCTTTACTATAGACTGGTGAATTTACAGAGTTGTCAGCCTTAGTAACCATCTTGAAAATCTAGTTTCCCTGTACAACCTCCTCTCCTGGCCACCAAAAACTGGGATAGTGGCATATGTTAAGTCCAACTTGATTGACCCACCGATATTTGTTCCCCAGGACCTTGATAGCAACGTGCCGAAGCGAGATGGGATGTTAGCCACCATGATGTCCATTACCACACTTTTTGCTGGGATTTGGGCCAAATTGACCACCAAATCCTTGATCATCCCCAGGAATTTAACTCTTTTGGAATCAAATGAATAGAGGTCCTTGTATGGACGGGTGATTTGTAATCCTAGTTGTTCCATGACTGATAGAGGCAGTAGATTATGGGAAGCTCCAAAATCTAACATACAATTATGTAATAACAGGTCATGGATCACTAGAGACACATAGAAGGGAGGAGTAGAAGCATCTAATTCCTCAACATGTGGGCCAAATACAACCATGGGTCTTTCTTCTTGAAGGTTGAGACTACCTGGGATGAGTGTTGCTTCTGGAGGTATCATAAAAGAGGTTACTTGGGATTGATATGCAGTTTTCTTCAATAGTTCAGTTAAGGGGACTGGGATTTAGACCTTCTCGAGTTCCTTTTTCAGACTGAAAGCAGGAGGGGACTTCTCTATTACAACCTCTTTTGACTCTTTATTTTCCGCTGAGGGTTTGACTTATTTTAACACAGACTTGGCATTAGGGGGAATGAATACTTTTGAAGAGGAATGAATTTGATCATTAGACTACAAAGGTTTGTTTAGAGGCCCCTTACCTTTGTCTATGAATTTCTGCATTGTTGACTCCTTCTGAGCAGGTGCTTCCTTCTGGGGTGGCTCTTCTTCTTGCTCTTGAGTATGAGTCCTCTTCCTGGAAGATCTGAGGTCATATCTCCTATTGAACTGTGCTTGCATGAAATCAACAAATTGCTTACAATAGTGATCAATTTCTAAATCTTCTGTGTCTCTAGACTTTTCTTCTCCTTGTAATGAGCATTCGATTCCATCACTTCCTTGCAAAGGGCATTCTTCTCCATCACTGTTCGAGAAAGAAATATTTGCATCCTCCAGTTCATAGGCAGTATCTTCAGTAGAACCATCCGCTGGACCTTCCAAGTACAATGGGTGTGGTACTGGATCTTGTTGTTCCTTTAGTTCTCTTTGCAATATTTGTAGGGGTGGTTTCCTATACTGAGGATTATAACCTTTGTTTGGAGCATTCTGGAAATTCTTGGAGGTTGAATTCTTGGCTTCCAATTCGAGCTTGACCAACTTACCAGAAAGGTTCTTAATCATTTTTTTCATTTCTTCAATTCTGTCATTAGCAGAGTCTCTGTCTTGGTTAGAGGTAGATACCTCCTCTTTGCCCCTTCTTCTAGTATCTTGTTCATATTTTCCCTTTGATTTACCAGTGGAGGAAAAATTTGCCTCCAACTCTAGTGCATCTGTCTGAGCATCATCCAAAGTAGCAGGCTTTCTTTCTCTCAGAGAGAAACCGAATTTTGAATTAAAGGCTACTACGAAAACAACTTTAGCAGTAGTTTGATGAGGTTTCATATCAGCTGGAAGGCTCATATACAATTTATTGAATCTATTGATAAATTCTGACACCCCTTCATTATGTCTTTTCTTGAGTGTGTTAAACTCAATAAAACAATTTCCATGATCTTTCTTCTCTCCCCATTTCTTGAGAAAAGTATCTTCCATTATTTCCCAAGTGGTAACAGAATGATCTCCCAATGTCTTAAGGCATTTTCTGGTTTCACCATCAAGAGATTGGACAAACAAACTTAAGACTACATCCAAATGTTGCACATTAAAATTCTCTGCAAAATAACAAAAGAACTCGAGATGTTTTTAAGCATCAATCTCATTTTCCCCATTGAATCGGGGTAAAATATTCAGATAATCCTGTGGCATATCATTCAACACTTGAGGTAATTCCAGGGGGGCATATTTATTTAAAAATAAGCCTCGAACATTGGCCATTGGAGGGGGTGGAGGTAGTGCAATAGTTTGATGAGTAAGAGGAGGAGGAGGAGGTGGAAGTGGAGTATGAATAACAATAGGGATGTAGTGAACAAAAACTTGAGGTGTTGAGGGGAACAACGGTATGTTAATAGCAGATACTTCGGTGACTTCCTTGACCTCCTTGACCTCAAGAGTAGGGTGAAAATTATCTTTAAATCGGACACCTCCACGGGGTGAAATATCTGAAGAGTAATCAGTATCTCCCACAATGGATTCGGGACCTAGCACTTGGGCTACTTGAGAAGAAGAGGATGGGAAGTTTTCTATAGAAAATTCAGGGATTTCAGTGTGGACTTATTTCCTTTCCCTCCAATTCCTCCTATGTATGATATTCTCTGGGTCAGACACTAAAGGTGTCTTTGGCTGTGACGTATCTGACCTTAGGTGTGGCTTACAAGGAGCCAGGACTGCAAGTGAATTTATCTAATAAACGAATGTGGAGTCACCAAGGTGAGGGATATAAAACTCTCAACTCTCCATACTCACCTACTTGAAGAGTGAATTAGGTTTTGTCGAGGCCTAGGGATTTAAATTTTCTCAACTTCGTTCCACGGCAACGACGCCAAAATGATGTTGTCGTTCCTAGAGATAGCCTTGAGTTTTGAAAGACCAGTGCCTAGGACATCTTATATATAGCAAGGAGCATATGGTATAACAGGGGAAGTTATCAATAAAAGGCTCTCATGCTATCTCCTGAAAACAAGACATTTTAATTTTGAATGGGCCCAAGACCTTCAGAATCTAGATACGGGGAGAGAAACATTGCAGAGGCAAGGTGCAAAATATAATATAAAAGCATCAGAAAATTTAGAGGCAGCTTACAGTAAAGAGGGACGATTCAAAAATACCTCACAGAAATAGATAATCAGAAGGTGTTTACTGCATATGAAAGATTAAGAGAATACTAGTTATCATTGAGGTGATATCCAGATACGCAATATCACCATGTGATGGGCTTATCAATTTAAGAATCCATACATGAAAATAGTGTTTTAAAAATAACCTCCCAAAAAAACTAATATAGCATAAATATGGTTTGAGTGAATAGTGAAATAGTATATCATTCCTGAGCCATATTTAAAGTGCTTGACTAATTCGAGCATGGGTATCAACTAGGATAAATCCATACCAAAAACCAGTGAGCCACTCGCATTCCAGAACATGATATGAGAAAGATGGATGGAACGAAATGAACAATTAAATTATCACTTACAAGAGAAAGTTACAAACTGTGAGACACCAAAGATCATAATCCTCTTTAAAGATGGAACTCCTCCTCACTGAAACCCAACGGGCTCTGTACATTCATATAAGAGTTCTACAATGATGCATACAAAAATTATTTCACCGCATAATTTTCTGATAAAATCTGGAACCCTTAATAAATTTTCCTTCGGGGGTTTTATAGGAGAAAAATAAAACATTGTAAAGAAAGTGGAAGATGAACATTTAATTTGCCTTATAAAGATAGGTTGGTGGAAACATGCACACCCATACTGCTTAATAAATCTGTAATACTGTATGTACTCTGTGGCCTGCTTTCTAAAATAAATGTACTGGGTGAAATTCTCTTCAGGAACACGGTATAGAAAATAAAAGCCACATGGGCAGTCTGTCCTTCCCTGGAAAGAAAATTCTGCTGAAATGAAACCTTGAGGGTATTTTTTTCTATGCATATACTTTCTGAGTGATCTACGGGGTCTTCGATATGGTACTCTTCCTTCAAAAGGTTAGGTTAAGGCTCCAAAATTTTCAATTACACGCCTTTAACTCTCTACCATTCACTAATACTCTTTGTTTGCAATATTAATGTCTCCGATCGCGAAATCTGTGCTTTGAATGACTCTGGAGGGTTTGATAGAGTTTAACCCTGCTTCTTTAATGGCGGTCATGTTGTAACAGCTTCCCAGGCCTTTATCCATAATTCTAGCCTCTGAAAAATGGTCTTTTCCGATGTTTTCTGCTATTGTAATTGAGACTGTGAATCATGGCAGTGTACCGCCGTTTGTACCCTGCAAAATACAAAAAATCGTCAAGAAAACCAAATGCACGGGAAGGTGGATGCAACATGGATAATGAGGATGACAGCGCAGCTTGGAGAAATGGTGGAAAAACGCAGTGAAATGGCGGAGAAATTCTCTGGTGAAGGTTGGTGGAATGCAGAATATTAAACGCGAAAGCTTAACATTTCGACCTTTGAATGAAAAATATATGGGGACGGTGGAAAACGTGACAAAACACGTGGAATAGTGACGTGGCGGGACCGGTCAATGGCGGTCGTGCGAATTAATCTGTACCGTCTGATCTCAGGAGGAGATCGACGGTGGAAAACATATCGTAGGGCGACGGATTGGCGGGCCACGGGTACGGATACCTTGGGTTAACCTCAGTGCATATTCGGAGTGCGATGACTGTTGGATGGAGAGAATAAAGACCGTTGATCATTGGGTTAGATGGACGGTTGTGATGAGATCGGAGGGGTGAACAGAGGAGCGACGAGTGTGTTGTACATTTTTACTCCTGCATGTAAATTTTCGGTCTGCCACCTTTTTCGAATCTCTTTCACATCTCTATCGTGGCCTAAGAACCTCACGCTCCCGTTTGATATTAGGCCGCCCTCAAAATCCGTCTACAAAGGTTTTTCTAAAATCCTATTTAAAGTTATATCGGGCCTACCCCAGCCACCTCAGCCCCTGTGCTTTAGCTACCATGTGACCCGAGCTCGAAAAACCATAGGCCAAAGGAAGGGGGCTTATTGTTTTATATTTCAGGCGTAATTGTGGCCATTCGATCAAATTAAAATCAATGGAGCGGAGGTCTTTTATATGGTGGCCCCCGCGTCCGTATCTCACTTCAGGCGGTAAACCGGGCGGTATTGGAACCGCACTCCGTCTCCACTCCAGCCGCTATTTACCACAAAGTGCCGACTCACCAAATGTGTGCCGTTTTTGTTAGCTGTGTCTAAAAACCATTTTTCTGCCGCGTTAAAGTCTCAGACAATCACCGTGCAAATGGAATTATTCCGAGCTGCTGATCCTACGATCTCAATCCGACGACAAAGATATTCTCCAAGCCGCCTTGACTGCTAACTCGTGTCCTGGCCTCGCCTTGTGGCCCACCATTATGCCGCCCTCATCACCTCCCACCATTGATCCGTATTTGCGATCCGACGACCTAGAGTTCAGCCTCCCACCGTTGACTCCGCCGCCATGTCACTCCTTCACCCGTTCCCCGCATGCCTACGTGGGCTTACTCCCGCACGTCCAACATATTTCCCCGTCATATATATATGTATGTGTGCATGTAAGCTATCTGTCTCTGTTTTTATTCGTCACCCCTCACGTCCAAAATGTTTTACGAAGGAAAGTCGCATCAGCTCGTTTAATCCATGCCTCCATTGTTTCTCCTCTCGCCACCCCGCGTTTTCCCGTCATCTATTCAAGTCCCCGCATCATAATCGTCCCCATCTCCATGCTCCTTGCCTCTGTATATTTTCTCTAATGTTTGTGGGTTTGCAGGTGCTCTTAAGATGACAAAGAGGCCTCATAATTTATCGCCTCCACGGGTAGAGTAAGGTAAATCATGTCAAAGGACGACATTCGCTCGGTGAAATTTAAAGAAGAAGCCGATAGGTGTGGAGAAAATGACCACCATTAAAGAATACAAAAGATATGAATCTGCGTAACCCTCCAGAGAAAATCAAGGGACTCCACCCTACATTAAGGATCCAAGGTTTAAATTCAAAGCCAAAGGTTGAGAGTACAAGACAAAATTCCGCATCATCTCAGGGTTCTTACGACACGTACTTCTTCTGCCAGTGCGTAACATTGTATATTTTATTATTTTGCATCTTGTTCATAAGGAGATTTTTATCATCCAACATTTATTTCTAGAGTGCGTATTGTAAAGTATAGTTATTTATAGTTAGTCATTCATAGAGTGGGCGAATGTTTTCCGCTATGTATTATTCAAATTGAGTCATTAAATGTGCCTATCTACCTCCCTTCGGAGAATTCTTCATCTTTCCTATGTCAGTCCGAAAAGAAGACATTGTAAGGGTTCCGCATTTTACCGCAAACCGTGGTAGCAGCAAGGCTTTTGTATACATTTGTAATATTTCGTATGAAGGTTCGCAGCCCGTAGGGTCTCAAGAGGAGGAGTTATGGAACGTAATGAGGATTCTCGGTCTTTGGTATCTCATAGTATGTAATTTCTCTTATGTGTTAATACAATATCTCTTACTTTCTCATGCTATTTATCTTCAGAGCCGTGTCTCCAGAACGTGAGTGGCTCACTAGTTTGTAGTAAGGATCTTCATCTCCCTGTTGATGCCCTTTCCGGAATTGAACAAGCGCTTAAATAGGCCTAGTCAGGATATACCGTTCCATGTCTATCCTATCCATATTTTCCCAGGCCAGTTGCATGAGAGGGTGCTTTAAAACTCCATTGTCACATATGATTCATATAAATTGGTATGCCCTTATGCCCCCGTTGTGTATCCATACCGCCTCATGTTAACTAATATCTTTCTTATGTTTCCTCACCGCACTCACTTCCTGTCATCTCATTTCTCCGTGATATATTATTTGAATCGGCCCTCTTGGCGTAAGTCGGCCCTTAACCGTTCGATGCCTTTGTATTGGAGTTTTACATGATGTCACTACACTATTTTATCTTTGTACGTCTTCGAGTAGAGATCGTCGTATTCAAATTATCTTCCTTGTTTAACAAGAGACATGAGCTCTTGACCGTACAATCCAAATTATACAAAGAGCTCCTGCTATATTAAGATGTCCTAGGCAATCGGTCTATGGCAAATCAGGACTGCCCTCAGGGGTGAAAAATTGTCCACAACATCTTCTCAAGCGCCGCCGCCGGGGAACCAATTCGAAGAATATCGCTCGGGGCTCGACAAATTTTTTTCACTCTCTAATCGTGTGAGCAATATTAGAAGAGTTGGGGCCTTCACCTTGGCGACCTAATCGGTCTTTATTTGATAAATTTATTTCCGGTAGTCCTCGTCTCCTCGCAAGCCACATTGAGGTCAGATACATTCCCCGGGGCCGAAAACACCTTACGTGTCCGACCTGAGAAGATCATTCATAAAATATTTTGGAAGGAGAGGAAGTCGGCCTACAAGCGAAAACCCCGAATATTCCACGATGATTATCCGCCCTCTTCTTCTCAAGAAATCAGAATGGTAAAATCCCGAGTTTTACCGTAAAACTCCGCGTAGAGGAAGTGCCCTGATTGAAGAATATTCTCATCCTACTTCTTCGAGGTCGAGGGAAATCAAAGAGGTTACAGAAGTAGCTCGTTAACCGTGAACTATTCCCATCCACACCTCGTGTCAGGCAATAGATTCCCATTGTTATTCATACTCCACTTCCTCCTACTCCTCTCCCTTCATTTGTATCTCAGACTGTTGTACTACCTCCACCTCCCCAAATGGCTAATGTTCTTGCTTTTTTATTGAAAAAATATGCTCCCTTGGCCTTACCCCAAGTGCTAAATGATATGCCACAGGATTATCTAAAGATTCTGTCGAGATTTAATGGAGAAAATGAAATTGATGCTTAGAAACATCTCGAGACCTTCTGCTCTTTTGCAAAAAACTTAAATGTTGAACATTTGGATGTGGTATTGAGATTGTTTGTGCAGTCTTTGGAGGGTGAAGCGTAAAATGGTTCAAGACATTGGGAAACCGCTCTTGTGACACCGGATGTCATGGAGAATGTTTTCCTCGCAAAGTGGGGAGAGAAGAAAGATCATGGTCGGGTTAGCTCTTCCAATCGAGTTTAATACTTTGAAAGAAACACAATGAAGGGGTATCAAAGTTTATTAAAAAGATCAAATGTTGTATTTGAGCTCGCCTCCCGAAATGAAGCCCCATGAAGTTGTCGCCAAAAATACCATAGCAAATTTTCGATTCGATTTCGTCTTCGCATTGAGGGAAAGAAAACCTGCCACATTAGATGATGCACACGTATGCTTTGGAGTTGGGAAGAAAAATTTTCCTTCACTGAAAATTAAAGGGAAAAGCCGAACAAGATACTAGGAGGAGAGGCAAAGAAGAAGTTTCCTCCTCTAATCGTGAAAATGATTCGTACAAGATGGATGAGATAAGAAAAAAATGATAAAGAAGATGGCTGGCTTGAACCGGTAGCTAAAAATGCAACCCAAGAATTTCTATAATGCTCCAATAGAAGATATAATCCCCAAGATACAAGACCCTCAAGCAGATATTGCCGAGAGAAGCAAAGGAACAACAAGGACTGTGTACCCTATCCCTTGTACCGGAAGGAACTGTGAGATGACTCCACCGGAGATGCAAACCTTATGGATTAGAAGATTCAAATCTGGCTTTTAAAATACCGATGATATGGATTGCCCATTGCAAGACGAAGATGAAGAAGCAGAGATTGATCATTATTGTAAGAAATTTCTTCGATTTCATGCCACGCTTCAATGTAAAATATGATCTCGCATCTTCAAGGAAGAGGACTAGAACTCAACATCAAGAAGAGAGCTTCATCCCCGTAGAGAAGCATTCACTCAAGGAATCAGCAACAAAGAGAAACATAGAAAAGCAAGAATCGTCAAATACTCCTTGAAGCCCAATGATCAAATTCCTTCTTCTTCAAAAATAATGTATTCTAATGCCGAGCCGTTGTCAAAAGAAATTAAATCTTCACCGAAAATAAAGAGTCAAAAGAAGCCGTGATAGAAAAGCTTCCCATCTCGCTTTCAATTTGCAAAAGAACTGAGAAGATTAAGATTCCTGCCCACCGGGACCGAACCGTTAAAGCAACTGTATACTACTTCAAGTCACTTCCTTTATACTTCCTCCTCAAATACCAATTGCACTCCGATAGCCTAAACCTCAAGAAGAAAAAGACCCATGGTGGCCTTTGCCCACATGTCAGGAGACAGGACCCTTCTCATCTTCCTTTTACGTACTTAGTTATACATGACTCCGGCTGTTGCACAATTGTATGTTAGATTCAGGGCTTCTCATAATCTTATGCCTCTATCTCGTCATGGAAAAACTAGACCGCAAATACAAGGCCATACAAAGATTTATATTCATTTTGATTCTAAAAGAGTTAATGCTCGGGAATGATTAAAGATTTAGTGGTCAATTTGGCTCAAATCCCGCAAAGAGTGTGGTCATGGACATTGTGGTTGTCGATATCCTAGCCCACTTTGGCATGTTGTCACGATGTCCTGGGTACAAAGATCTGGGGATCAATTAAATTGGATTTAACATATGCTACTGTACTAGTCTTTGGAGGTCAGGAAAGGAGGTTGGGGTCAGAGAGACTAGATTTGTTAAAATGGTAACTAAGGCTGAATGCTCAGAGAATTCCCCAGTTTATAAAAAAGAGGGAGATTTTTCATGCCTGGTGTTAGAAGAAAATCAAAATTGTGTTCATGAGCCTCTCTTTGGTCATTTTCAAGCTGAGCAACCTAAAGAAGTTCAGGAATCAGAAATTTGGACCTTGCATTTTGATGGGGCAAATTCGAAGGAAGGCAATGGAGCTGGGGTGTTATTAATCTCTCCTGTAGGAAAATGGGTGCCACTGTCTTTTAAATTGGAGTATGAAGCTACCAAAAACGTAGCTGAATATGAAGCACTTTTACTGGGATTACAAACAACTAGAAACATAAGTATCCGTAGTTTAAAAGTCTTGGGAGACTCGGAAATGGTGGTAAGGCGTATCAAAAATCAATGCCAAACTAAGCATCCATGGCCGAGAGCATATATAGAAATGGTTAAGGACATGATAGAAAATTTCTTCTCGCATTTAACATACAGCTCATGCCTAGGAGCAAAATGTATTGTGCGCATTCTCACGTTGTCGCCAAGACATTTCACCTCCCCAAAATCCACTTAAGATACAAAGTGAGGTACGGCATGTAATCTATCCATTCCAGATAATATAAAGCATTGGCAGTATTTGAAGATGATGAATGTAGATGAAGAGATTCATGGAGACAGGAGGGAGAATTCTCCAATATGGAGATCGATGATAATGAGGAGGAAGAAGTTGAAAATATTGGCAGAAACAAATGGGAAGAAAGAATAGCGTGAAATAGAGTGCCGTGTACTAAAAGGAAATGTTATACCTAGAGGTCTGTGCCCTAGAAATATTATTGCAACAAAGATGATATTCCTTTGCAAATGAACAAGGTGACAGAAGAAGATCAAATAGAAGATTTTAACTGGCACTTCGCCGATCCCAAACACAAATTATCTAAAAGAGTCCTGCATAATGTAAAGAAAAATATTTGAAGTTGTTTCAATATTACAAAGATGTTTGTTTTGTCCTATCAGACCTAAAAAATTTTGATGAAATATAATGCAAAATATGAAAATTCTCGAGGAAGATGCAAGCCTATGCTTAAACTGCACAGATAAATCCTCCGTTGCTTCCCTCATTGAAAAAGAAGTCAAGAAGCTATTGAAAGCCAAAATAATTGTGCCAAGGTACTTTAACGGGATAGCAAACCTAGTTCCTCATGTCATTAAAAGAAGAATGGAGAAAACAAGGCCGTGTGTGACTTCAGAATTTAAATAGAGCATCATCAAAAGATAACTATCCACCGCCAAGATGGACCACATCCTCGTAAAGTAGTAGGAGCGGCTATAGAATGTCAATGATGGATGGTTTTTCTAGTTAACTGTGTGGTTGTTTTCCAGAGATTTGGGAAGAAAACCGTATTCACTACACCATGGGGAACCTTTATGTATGCCCGGATGCCATTTTGGACTAATTAATGCAAAGAGGCTACTTTTCGTAGGAAATGGACATAGCCTTGGCCGGAGAGCAAGACAAGTTTTTGTGTATATCTTGATGATATCACAAAGAGCTAAAGAATGATGATGAGCATATTGAACATTTAAGAACAAATTTTGAAAATGTATGTACGTCTTTCTCTCAATCCTCAAAAATATTTGTTTGCATTAGATGATAAAAACTTCTCAGGTACATCAGAACTAAAGATGGTGTGAGAATAGACCCTAAGAGAGTAGAAGTAATAAACAAGATCCCATTACCGAGGAATAAGAAGAAGTAATAAAGTTTTTGTGGCCGAATCAATTTTTGAAGTCATTCCTAACTACATGTAGATAGTTAGGCATATAACCGATATGTTGAAGAAGGAGAATGAAGTAAGATGGTCCCAAGACTCTAGAGATGCATTCACAAGGATAAAACAGCATTTGCTGAAGTTCTGCAGTTAGCTTTTGCACTTCAGACATAAATCCATTTATGATCTTTTCATTTGCCTCACCCCATACTATTGCTGGAGTATTATTGCATAAGAATGAAGATGGACATGAACAGCCTATAGCTTTCTTCATCCAACTATTGCATGATGCTGAATTGAAATACAATATGTCAGACATGCATACCCCTAGTAAAGTCTCTTAAAGCTTTAGAACCTATATGTTTTGCAATCTCACATCATCGCATATGTTCCTGGCCAACATTTGTCAAAGACATTCTTGTTCAGAGATATTAAGGTAGAAGAGGAAGATGGATTGCAAAAATACAGGAGTATGATTTAGACATAAGTACCTTGTCAAGTTGATTAAAGGACAGACTCTGCCAAGATTTTATCTGAATCAAATCATCAAGCTTAGTATTGAATTTATCCATGATAGCGAATGAAGAATCTAAAAAGAAGAAGAGCAACAAGAACCTGGAGACGGCCACTCAAAAGGTAATAATACGAAATACCCAACTAGTCCTTGGTATAAAGAAATAGTTGAATATCTTTTAACACTCACTGCCCTCCAAGTTGTGATAAGATAAAATACAAATAGCCGTGAGAATGAAATCCTTGAAATACATGATCGCCAACCCACAGCTATATTGAGAGACCCTCAGAGCACAGCTATTATACCTTCGTAAAATGAACTAGAGAATATATTTATTGCAATTTCATATGAGGGAATATGTGGAGGTGGCATTACATCCGGAGGCTACAAATTACAAAAACTCAAGGCTGGTTTTTATCACAAAATTGTATTCGCATGCTTTTTTGTTAGAGCATGTGACAAGTGCCAATTATTTGGCAGAAGTGAAGAAATTAATAGCCTTTGCTTTGATCCCTATTCATGTAAATGAACCATTTCAAATGGGGATTAGATTTTATAGGAGAGATACATCCCCCATCAAGTGCCAATAAGCAACATACCACTACCCACAAATTATTTTACAAAATGGTAACGTTTAATTTGCCAAAGAAATGCTACGCATGCCGTGGATAATGAAGTTTATGGAGGAAAATATCATATCTAGGTTTGGTCATTCCGCTAGAATTGTAACCGACAATTCACAAGCTTTCAAAGACCGCTGCATTTGTGAATTTTTTCCAAAGGTATAACATCATCCTGACTCACTCCACAACATACTATCCACAGGGAAATGGTTTAGCAAAGTCTTCCAATAAAACCCTAGTGAGGGCCCTGAAGAAGACAATAAGTGAAAATCAGAAGAACTGGGACTCTCAATTAAAATTTTCTCTGCACAAATAGAATAACCAAGAAAGAGAAAACAGGAAATCTCCCCCATGAGCCGGTGTATGGAGAGCAACCGTGTTTCCCCGTGCACCAGGTGTTTCCGCAGCACGTTTATGCAGAAAGCTAGGAAGAGCCGTATGACATGATCGAAGGATTAATTAGCTAGTAGAATTGGAGGAGTCAATTTTAAACTGTGTAGATCAGAAATCGTATAAATATCACTGTGAGAAAATGAAGAATGTATTTGATAGGCATGCAAAGGATAAAAAAGTTTCAAGTTGGCAACCCAAGTTCTCGCATGGGATGTTCAAGAGCGCAGAAGGGCAAGCATGCTGCTTGATCCGATGATGGTTTGGTCTCTGTTTCAAATTGTGAGTCAAGGGCGAAATAATACTTTCATGCTGTGAAAATTTACGGTAGCAGTGACTTTAACCTGATGCCCCTGTGAATGGCTAATTCCTCAAGCCATACTTTCAATTCTCGACCCAGCCGGGAGTACCTGATTGTATTATATCAGACATAAGTTGTTCTAGTTTTTATTTTCATAAAGAGAAGGATGCCGGCACTTACCCGAGGGCAGGGGAAGCAGGAGAATTGAGAAGAAAAGTGAGCAATTCAGCGTGTCCGCGTGTTCTCGACATGTCTGAGATTGTACTTTCATGCCGTCCCTGCATGGAGCCGATGTTGTACATTTTTATCTCCGCATGTAAATTTTCGGTTCCACACCTTTTCTAACTTCTTCACATCTCTTTCATGGCCTAAGAACCTCACGCTCCCATTTGATATTATAGTTTCCGCCCGAAAATCCGCTCTACAAAGGTTTAAAATCCGCCATTTAAAGTTATATCGGGCCCAGTCCTAATACCCTAGCCCCTGTGCTTTAGCTACCATGTGACCCGAGCTCGAAAAACCATAGGCCAAAGGAAGGGGGCTTATTGTTTTATATTTCGGGCGTAATTGTGGCCGTCCGATCGAATTAAAATCAATGGAGCGGAGGTCTTTTATATGGTATTGTCCCGCACTGCTTCCACCGGGCTGACGGTATTTACCACAGGGGCAGCGATTCCACTAAACAGGTTCCGTGTGTCTTTTGTACGAGCCCTAAAACCATTCTCCCTACGCGTTAAATTCTGTACAATCACCGGCAAGGAATTCGCCGAGCCGTTGATCCGCTGATCTCAATCCGCCGCATATTCTTCGAAGCCGCCGCCCGTTAACCCGCGGTCCGCCTACCTTGGTGGGGCTCCACCATTGTGTCGCCTTCACCTCCCAACCGTTGATCCGTACTTGCGATCCGACGGCCCGCAGTTCCGCCCCAATTGCTGACCCCGCCGCCATGTCACTCCTTCCACCGTTCCCCCGTACGCTACGTGGCTTACTCCCGCACGCTCCGAAGATATTTCCTTCGTCATATATATATATATATATATATATATATATATATGTGCATGTGTTTTCATTCATACTCCTTCGTTTTTATTCACCCCTCACGTCCAAACTGCTTACTGCTGAAAGTCGCACCCACCGTTTAATCCATGCCTCCATTGTTTCTCCTCTCCGCCACCCCGCGTGTTCGTCATCTATTCAAGTCCCCCCATCATAATCGTCCCCCACTTCCACGCTCCTTGCCTCCATGTCTATTTTCTCTAATGTTTTGTGGGTTTTAAGTGTGCTTTAAGATGACAAAAAGGCCTCATAATTTATCGCCGCATCGCAGAGGTTAAAAAGAATGTCAAAGGACAACATCTCCGCCGGTGAAATTCTAAAGAAGAAGCCGAGGGTAGGTGTGAGTAAAAATGACCACCATTAAAGAAGACAAAGATAGAATCTACGTAACCCTCCCCGAGAAAATCAAGGGACGCTCCGCCCTACATTAAGGATCCAAGGTTTAAATTCAAAGCTAAAGTTGAGAGTACAATACAAAATTCCACTATATCGTGTTCTTACGGCGTACAGATTTTCCTCACAAAAAGGCGTAATACTGTATATTTTATTATTTTGTATCTTTTTCATAAGGATATTTTTATCATCCAAACATTTATTTTCCTAGAGGCAGATTGTAAAGTACAAGCGCTATTTATGCTGTCATTCATAGAGTGGGCAACAATGTTTTCCACCATATTATTCAAATTATTATTGTTTTTTCCATCTACCTCCTTCGGAGAATTTCTATCTTTCCTATAAAGGCCCTAAAATAAGACATTGTAAGGGTTCTAGATTTCTATCAAAGAACTGCAGCATGAAAAGGCTTTTGTATACATTTTGTAATATTTATGTATGAAGGTTAAGAGCCCGTAGGGTCTCATGAGGAGGAGTTACAACTGTAATGAGGATTTTGGTCTTTGGGTGTCTCAGCAGACAATTTCTCTTATGTGTTAATACAATATCTCATTTCATGCTATTTATCTTCGTGTATCATGTTCTAGAATGCGAGTGGCTCACTATTTGCAAGAAGGATTCATCCTTGTTGGTGCCCTTTTCCGGAATTAGTCAAGTGCTTTAAATAGGCCTCAGTCATGATATAATGTTCCATGTTCATCTCATCCATATTTTATGCTATATTAGTTGCATGAGGAGGGTGCTTTTAAAACGCCATCACATATATAAGGATTCATAAAATTGGTATGCCCTCATGTGGTTCTCGTTGTGTATCCGGGTATCGCCTATGTTAACTAATATCTTCTTATGTTTCCTCACCGCACTCACTTCCCGATATTTGATTTCGTGATATATTATTTGTATTGGCCCTCTTTACGTAAGCTGTCTCTTAACTGCTCCTGATGTTTCCTTGTATTGGAGTTGTTGTGTAACCGGGCCCAAAAAATAGAAGAAAAGAGATATGAACGTCTTAGAAATAAGCCACTTCGAGGGGGCAACCTCCAATACATTATATAAATGAACAATTTTTGGATGATACAATTTACAAACTCTTTCTATATATAGGAGTCCATGGGGCCATAATGTAATCCTAGTGGGCCACAATGTAATCCTAGCCGACCTAACAATAATAATTTAAGGGCACAATAATAACAAAATGGGGTTACAAGGGTTCAATAATAACAATAAGGGGGTTAAAATAACCATAATAAAAGACTATACTAGTGATATAGGGACCTAACATGCTCCTCTCCTTCAAAAAAGTGTTGTCCTCAACACTTGAGTAGCCCTGGGAAGTCAGATAAAATTCTCATCCTCCCATGTAGAATCTTCAAAGGTAAGTTCTTCCACTTGATGAGATACTCGAAATTGACCGATTCCGTAGTCGTCGAAGTTCTCTGTTTCATGACCACTTCAAAAGTTCCAATATTATTTTTCCTTCCTCATCAAGTTCGGAAATATTGTTTGAACTGAAGATTTTCACCTATAACCTTCTTTAAGCATGAAACATGGAAAACCGGATGTACTCGTGAAGAAGCAAAGAAGCTCCAATTTGTATGCCATAGAACCAATCTTTTCAGCAACACTGTGAAGGACCATAATTCTTTAGTGATAATTTATTATCCTTCTTAGCTTAAGCTTGAGGGACATTTGTCGGTGGTTGTAGCCGTAAAAATACCCACCCCACATCAAAACTTCTCTCGCCGCGATGTTGATCTCCGTCTGTTTCATTCGGAGCCTTGTGCCAAATTCAGGTTATCCTTTAAGAGTTGAGAACTTTCGTCGATGCTCGATGTGATCTTCCACCGTTTGAACCTTCGAATTTTCTCTTAAATATGATGTGATGGATGGTGGTTGATATCCATAAAGTGCCATAAATGGGGTCATTTTGCCGCAGTATGCAAGGAAGTGTTATACCACCATTCAAAGAAGAGGTAACCACTGACCCATTGTGTTTGTTTATCGATACAAAACAACGAAGATATCCTTCAAAACATTTATTTACGATCGCAGCTTGACCATCGATTGAGGATGATAAGATGAGCTATGAGCTAATTGAGTACCCAAACAAGAAAATAACTCCGTCCAAAAATTTCCAAGAAAATGGGATCTCCGTCGTCACAATAACCCTTGGGCTTCCATGTAGTTTTTGAATTCCCATCCATAAATGTAGTGCTAACCGTACTTGCTTTAAATGGATGAGATATGCACAAAAGTGTGCATACTGTGTCTATCAACTACCACCATGATGACACTCTTTCCTTTAGACTTAGTAAACTCGTGATAAAATCCATTGAAATTCTCCCAACGTTGACTTGGAATGGATAAAGGTTGTGGTAGTCTCGGTCTTAATTGTTTCACTTTATTCCTCACTGCAAACCAAACATTCCACCACAAACTTTTGAATATCAGGGATTTAAGGCCATCCAAAAAATTCTTTCTTCACCTCGTGTGATAAGTTTTTTAAAAAAATCCCCGAGTGTCCTCCTAAAGGGAGAAGTGTTGTAATTCTGTGAAGAATCTTTTGTTTTAAAGTTGGGAATTCTGCAAAGATATAAGCGATCTTTGTACCATAAGAAATCATTTTTCCAACTAAATGTATCAGATGTACTAGGATCTTGCCGCAACTTTTGAATGAGTGTCCATACATCTTTTTCCTTCTTCCATTCATCTCTGTTTCAGTTTATCCAATCAAGTTGGATAATAGAAATGGCACAAAGCAATGCTTCCACCTCTTCATTCTTTTTCTGAGAGTGCATCTCGCAACAAATATTGTTTCTTCTTTTTGTAGATTATTTCAAAGTCGTAACTCAACATCTTTAGTGACCTACTTTGTCAGTTTTCCGATGATAGTCTTTGTTCCAAAAAGTGTTTAAGACTATCATGATCGAAGCATCTTGAAGTGTCTTCCCATTAGGTAAGTTTAACATTTCTTTAGTGCATGCAACATTGCTAACATTTCCTTCTCATAAATAGGTTTCGTAAATACTTTCCTTTGATCGGACGGTTTTCAAAAGTAATGGGTTCTCCTTCCTCGCATCAAACTCGGCATCAATTCCATTTCCTCGAGGCAAATCTGTTGGTTCCACAACAAAGGTTTTTGTGAAGTCTCGCGGAAGCTAAGACCGTGCATGGCACAATGCCTCCTTAAGACGTTCAAAGGCCTTAGTTGCTTCGGTGGAGTCCATGAAAATGTGCATCTTTCTTCAATAATGTTGTTAGAGGTGTCGCTATTCTCCCATAATTTAACAAACTTGCGATAATACCTCGTTAACCCGAGAAACCGCAACTTCTTTATGGTTGTGGGGAATTTCCATTCCTTAATGGCTTTAATTTTGCTAGGGTCTACTTTAACACCGTGAGATACAATGTGACCCAAATATTCCACCTATTTTACTCCAAAGAAACATTTGATTTTTTGCATATAATTTGGCTTTCCGCAATAGTTTGAGCACCCTATCAACATGTCTGAATATGATCCTTCCAATACCTCCCGCATTAGTATATCATCAAAAAATACTAGCACAAATTTTCTAAGGAAGGGTTTGAAAATGGAATTCATCAACCCTGAAAATGTAGAAGGCATTGGCAAGACCAAAAGGCATGACCAAAAATTCATAATGACCTCATGAGTTCTAAATGTCGTTTTTGGAATATCTTCATTCTTCATTCTAATTTGATGATATCCTAAATGAAGATCCAACCTGCAAAATAAATTTCTCCATGTAATTCATCCAATAATTCATCAATCACAGAATGGGAAATTTGTTTCTAATGGTGAGCTTATTTAGGTCTACATAATCCGTGTACACATTCGCCATGATCCATCCTTCTTGTGTACCAAAACTATAGAGCAGTAGAAAGAACTTTTGACTAGGTTAAATTATACCCGCCTCTAACATTTCGCAATCATACGTTCAATTTCGCTCTTTTGGAAGTAAGGATATCTGCTAAGGCCTCGATGTGATGGAACACTTCCGGAATAAAATGAATAGCATGATCATGATCACGAATAGGTGGAGTCCTTCGGAAAGTTTCAAACACCTTGGAATGATTGTCCAAGACTTGTTGAGATCCGCGTAAATAGATGATTTTGATGTCTAACTTCTAGTGAGCATAATTGTGTAATTACACTTCGTTGTTTTTTCTTTAGAAGTTTTTTCATGACATTAGAGCTTATTATCCTTCCCGGCTTCCTTCAATACCTCACACCACTCTTTTTCCTTCTCGTAAAAAAAATTCAAGAAAAGTTCTTGAAAAATTAAAAGCTACCATCCCCAAAGATTGTAACCATTGTAATTCTAGTACAACATCGATGACTCCTCCTATAGGAATGGAAAGCATTGGACTAGTCAATACATATTCTCATGGTTAGCTTGATATTATGGCATTTTCCAGAGAAATTTATAGTTCCTCCATTTGCAACCATCACTTGACATTCCTTTGGTGCTGTGCTAGAAACAATTTAATTCCTTGGCTACCTTACAATTGAATAAAATTATGGGTGCCACTCGAATCAATCAACAATTATTACCTTTTTCTTCTTGATCTCGGGTCTGCCATCTTGAGAGTTTGAGGAGGTAATTCTGGGCGTTGCATTACATGATATGGTCGGATTCATTCTTCCTCTAGGGCCGGTTCCCTGTGTGTGTATATCCTTCTTCGTTCATTTTCTTTCTCTTCACAATCTATGTGTAAAATAATTTCTTTTTCAAGACACTTATGAACTTTAGTGTATTTGCTATCACAACCGTAGCAAAGCCCTTTTTGCTCTTTTTCTTCCCATTTAATGGTGTCAACCTTGTAGGTTGTGGAAATCTATAGTGTGTAGCACAACACTCTCTTTATAGAATTGAGTGGTACTTTGCTCATAAGTTTACATTCAACTTTTCTGCCAACTGAATGCCTTCTCCAATGAATCGTGCCTCAAACATGGAACTCTGTTGATGTTATCCTTAGAGTGCCTATGAAGAGATCAATCCTGCACTGAATACCACACTTATATTCAATTTTTGTGTCCTCAATGTGTCACCACTAAACCCTTTTGTTTGGAGATTTATCAACCTGCTAAAGAAGGTGTTGCTCTTTGTATCCTCATAATGTGCTATTTCTCCGTAAAAATTGACCAAGTGACAATTTTACGGAGCAAAGCCATTGATACCATACAAATGTATTTTGTTCTAAATGTAAAAGTTACAATGCGTACCTTTTGTGTTTTGCACGTTATGGAGATCAAAATATTGTCTATATCCGTAGTATCCATGTTACAAAAGATCCTTTCCCATCAAACTTCCTCATATCCATTTTTGGAATATGGTGGTTCTTCCCGCCAACATTAGAGGTTATGAAATCACAATTAACATTTATTTGTTCTCATCATGAGGTTCTTCTACTATATTTCCGCCATTAGAATTTTTCTTGTTTTAAGCTTGTCATCAAGCCTTCCATGTATGCTTAGATCAATTCTTCATGTTTTCCATGTGTCTTTCATGTTTTCATCGATCTTAGCTTCCATGTCATCAATCTTAGTTTTCCATGCCCACTTCCATGCCATCCATCTTAGATTCCAAACCATTCATCTTAGCTTCCCATGCCTTTCTTCAAACCATCCATCTTAGTTTCCATGCCTTTCTTTCAAAACTTCCATTTCATCTTTTTGTTGTTCTTTACAGAGCGAAATTTGTTGCACTTGCTCTTGTAATTTTGATATGTCATGTTGCCATTCTTCGTCTTCTCATGAGTCATAGTAGAGCCTTCTAAAGGCTTAATGGGAGTTGAATTATTTTTAGGGGCCATTTTAGAATCCAATACCGATATCTATTCTACAATATCTCCTCGGGAATCAATTCAACTTGATTCTTCAAACAAGACTTATGCAATTGGAAAAAAATACACACGTTTTACTTGCTTTTTTAGGAGCTCAGACAGAAATTGAATTATATTTGTAATTGATAAATCTCTTCAATATCTGAAATTCAACGTTGTAGTAACCTTCGAATTTTCTTTTCAAATGCCAGCTGATATGATCCGATTTGGATTCTTCAAGACAAAGTTATTTCCAATCTCCCACAATGACCCAACTTTGGACTAGTTCAAGAGAGCTAACTTGTGCGTATTTTTACGTGTCACCGTTTTGTCCTTCGTCTCTAAAATTAATAGCCAAGAAACCGCAAAACCGTGTACTTGCAACCACCACGACACCAATCCAATTCTCGTAAAGAGTTATTGAACTTTTCCCACGATCACCTCTTGAGATGAAATTCGTATTCGAAAATCACTACCTTACGTATGATATCTCCAAAAAATTTTGCGAACCAAGCTCGAAATTTTTTGACGACTTTCGTCGGATTTGCATTGCAACAAGCAAGAATTTCGCATTCCTAACCTTCGTAGAAAATTTTTTATAGCGAAAATTCCACGATGACGTGTTTAGGAGCCTGAAAAAATACGTAACTTCCATAGATCATAACTCCGAAAATATTGCGAACCAAGCTCTGAAATGTTTATACAAACTTCCTCCAGATTTCAGCTTCGCACCCTAAAAATTTCTAGCTCAAGCCAGAGAAAAAATTAAGAATAAAATTCACGATGACCGTTTGGAGCAAAATAAACCCTAGAATCCAAAGCTCGATACCAAATGTCATGGTAAACTGCCTCCAAAAAATAGAAGAAAAGAGATATGAACGCTCAGGGAAATAAGCCACTTAGGTAAAACTTCCCAATACATTACATAAATGCACAATTCTTCGATGATACAATTTACAAAACCTCCTTTCTATATATAGTAGTCCATGGGGCCATAATGTAATCCTAGTGGGCCACAATGTAATCCTAACCGACCTAACAATAATAATTTAAGGGCACAATAATAACAAAATGGGGGTTACAAGGGTTCAATAATAACAATAAAGGGGTTAAAATAACCATAATAAAGGACTATACTAGTGATATAGGGACCTAACAGGAGTTTTACATGATGTCACTACACTATTCTTATCTTTGTATCAGCTTCTGAGAGAGATTGGTCCCATTCAAATTATCTTCCTTGTTTAACAAGATATAGTAAGTGAGCTCTTGGACTGACAATCCAAATTATACAAAGAGCTCCTTGCTATATTAAGATGTCCTAGGCACTGGTCTATGGAAACTCTAGACTGTCTCTAGGGGGTGACAAAATTGTCCACAACAGGGTGCATTGCAAAACAACGCTGACCATCAGATCTTATACAGATCAACTGCTGAGATAATTTCAAATGCCAACAGACAAGTTCACCATCGCATCGGAACTTTTTCACTTACAAAGGATAAGGGCACATGTGAAACCCCAATTTCGATAAGCGTTCTCCGAGCTAATGCTTGGTCTAGCGCTCGAGTCATGTAGAGGAGGAGATAAAGGGGGCTAGGACCAAAGGTGATGGGCCTTATATATTTTCGTATGTGGGCTTTCGGCCCTTTTTATGCAATTTTGAGGCTAGACAAAAGTAACGATAGGCTGAAAAAGGATTTTTAGGCCAGGAAAGCAGGGGTTTGAAGGGTTTAAGCGGGATTTCTTTTCAAAATTCAATAGGGGGCTAACATGATCAACAACATGCATGCAAGGGCACACCTGTTTGAGAGATGTGCGTGCAAGGGCGTGTTTTGAAAAACTTGGCTTTTGCTGTCCTTTAGTGATTTTTCTCCTTTGTACCGATGGGTGTTGTTTCTCGCGCAGCGGGAGAGAGCGAGATTGGCCCGAGATCCGAACTACTCGGTCACGATGCCGGGGTATACACGTTGGCCGCATGGGGCTTCTTGAAATTTTATGAGAACGAGTTCCTTTAATCATAGAACTCGATTAAGTACGTTACATCACCTCTGGCATTGGCACAAAGAGGCGCAACGCATGATTGTCTTGAGGGGGGACGAACTTGATTATATGTCCGTATATTTATATTTACTTTGCATCAGACACCACCGCGGAGAGGTGCCGAGGTATCCACTTCTTGTCGGACGGTGAACATGGACAAGTTCCAATAAAGCATTATGGTGTGTGCCTCATCGAGAGGTGCATCAATATCGCCTCGTTGAAAAGATGGCCGAGCGGTGTGCTCTCGCCATTATTTTGTGACCGTGTGGTCTTTTGTGCCTCATCGGCATTGGGCCCACAGTCATGTGTTTTATGCCATTTGAGGAACAAGGAATTGATTTTTTCTCATTTATGCTTTGATGGTATGGTGTCACAACCTAACCGGGTCCAATGTGGATCCAAATCATTTGCGTACGCGCATTTTTGCGCATCATGTACGAGAGGGTCGTGCCGCCAAGGCCCGCAGTGCCTCGTGCTCATCGAGGGCCGAGGGAGCCACGCAAGGAGGAGGTGGGCTCCAATGATGCCATGCGGTAGTGGTGGCAGAGTGGGTTGTTATTGGAACGACACGACAGAAGCCTGGTTTGAGTCCAATCCACAGATTTTTTTGCCATACACTTACGTAGGGATGGACTTTCAGGGCAATCCAAATATTGGTCTCCCTTTTGGTTATGTTTGGGGGCCTGTAGGTATGTGTTATATTTCTACATTTACTTGAGATTTTTGTGTTCTTGAGTGTTTTTCATTGACACTAACATTCCTTTGGTTACTCGTGCACATGTTGGCTAGGTGAGATGTCTAGTGGCTCAAATGGTGGGTCACAACCCTCTACCATGACCTCTTGGTGGTCAGGGAGGTGGTGTTGTAGGTGGACCGAGCGAGGGTGCTGGTGGACCAAGCGGGGATGGTGCTGGTCCTTCTGGTGAGGGTAGCAGCACAGGTGAAGTTGAGGTAGCAGAAGAGAGAGCTCATGCAGATGCGGTTGAGGCTCGCATTATAACACTTATACCTTAGGTAGAGGCTCTAGAGGACTTCCGGGGTCGAGTGGACCATTTGACCCATGGAATGCTTGCTCGAGGTCTTATGGATGACTTCGAGGAGATATGGCTAGATACAGTGATGGCTCGTGAGAGGGACTACCGACCTACTCTACGATGGGTAGCTATCGCAGTGGCGACAGCAACTCCGATGGTGGCACCAGGAGTAGTGGTGGGCCCAAGTGCTCCTCTTGAAGGGGCACCCATTATGAGGATGCTTCCCTTATTTTTGACGACCTCTATATTTTTGGGCTAGCTAATGGGCTAGTGCTACTATTTGTATACTCTGATACACATATTTTTTGATATATATATATATATATATATGAGAGATATTTTTTGTGGCTTTACATGGTGTGATGTCTATTTCGGTTTATGCATTTTGTGTTATGCTAATGGATATACATGTTTTTGGTTTTTTATGTATGGTGGTTTTCTCGTGATGCATTCCAGTTGTGATATCATACTATGTGATCGCTGTTTGGTTTTGATTCCTTGATACATGTGAGAATGTAATATAATAAAATTTCTGCTAATCTTCTGCACACAAATATTTCCTGGGCCAGTTCGCATCCCTCGGTTTCAAATGTTTGGTTTAACTACGAGACTAATAGCTGGGAATCAAGGTAGACATGCATATGGCGTATGCCCCGGTGAGGGCCTCACACATGGGGTTCCACAATGTATCATATTCTCAGCTCGATTGTTGGTTTTTGATCTGATGCACATGCTGTTTGAACACAGTGGTGATAATTTAGGGTAGTAGATGACCCAGGTGGTTGGAGCTAAGTTTTGAGACCATATCGATGCTCCATCAGAAAATCGGAAATAGGGTTTGAGTTGGTGATCCATGGTGAAATTTTATGTGCATTTTAGGTTTTTTTTTTTGGGGTCAAAAATATTTTGGTATTTGGGATTTTTGTGTGCACTAACTATAAGGGATAAGGGCTAATGGGGCCCTTATGGGTAGAATTTCTTGACGTAAAGGCCATTCACGGGGCTATCTAGGTAGGTCCTATCCACTTTCGTCAAGATATATGCCCCATGCTGGAGGAAATGTTTGATGATATAGGGCTCTTTCCACAAGGTCTCGAACTTTCCTGGCTCTAAGGCTTCTTTTCGACACCGCAGTGAAGGACTAGCTCTCCTTCAATAAATGAGCAAGGGGTTGATGTGGCGGTCGAATGGATGCTTTACCCATTTCTTGTAATTCTGGCTGTGTTGCAGCGATTGGTGCCTATTTTTTTCAACTAGCTCTAGTTGTACTAGGCATTGTTCTAGAGGCTGGGTGTCGTCAAGGAGTTCGATGGCTGCATGTAAGTTTGGGATCTCATGGAAATAGATTAAAGGGTGTAAGGTGCCTTGGTTTTTTGTGACAGGAATAAAGTCAGTCCCCTGACGGGGAGGTCGAAACTCGTTTTTGGCGTGCGATGACACAAGTCGATGCGATGAGTTGTGTCGATGGAATGCCGCGGGGAAGGATCTTCACAATGGAGTCCCGAGTTCGCCGATAGTTGGCCTTCCCACTAGGATAGTCACCCGTGTAGATGGAAGTTGATTTACCGCGCAGATGTCCGAATGTTTGTAGCAACGGACATCCCTTCCTGTGCTTGATTATGACCGGTGCAAATGGTGAAAGGTATCACAAGGTTGATATAGTAGATAGTGTGAGACTCATACTACTCGATGTTCCGTGTGGATGCTTGGAAAGGGTATGTTGTGGACCAAGGTGTCTTTTGTTTCCATTTTTTCATCATGGGTTGGAACTTGCCTCCCTTTTTGGTGGGTGGATGATGTAATGCTGCTCTAGCTACTCTCAGCTTGGGAAGATTCGTGCACTTAAATGTATGATTAAAGTGTGAGAAAATTTGGCAGTAAGTACGTGTGATCTTCTCTTGATTAGAGAGAAGCTTTTGAGGAAGAGATGAGATTATGCGGAGACTATTTGCAAGGGGTTTGAGTTCTCTGCATTGGTTGATTCAGTGATCGTTTAGATCACATAGGCCACATGTTATCCTAGGTTGGGCCTAGGTTTTACGTGACTGGTGTGTGACCTTAGCAGGTGTGACGAACTGCCCTCGTGGCGGGGTCGTTTGGTCGATAATGTATCTTTTATTCCATTCTTGGAGGTCGCTCGTACTTTTTTATATGTCATTAATCATGTCGATAGTGGGACGGAGTTGTGAGATATAAGTACAATGTTGGTCATAATGATCACCTTGACATATCAGGAAAATTTTTCGTGATATGGGTCTCCCATCGTCCATGGTCTGAGGCTGAGCGGGGTACCATCATCGTAATGCTACTAAGTTAGGGCAGTGGACTACTATATGGTCCATTTTCTTGCATAATGTGCATGCAGGTGGCTTCCGTGAAGTGCCTGTGGCGGTAACTATGGGTTCCCTTCTAGGCCATTCTTTGGTTGATAAGAACATAATAGACCCGCTCATCTTCTCTGCTTGGGTCATGGAGTCATGATAGATTTGACATCCATATCATCTTCTTGGGAGAGAGACGGATTATGGTTGAGCGGAGACTAGCAAGGGCTAGTCGGAAGCGAGGTATGTAGGACAATCTTCCAATAAGTGATTGTCAAGACATAACAAATGCATCCGAATTGTGCTACCCGTAGTCCCACGTAGTATACCATTTCGATTGGATACCATTTGTGAATGAGTTCCAATGTGGAACACTCTTGAGTGTAGTGGCCACGCGTTCATCGCATAGTGTGCAACGTATAATGGGCAGGCTATTCTGGGGTACTTCTATGTATTCGTTCTCTGTAAGTACAAGATGGTGCGTCTCGTCATCGATAGACTGGATGGAGGATCCTCTTGATAGGATCGCTCGATCGTATGTACGACGTCCCTATACCATGGTATTTCAAAGACAATGGTGGGTATAGTGCCCATAGGTGTCATAGAGGGCGCATGCGTGATTAGTACGCAGTGGTTTTCCTATAATTTTGGTGGCAAGTTCTTTTTTATGGGAATGTCGTTTTGAGGTGCTTGCGTCACAGCTAAGGAGTGGTTTTAATTCATCCAACTTTGGGCATATGTGAGTAGGGTGTCCCGTGACATCACATATAGCGTAGGCTGATGACTCCCGCTGTATGGTGGGGGTCACCACTTTCTTTCCTTTCTTGGTGATTTTCTTTATCGTGGTCGTCGGTTTCAGAGCGGAGATTTCCCTTGCGAGGGCAGTTTCGACCGTTGTTTGGGTAGGTTGGGGCTCCTTGGGAACGGGGGATTTAACCCAAATGTAGTAACGTTGGTAGCCGGCGTTCCCCGGAGGGGAACCAGATACCACACCGAATGCCACGATATGTTGGGTAGTACCGTTGTTTCCAAGAAATCGCCGGGGAGGTGAAGCTAGGAGGTGGGTATAGGAAAGGAGTTTGGGAGGCGGCATAGACTAGGAGGTTGCGTATCTCGATGCCTTGATGTCGTTATTGCTGAGTCCGTGTCCTAATCTAACCTTGGTGCTTGATGTGGACATCATGCATAACAAGCCACTGTGGCATTGGGCGACACTGTGTGGAGAAGAGGATCTCCTAGGAATGATCCTAGGATGGAAAATGGTTTGAATTGGCCAGGGCCATATTCTTGATACCGTAAAAAACCATCGGTGGCTATGTCTACGTACGGTAGAACCATATCTATGTTGGTCAAAGGATGTTTTTCAGTGTGCATCAGCTGGTCTACTATAATGATTCGATCCTCGTGGGGGAACATCATGATGCGGAAAACGAAGGATGCTATGGTAGGCATGGCATACATGTAACTCCACCCAAGGAGTATATTTTAATCCAAGTGAACGTCCAAGACTTCGATGTCTATGTGGACCATTTTTCTGACTAAGCAAACCGATACATTTTGGAAGAGACCGATGGGGGTCGAGGGCCAACCATCATTTTTCTCCGTCATTTTTTCTTCCTGCGTATTGATCCCCCCGCAAGAGGGAAGATCTCTTGGTGATATGTCAAGCGCTCTATTAGTCAAATTTGTCACGTATTGGTGAAGAGGTAAATCCCCTCTCAGGATAGAGCGATCCCTACTAGCCTGCATCGGGTCTAGCAACAATCAAGTCACACAATGATGCAGGTTCCTAGTACAAAAGACAAAGATAAGCATACAGCCTACCTCAAATCCTACGCATTTGTCATCAAGAAAAGATGACCCTTCCCGCCCTCGCTCGATGCATCATGATCCTTCCATTCGACACGTCTCGGGACACCTATACACGTGTAAGGAGACAACAACAAAAAGCAAAATATAAATCATAACTACATATCACCAGAGAAGATATAATTCATTTCATAAAGAAACGAACACATGAATGGAACCATAATCAGAGTCGCTTATATTATAAATAACAAAAGGGAGATTACAACCATATTCTTTAATGTTATGATCCTCCTTCGATAGAGCTAACAATGGAGCGTGTCTCAACAAAGCCCGTCATGAATCTGGATGAAGCTCTCTCTTCGGCTTGGCTCTCAAAGGTTACTCGGTTATATTTTCCTTCCTACAAGTTCATCTAGCTTGCTAATGGAGAAGGCAAGCTTTTATAGATGGAGGAGAGGGAGTTGGGATCCCTATAATCATGGGATAGGCCCTATCTCTAAGGAAGCTTTCATGATAGGTGGAAAACCACCTCCTATATATGGAGATCCGAAGCCAAACCACTCAACTCCTTCTGATGATTCATTCAAGAGTTTGTTGAAATCAAACTTCCGCCATTTATTTTTAAAACACATCCCTTATTAAGCTTGGTGTGAGTGAAACACAGAGACAGTACACCAATTGGCACGCCCTCTATGGTCGATTTCCCCCATTGGCGCGAGGGCTGAACTGGCTAGTTGCGCCAAGGCTAAAACATCTATTTTTAGGGTTTTTAAGAGGAAATGTTCTTCATGGGGAATGTTTTTCCTTATGCAAGGGGATGCCATGAAGGGGAGCCATGTCATGTCACCGGCCATAGGTCACGGGAATATCCCTCCAATGTGCGGGACAAGGGATTGCAGGGACGGTGAAAAAATATTGTGTAATAAATGCCCCCTAAACCATGAGGCCCGAGAGAGAGGGAGGGGTGAAATTATTTATGAGAACGCGCCCAATTGAAAACACTATCGTCGAAAAACTTGCGAAGACAAATACAACTGATATCTCAAATACATGATATGAGATATGGGTGTAGCCATCCATAATATATTGTACAATAACCGAGATCCAAGGTATGGATACAACCATCCAAGAAGGATCAACAAGTATAATCAGGTATGGTTGCAGCCATCCAATCAAATGAGTCATGTAACCAATCATGATAATCCACAAAAAATCCACAACCTGGATTTTATCAGACAAAATCCAAGGTCTTGCGCTCCATCTTGACCCGAACAGAGTACACGTCCAAGCATGTGAATAAGTGAGCTGAAGTTGAACATGCAAGAACATCGTTCGATTACCAAACTAACAATGAAAGTCGTTAATGCACACGAGAGGAACCACCAATAATGAGGATGGCCCCCAAGGTACTATAGAGGCCAATCCACGCAAAGGTGAACAAGGAGCTGAAGTCTAACACCCGTAGAATCATCCGATCGAAGGCCAATAATGAAAACCTTGCGTCGAATGTGAAGAACCTTCCATTGAGGCATGCAAAGCTCCAAGGCAATGTGTAGCGGAATTCTAGATCACTTCCCGGATAATGAGCTAAAGTCACCGTAAAGTGACCTTGATCGAAGGCGAGCCATCATGCTTCCCACATCATCAACGCAAGACAAAGGGAACATGATGTTTGCGAATAAGAATCCGCAGAGAGAATCGTGTGAGGCTAAGAACCCAGAGGCCAAATTATCTTTGAACTTATCGAAGGGGACAACACCGGATTTGGTAGTATTCGACATCAAAGGATCTCGAGGTCATGACACTGCAAAGAGCGTATGAGTGGTCAAAAAGGATTACACAAACCCATGGAGGCAAACGTAAAACGAGATGAGATGTCCCTAACCCGACACGAATGCGTAAAAGTGACATGTTCAAGAGGACATACTATCGACACGTACGATGATACTAGTTCCATTTTTCCCAACCATTTCGCAGTACCCCAATTATTTCTTGGAAACAAGCTTGAAGGGGATAGCATATGCTTGTGATATAAGTTTGTCCTTGGGAAAATCCAACTCAGTACATTTAACGAGCCCTAGGAAGGAGGAACTTGATTATCGTCATTACGATGGAGTCCGATGTAATCAGGTTTTAATGAGTCTGAAAAAGGAAGAACTTGACATCTTTTCATGTTTAGAGAGTTTAGAAAGACAAAGCAGTAAAAGAAAAAAACTCTAAAGGCAAATTCCTTTTTGTAGATAGTCTCATAGATCCGAAAGGTATAAAACTATATCCGAGAGAACCTCCTAGTCGCAATAGGCTAGGGTATTCTTTTTTTGTATATAATCTATCCCAAATAAAAGGGGTAAACGTATACCGGGTAGATGTCGTTTCGCAACATAATTTAATGAGCTCAAAATGATAAGCGACTCGTAAATCTTTTCATTTGTAGAGTCGAAAAAAGTCGAAAGATGACCTGTGAGAATTTTGTGTTTTTACCGAGTCCGAAAAGTATAAAATACAACTTGTGTCATCGCTCTGCTGCGTGAAACCGTCGCCGCACAAAAAGCAAGCGTGAAACCTATTTTTCAACAAAATATGATAAAATATCGAAACATAAGTCTAAAACCTAATTTGATTTCGAAAAGTTATAAATATGACAAAATAGTAAAAACATATTTAATTTTTACTTTTTACCTCTTGTGTAGAGAAATAGTGAGTTTTTTCTCCTGTGATCTTGCGGTGATGATTGTGGACAATCCAGTGCATCATTTCTGATCCCGTCTTTTCCAGGTAAAAGGCGCTTCCATTAGCTATGTTTTAATCAATTTTTCATAGTTTTCCATCGTGTTTTGTCATCCCTGAGGGTAATATTTGCAAATTTAGGGCTCCCACGGTTGGCACGGGTATGAGGCATGGACCCGCGCCAATCGAGCTCTTTTTGTAAAGGGGTCATGCCAGCTGGCGAGACTGTTGACAAAATAGTCGCACCGACCGTGCAACCTCATTTTCCACTCGAATTTTACAAACAATGAACCAATCAATTATATTTTTGAATGCCCAAGGGATATTATGATGTGCCTATGACCATTTTGATACAGGTATAAAGCCACAATGGTGATCGAATGGAAAGAAAGGGAGCACAGTGAAGAGGATAAAATGGCAATGGGGAATGAGCAATGCATGAATGCTCTCCGGGATTGCGGATTAATGAAATTTTTCTTGACACCATGTCTCGTGAAAACCCGAATTGTTGCAATACTATGAGTATCCGGGATGAGAATGAAGAGAATTCTTAGGGCTTCGAGATCAAGTGCTTGAACTTGAAGTTTTCCGTATGTTTACTTCATCACCGGATTGTCTCGCAGGTCCAAAATTGGACATATGATGTGCACTAGGCCTTCCGGAAAAAGATGTCAATGGTTATGGAAAGAGTATTCTCGCGGGCACAAAATGTGATCGGGACAAAGAAGTTGACATCCACACCTACCCCGACCTAGTACTCATAGTGGTGCTACATACTATTACGCGAGCCGTGGGGTCGCAAGCACTACATGAGGCTACCAAAACACAACCTTGGCGTCGAATGTATGAACTACATTATTTGATTGGGCGACAAACTCGTAACCATGAATATCAAACACAATTTACTATGCAGTAAGGCCAAACTAAAGTGCTTGGGTACGGGTCAATCTTGTTATCGTTCATCCTAGAATGGCTACCTCATCTTCCAGTGTCAGCGATAGTCGAGATCCACTTTGAGAGAGCTTCGTCGTATGGCTCAATGGGAAGCACCGATGCCTAGAGTAGGAGGGGGCCGAAATTTCATGGTGGCTGAGTTCTTCTGGATGGTTTGCAATGGGGCTGATCATCACAGAGGACTCGGCTCCTATGCCGGTACCGATTTTCACAGAGACCCGTACTTTCCACTCCCCGGGAAGGAGAGGATTGGGATGAGGAGTCAAAAGACTCTTTTTTTATTTTATGAATTTTATGTATCTCTTTGGGTATACATGCATGTCCTAACAATTGATCCTATATGTATGTAGATGTTGGCTCCGTAGAGGCCCACTGTGATGTCACCGATCACGCGGAAGACCCCTCTTGTCCATGACCCTCGCGGTGAGGGGGCGAGGGGAACGAGCCGGGTTTAGAATTTGTGAGGGAATCACCTCGTGGATTCCCGATTATGCTCGCTCAGCGATGTCCTTTAGCTTATCGTAGGCACACCGTAGGGGGCACTTAGTCGCCTTCATCGTCATAAGGCGATTGCGTGTGTGCGTAACATGCTACCATGAGCACCATGCTGATTAGTCGCCTAGGCTTTTCATATGCATATTTTTGAGAGACATGATGTCTCTGGATGTTATTAAGACAAAAATGTATACTTTTTTGGATTCTATATGATGTACACACTGCAAACATTTGACATATATATATACATATCTATTTCTGCATGGATTTTTTTCACATATGATGATGTTTTTTACAATGTTGTGTAACTAGCACCAAAAATAGAAGAAAAGAGATATCAACGCCTTAGAAATAAGCCACTTCGAGGGGGAAACCTCCAATACATTACATAAATGAAAATTTTTTGATGATAATACAAAACCTCCTATATAAAGGAGTCCATGGTGGCCATAATGTAATCCTAGTACAATGTAATCCTAGCCGACCTAACAATAATAATTTAAGGGCACAATAATAACAAAATGGGGTTACAAGGGTACAAAAATAACAAGGGGGTTACATTAATAACAATAAGTGACTATACTAGTAATATAGGGACCTAACATGCCCTCTCCTCAAAAAGTGTTTGTCCTCGACGCTGAGTAGCTCCGGGTGCTTCGTATAAACTTTCATCCTCCCATGTAGAATCTTTTTAGTGGGTAAGTTCTTCCACTTGATGAGATACTCGAAATTGATCGATTCTCGTAGCTATCGTGTTTTGTTTCGTGACCACTTCAGGTTCCAATATGATTTTTCCTTCTTCATCAAGTTCCGGCAATATTGTCCTAACCGGAAGATTTTCACCTATAACCTTCTTTAAGCATGAAACATGGAAAACCTCCATACCAAATGTTGTGTAAATCAACTCCAAAAATAAGAAAAGAGATATCAATGCCTTAGAAATAAGCCACTGAGGGGGCAACCTCCAATACATTACATAAATGAACAATTATTGGATGATACAATTTACAAAACCTCCTTTCTATATATAGGAGTCCATGTGTCACAATGTAATCCTAGTGGGCCACAATGTAATCCTAGCTGACCTAACAATAATAATTTAGGGGAACTATAATAACAAAATGGGGTTACAAGGGTAAAAAAATAACAATAAGGGGGTTACACAAATAACAATAAGGGACTATACTAGTAATATAGGGACCTAACATACAAGTTGTGTAAATGTCTATCTAATACCATGTTAGCTACTACATCTGTTAACGCATTCATGTGTCTCAGTATACGTTGAAAGGGATAATCAAATTATTTCCAAGTAAACGAATACGTAGATACGCCTAAAAATGGATGGGTTTATAATCGAATAGTGACCATTGAGTTGTACATCACAAGCCGTGAGTCTAGATATACAATTAATGCATGAATACCGGGTGTTAATAGCCCTGCTCAATAATTCCGTAACGATACTATATTCTTCGGTGACATTATTTGTATGTGCCCTAGAAAAACACCTTGTAAATTAACTAACTCACCAAAGCCAGGATTGTAGATTACCTAGGGCCGCCAAAGATGTATTCTTGGCATCGCGGGAGGCACCATCCAATTTTCAACCAACATAAGGAGTAATGTAACCGCACAATCAAGAAGACCCAACTGCGTAAAGACGCTTACAAAGCACACCACACCACACATGCACAAAAATGAATAAATCACCTATGTACACACACTACACAATACGATTCAAGCGTAATACTCTTCAGTACAACCGAGATTGGCCGCGCTAAAGGAAGAACTTCATAATCGTTCAAAATTTCATAGACCCATTTTACTACTCAAGAAGATATAGGGCCCATGCCACATGGGTTGAAATTTACCTGCCCCAAGCTTATCATGTGCTTGATCATACAAGAGGACAAAGGTCCCCGATAAAAGAGTGTGGAGAAACCGTTTGATCTAAATGAGCTAACCACTTTTCCGTGACTCTCGATAACCAAAGCATCCAAGTGGTGAGTTTCATCCAATGCTCCGCATATGGAGACGTTCTTCCTTAGGAGAAGTGTCAAAGAATTCCACAATCCAACTTTTAAAGAAGGGATTCACATTCAACCGAAAGAGAAGCCTGCACTACACCAACTGGAAAGGTGTGAATACAGTTGTTCTCTTCACTGAAATTTGGTAGGCCTAGAAAGCTGAGAGCAATTGGATATGCCAGTTGGATTTGTGTATACCAATTGTTCATTGAAGCATCGTGACAAGCATCTTGTTCACGGCCTCAACCTGGCCATTTTCCTGAGGGTAGTATGGTGTCGAGCTATCATGACGGTCACTTGATGTCACTTCTTCCATCATGTAGTTCCGAGAAATGAGTGCCACATTCATGACGATGGCTTCTGAGAATGCCGCGGAACGCGTGATCACATGGTTGAAAATGAACTAAGCGGTTGTCTTACCACGCGTCAATGTAGGCATCGCTCGGCCCACTTAGTGAAGTAATATATGGCAATGACCTATATAAGCATGCTCTACCGAGTGAGGGTTACATGTCATAAAATCAATGCCCCATATGGAAAAAAGGGGTACCACGCGTAACTATTGGTGATAAAGGAGGGGTGGCGCATGCATATTACGTTGGAAGATCCGCACACATGATACTTTCACGGCAACACAATATAGTCTTTAAATATAGACGGAAAGAGTAACTTGCATGCACCGCGCGGTAGCATATCCAAAACATGTGACCACCATGCGCCACCGTGAGGATGCTCATTTAGACTTTCTCGCCTTTCCAAGGCCAAACACCGACTTTATACGTAATCGACTCGACATGATATAAGGTATTCTGGGACAATGCGATATGGTTGCGATTGATGCCGTAACGCGACGTCGAGCATCCTTCATCAACTCGATCGAAGGTATATGTATGAAGGTACATGATGATGTTGATGTACCATGGATCAAGAGTGCTGATTAGAAAGAGAGTTTCATTTGGGAGATGATCCTCAGATTGAGACGGAATAGATTCGGTAGGGAGAGAGCAGATGAGATCAGCAAAAACCAGTGAATTATTTGATTTGGTAGTAGCAAACTCGAAATCGAACTCCTGAAGGATCACAATCCATTAGGAGTACTTGCCCCCCAGCAATTGTTGAGACAAAATTTAAGTCATGGGGTTGTAGTCGGAAATCACGGTTACCGTGTGCAACAAGATGTAATGGCGAAACCACTGAATGGCTTGGACCGTGGAAAGCACCAATTTCTCAACGTGGGCATAACGCATTTCAATGTCGAGGAGATTCCGAGACAAATAATAAACCACATGTTCGTTATTGTCATCGTCATCTTGTACCAGAAGCATGGAAATAGTGCTGAATGCGGCAGCCAAATAGAGGGTAAAGTCGTGATGATAGTTGGGAGGACGTATTAATGGAGCGTTGATGAGCAACGTCTTAAGGTTATTGAAATATTGTTGAGAAATCTTTAGTCCCAACGTAAAGGACATCCTATTTTAGAAGTCACGTAAACCCTTTAGCTACCTCTCGTATAGTCTCTAGATAAAGCAACGTAAGAAATCTACTCTTCAAGACTCTAAAGTTGATGCAACAGGATGGGGAGGGGAGATTAACAATAGCCTCAACCTTGAGAGGGTCAAGGCAAATTTTGGTCTCCAGAGACAACGAATCCCAAAGCCGACCATAGTCAACGCAGAAGACACACTTGCGAGAATTAAGCCCGATGTTGTAACATTTGGGTGTGCCAGAGAAAAAAATCTAGCTGTGAGATATTCCGTACGTGGTTCGTACGCAGCCGAATGAGCCGCGTGTCATCCATATGGCTGAACAATATTACGTATGTCAGAAAGGCATAGGACATGGCACGCCGGAAGGTAGCCCGCATTTTTCGTCAACGAGAGCTTCTTATAGGAAAATGTGCCCCACGGACAGATGAAGGTGGTCTTATGCTGATCAGATGGAAGGATATTAATTTGATTATAACTCAAAAATCCATCCATAAGGGAATAGATCTCACTCCTTGCACAATCATCGATGATCTGGTCTATAAAGGGAGTGGGATAGTTTTCCTTAGGACAAGAACGATTGATGTCTCGGTAATCAACATAGACTCAAATTGTGCCATGTTTCTTATCTACAGGGACAATATTGGAAACGCATTCTGTCAGGGGGATTGGATATATGAAGCCTGCTTTAAGAATTTTCTCAACTTCTGCCTTTATAGCAGTGGATTTTCAAGGATGCAATGGGCATATTATTAGGCTTCACACCAGATAGGTGGGACTTGCACTACGATGACTGATCGATCCTGCATCTTCATAATATCATGAAAGCATCTCAAAATTCGCGTAAAAGGGTACCGTACACTTTAATCTCTTCGGGAGAACAAGTGACTCACGTGAATGTTCTCGACGACCCTGGCTAACGGGAGAGGTCGATAGGCATTGTTTGTTGATATTACTCGATTTCCTTCCAAAGCACTTCATGAGTTAATATTGGCGTTTGGAGAGGTGGAGTAGGAAACTCCGAGATGCAAAGCACTTGAGACAATTAGGTTACTTCCCCAGGCCGAGCATGAATGAGGAACGATGATGTCCATCGCTCCATGATGCATTCGAGAGACATAGTCTCCTCACGATATTCACCGATTGAAAGAATTATCTCAAAGGATCGAGCGAATCTGCAGTGCTAAGCCAAGGGGATTGAGAATAAACATCAATAGCCATGCTCAAAGGAGCATTTTAAGTAGGAGGAGGATCTAATGTGGAAACGATCTCATAATGATTGATTTCAACTGGGGTCAAATGCATCGATTCTCCAAAAGAGGTAACCTGTTCAGGAGAAGGGATGATCCATGGGTCATATGACCTAGAGATCATGTTGAATTGAATGGTATTTTGTGGTGGCATGGGAAAAATACCCATGAGAATGGGGTCCTTGAAAAGACCAGGTCCTACACTATCAGGGGGATTGGGAATTTGATCCACGTATGGCACGTTATTCTCAGAGGAGGAGGTAAAGAAAGACAACTGATCAACAGTAATAATCTTGCCCTCATGTGGAAACTTCAAAAGTCGAAAGAGGGTGGAAAAAACGCATAGCATGGGGTGGGTCCAGCTATGACCGAGTATAATGTTGTAAAAGGAATTTAGCATCAACAACGTCCACTTCAACGTTCACTGTTTTGCCTTGCAAGGTGATCGGTAGACTCACAAGAACACCTAAGGGTTTTGATTCCCTACCATCAAATTCCTCAAGGGCATTGGGAGATGAAGTGAGGGCTGGAGAGTCGATGTGGTTTTCCTCTGCAAAGAAGAAGATGACATAACGTTGTGTAGAGGAACCTTCATCCACAACGGCTCATGGAATATTGGAGGCCATTGGATACCGAATTGTATAAAAAAGTGCACCAGTGGAAAAGTCAAGGGAAAAAATTTATGTATCGAAGGTGATAAGACTAGAATCCTGTGATCAATTACGCCGATAGCGTATAATAGAGCTTTCCACTGAGATGGGAAACTTTGAAGCACTTCCAATGCAGACATTGCGGAGGGCGCCTGTGCCAAATCCTCAACAATTCTATAATGCTCAAAGAACACGAGCGTTTGAATTATAAGAAGACTTTTGAATAACACCTTTGGAAGGTGGCCGTAAAATGGGTTCAGTGCTGAGCTTCTCAATTTCTAAAGGACCAGAGGTAGGTGGGGGAGGTGGGCCATCAATGAATTCTTTCTCGGCTGCTTGGCATGATCCGGCATAATCCTTCGAACGAGTGGCAATAGAAACAGGTTCAGCACCATTCATCATGAAAGCTTGAGACGCAAACTATGGAGACAGAAGGTCGTCGACCGTCCGGGGTTCCATGAAGATGGAAAGGCTCTTTAAGAACTATCGAGTTACCTTAGAGCCTTTAAGGAGTTGAATAACCTTAGATCGTTGGGGAAAATCTGTGCAGTGTCTTCATCACAGATCGCAATGTGTACTTCGGTGTTTTCGGCGGTAAACCATCATCGCGCACGTGGTTTGGAGGATTCCCGGTTTTCGAGGCATCAGATTTGGATTTGCCTTTGCCCTTCTTCTTTCCTTTGGAAGTCTTGTCTGTAGGATTAGCCTGGACAACATTGACCTTCGTGGTCTTACCAGAATCTGGAGTAGCCGGAGGAGCAAAATTATTGGAATAATTCGATTTCTGCTTACCATTATAAGAATTGCGAGAAGTCTGAGAGACGGAACCAATAACATCATCAACCAATGGGGTAGTTCGTGCTTTAGAGGTCCCTGGCCGCGGGCATCAGTCAAGATATCATATAACGTGCTGGAATTAGAGTACACTAAATCGAGGTACTGGGCACGAGCGATGGCTTGTTCCTCAGTTACACATTCCCCCATAAATGTCCCGTGCAATCATGTTGACAAAGGAGGTAGTGAACTGCTGAGTTAGAAGCCGATCGTGAATGTCAAACTTGATCAAACAGACGACGTCTCCACTCATGAATATGATCTGAAATATGAGTGGCTTTGCCCGCTTCGCAGATGTCAAGAGATGCGCTCCGGCTTCATAACGAACCAATAACTGAAAATGTGTCGTGAATGCCGATAGCTAGAGTATTAAAGTTCCTGAAAAAATACCACTAGGTGTTCTATGTACCATTTAACAGCAGCACCGGTAAGAGTGCGCTAGAAAAGATGTAGACGGATCAAGTCATCCACCCAAGAGTTCGAAGAACACCACAAATGATAGGTCATGACATGTGCTTAGAGGTCTTCTCTAGATTTGCCTTTAAATTTGAGACAATCATCGCAATTTCATTAGAACTCGGAGGGAAAATATGTGGATTATGAATAATCGATCAATATCAACACCTTAGATACATCCCAGAATCTAACGTGGCAAGGAAGGGCAACCGAGGATTAAAGGCATGCCGTGTCCGATAAGGACCTACAATTGCATCTAACCTCGGTTGAAAGATAATTATGCCCCCATTGGTCTCCGTCCGGGAGGATTCCGACCATAGGGGGTATAAGCCGTAATTGTCAGTTATCGCTGTCGATAAATCAGCAGTACCGGGTTGATAACTAGGTACCGACCCCTCGATTATACGTGAGCCCCATTTGAGCAAAGTATGGATTTGACTATGGAGTATAAGTATAGCGTGGTCATGAAGGCACAACCGAACTCTGGGGCGGGTTGTAAACCGGTCAAGACTAAACTTGAATGTAATAGCCACCTCTGGGGTCGAATGGGCCGCCGGTAAGTGGGACCCCGTCAGTCCGATAAGTTGGGTGCACAGTGGGTTCGGCCATGGCATATGGAATAAATCGGCTAATGAGCAGGTTAACTAGTTGTGTAGGTTGTCCTAGTTGAATAGTTTGACTCCGGTCAATAGGTTGTCCCGGCTGAACAAAGCTGACCCTACTGATGAAGGACAATGTGCTTCCCCGGGCCGAGTAGGTTGGGCTTGATGGCGAGGGCTAGGTTGTGCTCGATAACTGTGTTGGCTCAGGATGTGATCATAAGATGGCCCCGGCTATGCAACATTTGGACCGATTGGAAATGAGGTTGCCGAGGTTGCACCAATGGTTAAGAAGGATGGGTTTTCCCCCTGTGACCATACAACGATCTAGCCATTACCTTGGTTTCCTCTCCGGGCCCGAGGTTTCCCCCGGTTGGACCACAAGGTGAGGCTTCCAGCAAAGGTTGACCTTGAGGGCTGTAAGACTACTCCCGTGCACGTGCGAATAATCCCTACCGGGCGCAAAGGTTGGCCCCGGTAAGGGTTGTCGCGTGCGGGTCGTATAGATAACCAGCCGGGGCCGAAGGTTTTCCTTGGAAGGGTTGTCTCGTGGTTAGAAGGTTGCCTGCCTAGGCGTATAGAAAATCCATTATCATACTAATAAGCCTGTAGCTAAAAGAAAACGAAGAGGGTTTCCCCGCTCATCATATTGATATGGAAATACATAAATCGAGGTACCATCCACCCATAACAAGTAAGGACTCGTTGAGATCTTGAGAGGACCGACCAACCTCGCAGTTTGATACCGTAAAGACAACCAATACTCCTCAGAGAAATATTGTCAAGAATGTATTATGTAAACGTCTTTAGAACCGACGAGGTCCTAGTCGATCGCAGAAGTAAATGTTGTGCGCAGACGTTGTACCACGCGTACAAAGAGGGTTCAATATACCGATGTAATGGCAGAGACACCGTGAGAGGTGTTGACGGCAACATTCCTAACGAGGGAATAACCGGCCTCGTGGACGGAGTCGATATTCCCATAGAGGAAACAACAGCCATGACCTAACTTAAAGACCTATATCCAGTCAGCGAAGGACCAGGTGAAGGCATGACAAAAGATTCGGGGATGTTTTCGAGAAAAAGCTCTGCACTCACTCGTACGTAGGAATTTCTCACTAGTGAAGGATCGGGTGGTTCCATATCTAACCCTTCCGCTAGATATTCTAAAATACGATGAGGACTAGGAGGTATAATGGCAGCCATAAAATGTGATCCCGATGTAAGAGGATGGAAGTACTCCCCTACTCCAAATCCAAAACAATCGTTGGACAAGGGCCAATTGAATCTGAATCGGTCCACCAAAACTACCGTATATAACTCCATCTTCGTCGTGAAACTCGGATACAATAGACTACCGACAGGCTCGCAGAGACCGAGATACCTATGATGAATCCTTGTGTATGACCCGCGTTAGACAAAACCGAGGGTTCCTCCACCGTGGACAAGAATAAAAAGAGGAAAAGATCAAAACAACATTAATACGGGAAAAAACCAAGGCAAAACAATAACAAAGCCGAAAATCAATCTCTAAATGGGTGTGTGATTGTAGGTGATTAATTTTACCACATTGAAACTTGGAAAATTTTACCGTTTCATGTTTAAGAGTTGAGATACGAGTGAAAGATGATTCTATCCCTTTCAATTTGGAAACAAGAGTGAAAGGACAAGCGCTTGATGATATTTTAAAATTTAATGAGTCAAAAAAGATCGAAATGACTGCTCTAGTAATCTAGGTAGATGGGTGTACTAGATATTCGTGAACTGCCATATACACCTTGGTTAAAAAAAATGAAAGAGAAATCAACTCACACCCGACGTACGTGCATCTTCTATGAATGTTGTGTCCAGTGTATCAAGGGTAAAAGGCAGTAGACTCGGCTTCCTATGGATAAAGGATAGCAACCTAGTGGGGTATACCTTTATATACATGACAGTACGGGGAGCACAAGTCTATACTAAAGACTGTCTAAAGCTAGATGGCAAACGACAGCTACTAGGTTTAACGACGCCGTAACACGTCACTAGCCTAGACCTCCAGATATTCCGTTAATGTTTCAATGTCTCCTTAGGTTGATTGAATAAATTTTATAGTTTATCTTCAATTTATGCTTCAATTTTAGGCCCTACCTAATGTTGTATCTCAAAAAACTTCAATGCATTAATCGCATGCCACAAAATATCACTTTCTTCAATGAAGAGCTATCTATGGGAGGGAAGAGAGCTTTTCAAATAACAACAAAATGAGCACAAAAACATCCACTACTATTTCTAATGCAAGCTAATGACACTATATAACACTAATAATGTGGAAAAGCTTTCAATTTTTAGTAGACTAATAAAAATGCAAAGAGATTGTTTTTTATATTTTCAATGTTTTAGAGAAAATGCACCAAACGAATGAAAAAACTAATGAAGAAACCAATTCTAGGAATGATAGTGAGAGAGCTAAAAAAAACAAGTTCACTCAATAGAAACGCACACAATCAAGACCCAAACTGATGGAGAAATCCCTCAAATCGAATAAGAATCTCAAAAAGACTCACACAAACCGTGTAATCTAGGCTTGGAATGAGACAAAGCGAAACTTAAATGAAAGAGAGAACAATCACTCAACTGACACAATGATACAATGGAATCCAGCAAAACAAATGCAAAGAAGTGGAAACGAATGGACCAAAAAGGCAAGAACCAAAAACTCCCACGGGAGTTCAAGACACCGTAGCACCTAGAAAACCCTAGGGCTAGAATGCAAAACCGATGCAGAAGTAGAGGGCAAAAAACAAGAGAAAACAAGCCAAACATAGTCAACAAAGACTTCAAGGAACTCAATGAATCGAATAATGACACTGTGACTAGAAATCAAGTCGAAAGCCCAAAAGTGGGGCAGTAGTCTCAACACCAAACAAACATTTGGCGCAATCAAGCTTACCGCATCCAGCCACCACGTTGACACGGGGGCCTAACCAGCGCAAGTGCTAGCCGGGCGTGAATTTCAAGCGATAAACCGCTCCAATCGAGTTACTACCAGGAAGAAGATGAAAAGGGCAGATGAGATCGGATCAAGTCTTCTGGGGGTTGAACAAGGGTTTGACACCAAGGGAGGCAAACCAGAAGAGAAAGTAAAGCAATGAAAAGCCAAAAACAACCAAAAGAAGAAATACTAACTCCAACTAACTCTCCCCAGCAGAGTCGCTAGTTTGTTGAAGAGGTAAATCCCCTCTATGGATAGAGGTGATCCCTACTAGCCTAGATCGGGTCTAGCAACAATCAAGTCACACAATGACACAGGTTCCTCGTTACAAAAAGACAAAGATGCGACAAGTAGCCTACCTCAAATCCCACGCAGTTGTCATTGAAGAAAAGATGACCCTTCCCACCCCTCGCTTGATAGATCACGATCCTTCCATTCAACATGTATGGACACCTGTACACATGTAAGGAGACAACAACACAACGTAAAATCTAAAGCATGTAACCATATATCAGTCAGAGAAGATATAATTCATTGCATAAAGAAACAAACAAATGAATGGAACCATAATCAGAGTCACTTATATTATAAATAATAAAAGGAGATTACAACCATATGCTCGATGCTATAATCCTCCTACAGTAGGCCGATAAAGTGTTGGGCGTGTCTCAACAAAGTCTGCCGGGAATCCGGACGGTTTCCTCTTTGGCTTGGCTCTCAAAGGTTACCCGGCTATATTTTCCTTCCTACAAGTTCAGCTAGCTTGCTAATGGAGAAGGAAATATTTTGAGGGAGTTGGGATCCCTATAATCATGGGATAGGCCCTATCTCTAAGGAAGCTTCCATGATAGGTGGAAAACCACCTCCTATATATGGAGATCTGAAGCCAAACCACTCAACTCATTCTGATGATTCATTCAGGATTTTGTTGAAATCAAACTTCCGCCATTTATTTTTTTTAAAACATCCCTTATTAAGCTTGGTGCAAGTGAAACACAGAGACAGTGCGCCAGTTGGTGCGCCCTCTATGGTGGATCTCCCCCATTGGCACGAGGGTTGAATTGGCTAGTCATGCCAAGGCTAAAACATCTATTTTTAGGGTTTTTCAGAGGAAATGTTCTTCAGGGGAATGTTTTTCCTTATGCAAGGAGATGCCATGAAGGTGGTTTCAGTTCATGTCACTTCTCACAGGTCACGAGAATATCCCTCCAATGTGCGAGACAAGGGATTAAGTAGACAAAGTAAAAATACCGTGTAACACATATGATGACCAATCTCTGGTTGAGACAGCGGTTTAGGTAGACCCATGTGTGTAACTAGGATTTTGACTACTACTACCTAGGTACCCTTGGGTCATTGACCCAATAAGTCCATCTGCAGAGTTCGACGCGCTTGGAAATTCTTGATAAGATTGCAGGCACGAGGCATTAGGTAGGATATTGTATATGTATCATGATTGCTTATATATCATTTCAAGCTGCTGGGCTTTACTGATTTGCGTCCTCTTTGGATGTGGGGTTATGTTGCACCACATCCTTTGAAATCTCCGCCATCAGAGTTTTCAAGAATAAATATAAAAGGACTCGGTCGTCCAGTTGAGCTTTTCATAAGCTACGACGCCGTCTACACTCATGGAGATTTTCAGAAATGTGGGTAGAGGGAGATGTTCAAATGAGTCGGGCATCTATCTCGAATCGTGGTGAATGTGTAACGGAATTATGTGAGGAACGAGTAGCGAGGGCAGTGCTAAAGGTTGTGGCGAAGGTGGGGTTGCTCGATGTACCATTTCGTAGCCATTTCCATGAGAGTGCGTTCAAACAACGTCAACCGAATATTATCTTCAATGATGCTATTCGATGAGAACTACTGTGTGAAAAGGTCATTATATGATCTCTCGGGTCTTCCGTTTGCTTGCCCTCAAACTTTGGTATGTCCGAAGGGGAGCTTCGTGGGCATGGAGGCCAATTGGGGTCATGTGCGATGGGGTCATTGGTGAGCGCCTGGGTAAATCCACAGATTTAACGCCGTTAAGAAGGGTGATCGAGAGGTTGACGCTTATGGCAATGTGTGAGGACACAAAATTCTCGTTAGAACGAGGGTTGTCCTGTGACGTGACCCGATTGTGAATTCAATCGGCTTCCCGTATGGGATGCACTCTTCGCTTCCCTAGGGGACGAGGGGGGAGGATGGTGCGGTGTTGGGAGACCGACTAGAGTTCCCAACGAAGGGTTGCTCCAAGAAAGGAGGAACCAACCACCGTGGCAATGTTCCGTCTTCGACGCATAACGGAAAATACCTAGAACCTCTCTGTTAATGGGGAGGTCCAAAGACGCTCGGACCGACGTGGGTTCTATTGAACCTATGTCGTCCAAGTTAGGCTTTGAAATTTTTTTGAGGGGATTGTGTCGAGATCAATACGTCAAATTTATGGCCACATACATAAAAAAGAAAATGAATGATTTTCCTTTAATTTAATCTATGTGATCAATCAAGTGTAAAATGGTTTTATTTGTTTGTGCATGATACTCAAAAAATCCTAGAAGACCTAATAATGTCCTCACATAGTCAAAATTAATCAAGCCTTGAGAGGTTTTCATGAAAAGCTGCACAACGTCCCTGTAAAGAACTGTAACGCCACATTAGGGAATTTTGAGGTCTCAAATGGGCTCAAGGAAATAGTAAAATAATAGCTAAACGAATAAAATAATAATTATGAATTTTCAATTCACTCGCACTACAATCCATGTAAATCCATAGTCAAATTCAATTCAAAAGTTGTACCAAATAAAATTAATAAAAATTCTATTGATGTGACTATAAATAAGAATGAGATTTTCAAGAAAAAGTCATTATCATTTAACAACTAATGCATTTGTCCTTTGTACTTAAATAACTTAAAATAACATATAAATATAATCATAAATTCTTAATTATATTATATGTTATTAATTAAAATTTATATTATTTAAATTGTATAATAACATGTAATTAATATACTATATAAAAATAAGATAATATAATATAATAAATGTATAGGGATATCCATTGTCTCTTTCAAGAACAGAATGACAATAATATATTTTTATTCAAAAAGTGTGAAATGACATTTATTATGAGTACTTTACTTTGAATTTAAAATTACTTAGAGAACTACCATGGTTAACCATGAGTTTTTATCCACCATTGAGAATGTGACAAGTAAGTACCTTTAACTCAACAAAAGTCACCTCAACCATTAGGGATGATGTCATCCCCTAAAATGTGATTGGTTCTCATAAAGTGAATTTTGATTTTACATTTTCCTTAGGAGGCCCATTTTAGACCTCAAAATTCCCCTAATTCCAAAAATTTTTAACCGAAGAGAATCAACCAAGGTAAGGTTAGAGGGTTTGGCGCTTGCCTGCACTGTCACCTATAGGTTAAAGGATGCCCTAGTTTTGGCCACTAAGAACAACCGTCCCACGTGAGAGTTTGAGTCTTGGGCTTCTTGGTAGTTAGCTAACAATACCGAGTATCGCACAGTCGTAGCCCCCAACCGAAACCGCAGTAATCGCGCCTAAGCCTAACCCCTCTCGACTGGTCTCGCCGGCGCTCGTTTTCTTTTCGTGGGCTGATAGGTGGATTTTAAAGCTCCCTAAAAATGCAATCTCTATGTTTCAAAATGTGGAGCGTGATCAAGGCGGATTATTGGATGCCTACTCCCTTGATCCTAACTTAAGCTATAATTTTCGTGTCTCCGTGGGGAGAATTTAGTGCATTGGTTTAAGTTATTTTTAGGTGGATTTCTTGTTAGTGGGGTGAATGTGTGAGCGTATGTAGAAATCAAAATTTGAGCATATGTATATCGGTGATCCTTACAAAAGTCCCTAGTTAAACTATGTGATATTGTTCTGCTCAAATAAAATCATGTGAGTGATAATGGGCCGTCTGGCCTCCCAATTAGTCTATGTGTGAGTGACTAAAGGGAGATGGAAAATCACAACATAGATTTTTCATGCCTATTTAGGTCACCCAATGGCGCAAAGACAACAGTAGATTACTTGCTCTAACTTGCGATTCAATCCTAGTCCCTACTTAAATGCAAAAATTGAAATTTAAACTAAACAATCGCTACACTAGATTATGCATGTGTGGTTATGAGCCACTTACTTGACTAGTTAGACTAAGTGTGCATACCGTAATTAAAAAAAAACATAAATTGTTCTAAAGCAATGGTTAATTACTTCCTCACTTAAACTATGTGAGAAATTTTTTGAAAAAACTAACTTAAATGAAAAAACTAACTAAATGCCTACAAAAAGCAAAGAAAAAGTAGTTCTCAAAAGTTGTGGGTATCAACATAGGTGTTACAGACAGTTATCATGGGCTGCAAAACATATCATGTATGTTAAAAATGCAGGAAGGTAGGAGAAAAATATCTTCACAAATGCACGCAAACCTCCGACAGTTTGCTTTGATGCGTGCGTATCACTCCTAAATGCGTGCAGACCGCGCTACCGTGTGAACAAATCGCATAAAATTCCCCGCAAGTAAAAGAAGTTAGAGATGCCTTCTTCGCATGTCACCCTCGTTGAATCTAGGGACTGCAATATGGGTCATAGACCTGCCATCTCCACTCCAAAGATAGACTAAGGGTCTCCTACAAACAATGGCACAACCACATAAACTTGAAACATGTCAGTGGAGTCGCCAATCCTATTGTGGTGGATTTGACACATGAGTGTATGAAATAGCACATGTTTAGAGAATGTGGTATTTTCTCTAAAGCATAAGTAACAGGAAGTATCTGGGGGGAGCTCAGAAGTATAAAACTTAAATGAAGTAATACTCTAAAGTATCCTCTGTTAAAAAACTAAAACTAAAAACAAAAAAAGAAGCTATATAGAGTTTCAAACAAGAACAAGGTAAATAATAGCTCGATGGACTTCTTCTTATTGAATTCTTGGAATGAAAACAAAAATCTTACCCACTTTCCAAAGGGCCTAGGAAGAGGCTCTAGGACCCAATGCAAGGATGTTTTTCCTTCAATTTTTCTCCTCTTATGCGCTCTAACTTCTCTCTATTTGTTGCAATGGGCTAATATTGCTGGGTGGCCAACAACGAGTCTTCTTCTTTAGCTCCTTCAAGCCCTTGGTTCACACGATGCTAGTGTTTCTGGGAAACTTTGGCCAACATAACTTTGTGATCATACATTGTTAATCTTGAGGGTTTATATAGGTGAGATTAAATCCTTCCCACCCTTGGTACATGGTGGATGGTGACTTAAGGAGGGGGCAATATTTCATTGTGGGCTGAAATATGCTTTTGTGTGCCTACACAAGGCCTAAGGAGGTATTGTGTTGTCTCAAAGGATTTCACATAAGGAGAAACTGCCTTGTTTGCTTCGTGGTCCCAAAAAGTGACTTTTGCTACTTCCAGAATGCACACTTATCAAGCCCAAAGGCTCATGGCGCTCTTTTCTAAGGAAAAAGCATGCATTTGAGAATTTATGACTAGTTCAATCTTGAATTGCTCAAAAACTTAGAGATTCTTGATTCCATAATGTATTCATGTTCTGTCAATCCTTGGGCTCGACATTAATTGATGTTGTTTACCGACAATTTTCCAAGAGCATAGTAACTTAACTCCACCTTAATCTCACCTTAACCTTAAATTTACTTAATTTGGCTCATTCTTTAACCTTAACTCCGACTAAACCTATAACTTGCATCTCTACTTAACTTTAACCTTAACCTATATTACTATAGCCATAACTTAATCTTTAGCCTAACCATAACTTAATTTAACCTAATTTTATCTTAACCTTAAGTTTACAACCTTAACTTCCACCATAGAACTCAACCTAACCTGAATTTACCCTTAACCACCTTAACCCGACTAAACCTGAATTTAAACTTAACTCACTCCTTGTTTCCCAACTCCACCTTACCTTAATCCTTAACCTTAACCTTAACCTTGGTTAGGGTTAGGTTAAGCTTAAGGTTAGGTTATGGGTTTGGTCAAGGTCAAGGTTAAGGTTAAGGTTAAGATTAAAGTTAAAGTTAATGGTAAGGATTTGGTCAAGGTTAGGGTTTGGTCAAGGTTAGGTTTAGGTTAAGGTTGAGGTTAAGGTTAGGTTAAGGGTAAAGTCAAGGTGAAGGTTATGGTTATGGGAAGGTTAAGGTTAAGGTTAAGGTTAAGGTTAAGAGGGTAAGGTTAGGTTAAGGTAAAGTCAAGGTTAAGATTAGGTTAAGCTTAAGCTTAAGGTTTTGGTTATGGGTTTGGTCAAGGTTAGCATTAGGTTATAGTTAAGGTCAAGGTAAGGTTAAGGCTAAGGTTATGGTTATGGGTTTAGTCAGGTTAAGGTTAAGGTAAGGTTACGGGTTTAGTCAGGTTAAGGTTAACGGTTTTGTTAAGGTTAAGGTTAAGGCTAAGATTAAAGTCAAGGTTAAGGTGAAGGTTAGGTTAAGGTCAAGGTTAAGATTAAGTTAAGCTTAAGGTTAAGCTTAAGGTTAATGTTAAGGTTATGTTAAGGTTAAGGGTACGGGTTTAGTAAGGTTAAGGTTACATTAAGGCTAAATTCAAGGTTAAGGTTAGGTTAAGGGTAAGGTTAAGGTTAGCTTAAGGTTAGGTTAAGGTTAATGTTAAGGTTTTGGGAAGGTTAAGGTTAAGGTTAAGGTTAAGATATGGTTAAGGGTAAGGTTAAGGTTAAGGTTTAGCTTAAGTTAAGGTTAAGGTCAAGTTTAAGGGTAAGGTTAAGGTTAAGGTTAAGTGTTTGGTTAAGGTTAAGGGTAAGGTTAAGGTTAAGGTTAAGGTAAAGGTAAGGTTAAGGTTAAGGTCATGGTTATGTTATAGTTAAGGTAAATGTTAAGGTTAGGTTATAGTGAAGGTTAAGGTTAAGGTTAAGGTTAGTTTAAGGGTTTGGTTAAGGTTAAGGTTATGGAAAGGTTAAGGTTAAGGTTAAGGTTAAGGTTAGGGTTAAGGTTAAGGTTAAGGTTATGGGAAGGTTAAGGTTAAGGTTAATGTTAAGTTAAGGTTAAGGTTAAGGTTTGGTCAAGGTTAGGGTTAGGTTATAGTTAAGGTCAAGGTTAAGGTTAGGTTAAGCTTAATGTTATAGGTTTAGTCAGGTTAAGGTTAAGGTTAAGGTTAAGGTTAGGTTAAGGGTAAATTCAAGGTCAAGGTTATGGTTATGGGAAGGTTAAGTTTAAGGTTAACGGGTTAAAGTTAGGTTAAGGTAAAGTCAAGGTTAAGGTTAGGTTAAGGTTAATGTTAAGGTTTGGTCAAGGTTAGGGTTAGGTTATAGTTAAGGTCAAGGTTAAAGTTAATGTTAAGGGTTTGATGAAGGTTAAGGTTAGGTTATAGTTAAGGTTGTTGGAGTCGGTCTTTACATCCCTCCATCAGAGATCATTTCTCTTATTGCATTTCATTTTTAGGTGTCTCATTCAGCTCATTCATTTGCATTCCGTTAAGGGCATGCCATTATCTGATGGAAGGAATTTGTCACTCATTCTCCCTCATGTTTGTACCTTCTGGTTGGTCGAGATTTATGAAAATTCATTAAAGTTGATTTACCATTTACGCTCACAGATGGTATTTTGCTGAGAAAGAGTCTTTTCACTACTAGGTCTAGGGTTGTCTTCGAATGTCAGCACGCTATAAGATCATGGGAAGGTTCTAAATAATTTTTCATTTCAATATTTTCATCATCAATAATGCTTCGTGATGATTCTTCTTCAAAACTCGTTTGAGGAAGAAAACCACAACGATTGCTTGTAATAAATATGTAATTTTAAGGTTTTTCAAGTACTACAAATCTTCGCATGCAAACTCGGTCATCCTTTGCCAAATCCAATGCCACCATCCTCGAAAAAATAAAACCAAGAAGCCATCGTCTTACCAAAAATCAAAGAGGAAACAAAAAGATAGAGTTTGTATTAAAAGTGAAAAGTGCCAAGCCAAAACATTACAAAGTGGGTTTTTGAGAAAAAAAAAAATTAAATCCATCACTATAAGATATTTTCATTGTTTTGAAACATCCATTTGCATCCAAGAGATCGATTGAAGTTGAGTTTAGTTGTGAAAGGGAGAAACTGTGTTTTGAAAGCCAAGACTGTGTGGGTAATTGTCTATGTGGCGCATTGGGTAAGTGTGCGGCGCGCATAGGCCGTGCGGTGCACTGGGCCTCCTACCATAGTGCATTTTTCAACTAACGCGGTGCATCCAGGAGATGCGGCGCAATGGGCTTGTGCGCTGCCATCGCAGCCTCCAAGACGTAGAAATCATCAATGTTTCAATATAAACCAAACAATTCCATCTTTTCTGCCTCCAAGTAAGTTTGAAAACTTGCCCATTGATTTTAGTCATGTTTGGTGTTGATTGGAGGCAAGATATGAGATTTTTGGATTCAGAAACATAAACCCTATATTTGTATCAAAATTTTCTCTCAGGGTTTGAAATTGAAGCGTTGAAATGTGACTTTTAAAAGCAACGCTCACTCCATCGTTCGCCTGTGTTTCCCATCGCCGTTATGTTATCATAAAGGCCCTTTCCTATTCCCTCTATCACAAAACTAATCATATCCCTTGTACCCATTTTCCCTATCACTAAACCCTACTAGCCTCCCCTTTCATATCACTTATCAATTCCCAATTCCTAAAACAAATAAGGATTGTCTCCACATCCTTAAATCCACTCGACTCAAATATATTTTGTTCTCATTTATCCCTATCTCTAAAATTACAATTCTATCACCGGTCTCCCTCTCCCATATCACTTATAAAGTCCCTAACTTCGTTCTCAAACAAATAAGTGAATGTTGGTTGCACTCTTATTTCACTCTCGACACTCCACTATACCCACGTTCATATTTCCTCATTGTCCCTATTTCTTGTTTAGCACATTTGGCATTGAAAACAAAGACACTAAGTCCAATTTCTCGTTTTCAACACAAAAAGAATACACCTTGTTTTCAGCACCATGACAGAGACATATTCATCATATGATAAAGGATATGAGCAAGACAAAGGACTCAACCACATAGCTAAATGTACCAAGAAGGCCTCATAAAAGTGGCAAGCATGTCAGAGAAGAGCCTACTTTGACTCAATTGGGTGTGTGTCTGCCCACTTGCAATGGCATGCTTTCAAAGAATGTCATATTTTCAAGATTAAGTAGTTGATTGCTCTCGTATTCAAGATCAATGAGTTGGTTCAAACTATTTGTCCTACATTTGCGTGATGGTCATGTAAACTCCGTCGAGCAACTTCACCTCGACACCGTAAACCATTTCTCGTGCAACCGGGATACCAAATATAGGTGAAGAGTGGAATAAGAGACAAAGAAATTTCAGATAGAGCATATTATGAACTCCAGATTATGCCTGGATATTTGATGCAACAAGAGGGTATTCCCATTCCAATTCTCAAGGAGTCATATGCGCTATCGATGAAACTCATCATCGATACTTCATTGTGAGGGTTGGTTCTCACATCTTTATGCATACCAGCTATCCGGGCCTGCCGATGCATTTCATGAGAGTACGATGATGAGCATTCCATATTTCATGTGTCGTAACATAGAGCAGATGACTACTCTCGTGTAGAAGAAGACCTGAGTAGCATCATAACAAAGATTTATCATTATGCACTCATCAAGATCATCGTAGTACATCATCTCGGATCGCAAGGCATCGCATGGGAGGAGTTCATTTCTCGTGACTTTTTATAGCCCCTCAACCTCCTCCCGCAGATTTTTCATGGTGTGAGCCTTTCACAGCTTGTTTGAGGATCCCGATACGTGTTTTAATGTTGTTCTAGTGTGTTACCTATTAGAGAGGTACTGAGCCTCGAGCCATAGTGAGCACAACAAGTACTATCTCCACTTGGCATGGAAGGGCCCCACACATTATATAGGTACAGATGAGGCAAGAGGCCTATGGGGGAGGCCCTTCAGTGCCGCATGCCGATTTTACATATCGATTGATGTTGATTTGAGCTTCCTAGCTCAAAACCGAGAGAAACGTCCAGAGAAGAAAAACAGATCGACACATTGACCGTGAAGTTGAAAAGAGATCAATGGATTATAAAATTACTGGAGCAACGAATAAACAATCGAGGATTAGCGTACACTCACCGAGTTGCGTAGGATCCGTGAAGATCGGGAATTGGCCCTAAGAGACAAAAGGACATGACACCTTTTCGAGCGGCAAGAGATTTTGCTTGAGAGAGTCAACATTCATCTGAAGCCGTTGGAAAAGGCCAATAGGGACAAAGACATGCTCGTGCACATGAAGAACCACTATTGGGCCCGCACACATGTTGCAAAGCCAGGATGAAGATCCCGAAGGCGAGTGGCCGAGGAGAGCACCGAAACGTCGAGCATGATCCACCCAAATCATGGCCTGACCTTCTTCGTCGAGCATGGTACTCGATGAGGGACTCACTCCAGCCTCAGCAACGGAGAAAATTTTGTCATTTTTGAAATTTTGTCGCAAAAACGTATTTTTTCACACGTTGCCGGCGCCTTTTACTGCGCACGCTTATGATTGGGACATCTTCTGAGGAAAATTGATATTTTCGAGTTTTTTATGATAATTATGCATGCTCAAGAAATGCCGAGAGATTTCATCAAGTTCTTGCAGTGTCTTAATGGTCAAAAACACTACAAAATGGCCTTTCCGCCACTTTTCACCAAATAGAAACTGCCTTGACGATTGCAATTTTGAACAATGGACACCAATTTAGAACGACTTGGGTTGGATAGTAACGCGTGCTTTCCAACGAGCTATCATGAGCTCAATTTGACTTCGTGAAGTGCCTCAAAATCACCTTTTCAAAGTGGCGCAACGCATTTGAAGCCATGGCGCATAGAGAAATTTAGCCCCATTTTCACCACCGAATTTCGCCCGCCTTGACTAGTTTCACTTTTCGATGTAAATATTGATCTATTGATGTAATTTGAGGAATATGATGTAATTTTTGCACATGTTTATTTTTTCTAGAGGATTCATTCACTAAAATGTGAAAATTAAATGAATGAACCGCTCTTCCATAGAGGCAAGTTGTTCGATTCCCTATATTTCGCGCTTCCTAGCCTAGAATTGGTTGAAATGCCTCCTAGAAGGATGAGTTCGACCCCCAGAGGCATGGGAAGGGGTTAGGATGGTCTATATCATGTATTTTTTGAGACATTTTCGTGGTTGGACTCTTGGGAATAGTTTGGCACCGTTTGTATATTCATTTTATTTTTTGGCAAAGGAAAGACTAGAGTTTTGCGCACTTGTTGGGATCTTTGTGGCTCGGAAGTTCTGATGATTTTTTTCTCCATGTATTTTTAAGTTTCATTAATTTTATGTATGCCATTTCCTTCTCTTGCTTCCGAAATTAAACAAATGAGTAACTAAGGTAGAATTCATTAGTTTGCCGCCGGGTGCCTCCGCCTTAAACTTTTGTTTAGTTTTGTATGTTTCGCCAGCTTTGAGTATGTGATCCTTGCACCTTCTTGCCTCTTCAGCTCCTCAACAAATTTTCTATTTCATTCATCGAATCTAAGACATCAAATTCATTGCCTTCCCCTCGCCCAACTTGGAACTCTGAAGAATTTGGCCTCATCCCCAAATCCCAAAAATTGCTTTCCCTTTTTCCGCGTAAAAAACCCTAAAATCAAAACAAATCCTCATATTTGTATATCTAGAATAAGATTAGTTTTTGCTTCAGTCATCTCAAGCCCTGGCTGAATACTTTTCCCCGAGATTGACATGGAGAGAGTCTCTCTCCTATTCTAAATAGGGCTAGCTACCATACCGAGCGTGGTTTGATGTTTCCTCGTTTTTGTCTTCCTTCACCCTAAGGTGGATTAGCAATAACATAGTATGCACTATAATAGGGACAAAATGGTTTGCTTGTTGGTGTTATTTGCTCTCCTATAAGCCACAAGACGAGCTTGAAGTTATGCCGTAGCCAAACGCTTTTTTCTTTGCATTAGTGGAAGTAGATAAACGTCGTCACCAATCTCCGGTCTAGTTTTCTTAGAACATAACATCTAACTTGTGAGTTGCCCCAATACATGGATCAAGTTCCCAGATCCGATTGTTGATGGTGGTCAATGATCAGACATAAGAAGGTCAACACCCACCGGTGACTCCAACTCAATGTAGAGACTCCACCGGAGGACTAACTTTTCTCCGAGAAAATGGAAGGATCTAGACAAAGTTCAGGTATCCAAAGTGTGGAATGGTATTCATGATCTAGTCTGCTTTCTGTAAAATTACTTCTTTGTCGTTCTTGAAGCTTCTGCCCCGAAAGTTTTTCGTAATTTGTTGTATGATAAAGGTGATCAAGATCTTCACTCTAATCTATGCAAAAAGTGTAAATACCGAGTCTCATTTTGATCCCTGCCTTTACTTTTCCCACATCTTATGATGACTCTCTTTATAATGAGCCTAAAGAAAACAAAGGATCCCGTAGCTTGTATAATCCTACATCTTATATAGTCCGCATAGGTACAACCTCTTGTTTTACCTTTTTTTTCTTCATGCTTTCCTCTAAAAATTATGACCTATATCTACCAAGATTTGACGGTGAATGTAACAATGTCAACAGAAACATGTGCGTAATGTTGAGACTTTTCGAGACCTTTTGTGCTGATGATGAAGATGCTAGTATTAGATTTTTTCTTATTTTCAAGGCCAAGTGAAGAGTTGGTTCAAAGCCCTTTCCGATGTGAGCATCTCGATTTCTAGCGCTCACAAAGTGTTCCTCGATACGTGGTTGATCGGCTGCACCTTTTCTTGATTATAGAAGAGCATAACAAATGCAGTGACTGCCAGGTGAGACAAGACAACAATTTTCTCGCCAAATTTAAATGGGCATATTTTTCGATGCCAATGATATAAGACCTTCTCTGCACTACTCTCTTGCACTACCTCGGGTGCTTTGATCCGGAAATGGAGTTTCGCTGAGAGAAAACAATATTGCAACACTTCAGAGAGGATGCACGTTGCAGCAGTAAATGTAGAGGCTCATTTGCCGATCCGAAGGGCAACGTTGAAGGAAGAAGAGATGAAAACATAGATCTGGAGAAATCGACATCTCTAAAGGTAAAGCTTGACATGTTGGTAAGTGCAGTAGAAGAGATGATGCAAAAGAACACCACAAGGAATGAGTATAGCGTTCAAACCCATGGCTTACGGATTGAAGAAGAATAAGTTTTTGATCCAAAAAATTTTGTTTCTTATCCCATTTGTCATAGTGATTTCTTTATAGATCATCTTGAAGAAGAGAGAGCTGTTGATTTGAAGTGTATGCTTGATGATGTGTTTTATACTGACGATTTCCTGGGCTTGATCAAGAGGATGATGATTAGTGTTCTTCAAACAAGGTTAATCTTGCGTGCATGAAAGCATCGCCTAGTTTGTGCGAGGAGTGGTTCACTTTCAATGTACCGAGAGACAATGATCAACCGATACATATCAGCTATGACAAATGATGAGGAAAACAACTTGAAGTAAGTGAAGGATATTTGCCTTTTTTTTTTTGGTTTGTTTCAGCTTCAAGGAGAGATAACTTCCATGCAATCGTAAATCAATCGTCAATAAGTCTTGATTTGGACCATCTTGAGCGCAATGAAATTTTTTTTTCAATATTTCATATTTAGATTTGCAATCCTCAAAAGCCATTGATTTTCGTTATGTACGAAGACATGGAAATCATATGATCAAATGATACAAGATGATTCGGTTTCATTTTGTTTTGAATCATTCAGTTTTTGAAGAGTAAATTGCATGGTAAATCTTCAAATGAGCAGCCTATAGGAAATCAACAATCTCTCGCTTTTGATGTTGAGGATGAGACAGAGAAGCGAAATTATCAAGCGTTAATGAGAAATATTTCCCCGCAACAATCAATGAAATCATTTCATATACAAAACCCTCCCTAGCTCCAAATTTTCACCACCAAACAAAATTGAAGGTCAAATTACGTATGAAGGTGTGGAAGATGAAATACATGATTTAATGATGCAAGAGGATTCTCGTACTGATTTTACTAAGATTGTACCATAAAGCATAATCTTCGCAAATATCTCTACGGCAAAGATGAACAGTCAAATAGGATGTCATACAAGCTTTCTACGGATACATTGCAAGAAATTTTCCTGCTTTTGATGATCCTTTGCTCGTGTGTTGATGATGTTTGTCAGACATTCTTCTTCATTGGCTAGCCATGACATAAAAGAAAATTGATGATAATCTTACTCTAAAAGTCGCCTTCATTGTCTTGTTTAACAGATTTTTCATTACAAGAGCCTATATCAAGATTTTACACACATGAAGAGATTGATAAGGAGACTTTTGTTCCGTTTTGAATCAGCAACCGCAGTTTGGCTATTCAAAATTCAAGATCCTTTTGGATGTACTACGTAATCAATTAAAGAAAGACAAGACATATGTGAGGAAAATCTTAATATCCAACAGAAGATTACCTGCATCAGAGCGTAATGTGTTAATGGAATTAATAGCTATGTTTATGAAGGTCCTTTCATATTTTTCTTGAAGTCATCCAACACCATGATTTGCAAGTTGATTTGCCACTAACTTGATTCCAAGTTTCCATGAGCTCTCTTTCGATTCTTCCTCTTCTCTGCATTAGAAAGCATTTGGGAAGAAATCAAATAGCAAACAAAGATTCTTACATGGTTTCATTGGGGTTCCATTTCACTTGACTGCAAAGCAATAACAATTAGAGTAGGTTGTATTGAATAAGCTCTACTGAGCATCTTTTCCAATTTTCAGTTGTGTTTAAGCACGAGTCGCTAGTTGAGTGAGAGTCAATTTTGTGTCGTCAAGTCACCGCGCTCATGTACTTTACTTTTGAGTTAGTGATTCCATAGCCCAATGGAAAAGTTAACGTTTCATCTTCCCAGATCTCGTTATTCTTGGCACCTCCAAGGAGCCACCATCCCCATTGAGCCAATGTTAGAGTCATTCTTTACATCCCTCCGTCGTAGATCATTTTATTACATTTCATTTTTAGGTGTCTCATTCAAAATTTCATTCATTTGCATTCTCATAGGGCATGCCATTATCTCGAATGGAAGGGTTTGTCACTCATTCTCCCTCATTTTGTACCGCCTGCTGGTCAAGATTTATCAAAATTCATTAAAGTTGATTTTGGTCATTTACAATCATAGATGGTATTTTGGTCGAAAAAGAGTCTTTCAAATACTAGGTCTAGGGTTTGGTCTCGTAATGTCAAATACCGCCAGCAGATCATGGGAAGGTTCTAAATAAGTTTTCATTTCAAGATGTTCATCATTAATAATGTCAGGATGATTCTTCTCAAACTCAAGGCTTTGAGGAAGAAATCGTCAAATTTATTTTTTGTAATAAATATGTAATTTTTTAAGGTTTTTCAAGTTCCGTAAATCTTCGTATGTACCAATCCTTTGCCGAAACTAATGCCAACATCCCTACAAAAAATCAACCAAGAAGCCATCATCACCTAAAAATCAAAGAGGAAACAAAGACAAAATAGTTTGTATTAAAAAGTGAAAAAGTGCCAATCCAAAACATTACAAAGTGGCTTTGAGAAACAAAAATTAAATCCATCACTATAAGATATTTTCATTGTTTTGAAACATCCATTTGCATCCAAGAGATCAATTGAAGTCGATTTTAGTTGTGAAAGGGTGAAACTAAGGGCTTTGAAAGCCAAGATCGTGTGGGTAATTATCCGCACGACGCATTGGGTAAGTGCGCTGGGCGCACATAGGTCGCGCGACGCACTAGGCCTCCCACTACAGCGTTGCATTTTTCTAACCGGGACGCGGCGCATCCAGAGACACGGCGCACTGGCCGTGCACGGCGTACGTAGCCTCCAAGACAGAAATCATCACGGCTCAATATAAACCAAAACAATTCCATCTTTTTCACTCCAAGTAAGTTTGAAAACTCTTGACCATTGATTTTAGTCGTGGCCTGTGTTGATAGGAGGCAATATATGAGTTTGATCATGAAACATAACCCTATATTTGTATCAAAATTTTTCGTTGTGGGTTTGAAATTCAAGCGTTGAAATGTGACTTTGGTGCTAAACGCTCTTACTCCATTTTTCATTTGTGTTTCCCATCGACCGTTATCATAAAGGCCCTTTCCTATTCCTCTGTCCCAAAACTAATCATATCCCTTGTACCCATTTTCCTATCACTAAACCCTACTAGCCCTCCTCCTTTCATATCACTTATCAATTCCCACTCAAAACAATCAAGGATCACTGGTCCAAATCCACTGACTCACTGTATTTTGTTCTCATTTATCCCTATCTCTTAAAACTACAATTCCCATCACCATCCCTCTCCCATATCACTTATAAAATCCTCGAAATTCATGTTCCCAAACAATCAAGTGACTATTATTGCACTCTTATTTCACTTGACACTCCACTATACCCACTGCTCATTTCCTCATTGTCCCTATTTCCCGTTTAGCACATTTGGCATTGAAAACAAAGACAAGAAGTCCACTTTCATTTTCAACACAACAAGCATACACCTTGTTTCCAACACCATGATGCAGACAGATCTTCATCATATGAGCAAGGATATGAGCAAGATGTGCTGACTCAACCATAGAGCTAAATGTACCGAGAAGGCTCCCTCATAAAGTGGCAAGCACGTCGTAGAAGAGCCCACTTCTGACTCAATTGGTGTGCCCGCCGCTTGCAATGGCATGCTTTCAACAATACCATGCTTTCGCATTGCGAGAAGATTGCTCGTATTCAAGATCATCGTAGAGTTGGTTCACTTATTTTTCCTACATTTACGTGATGGTCATGTAAACCTTGTTGGAGTAAATCACCTTGACACCAAAAACCATTTCTCGGTGCAATCGAGATACCAAATATAGGTGAAGAGTGGAATAAGAGACAAGAAATCGGATAGTTGTCATAAACTCATTAGGCTCCGGCTATTTGAGGCAAACAAGAGGGTATTCCCATTCTAGTTTCCGAAGGATTCACATGTGCCATCGATAAAATCCATCATCGATACTTCAGCGCTTGTGAGGGGCCGTGCTCACGTCTTTATGCATACTACACATCCGGTTGTTTCATGGGGCAGGTGGCACGCATCGAGAGGCACTTAGCCTTGTTTGTAGCAAGACGACAAGTACTATCTCCATGTGGCATGGAAGGGCCTCGATTTTGAAATCAGTATAGGCATGGGTGGACAAAAAGGTGGAGGCCTATGTAGGAGGGAGGCCCTTCGTGTCAAGAGTTTATCTCTTACATTGATTGATGTTGATTTGAGCTCTCCTAGCTCGGCAACCGAGAGAAATCATCTAGAGACGAAAAGTCGAGATCGAAACATTGACCGTAGTTGAAAAGAGTCAGATTATAAATTATTGAGTAGTGGACTAAACAACTGAGGTCAGCAGACACTCACGGAAAGGTGAATCCGTGAAGATCGGGAATTGTCCAAGAGACAGGTGACATGACACCTTTTGAGCTGAAGATTTGGCTTGAGAGGACAACATTCATCTTGAGAAGTCAGCAGAAGGGCCAATAGGGACAAAGACATGCTCAGCACACGAAGAACCACTATTGGGCCCACACATGTTTGCAAAGCTAGGATGAAGATCTTGAAGGCGAGGCCGAGGAAAGCACCGAAACGTCTAAAGGTTGACCTTCTTTGTTCGAGCATGGTACCTCATTAGGTACTCTTCTCACTCCAAATTCTCTAAATTTGGAGAAAATTTTGTCATTTTAAAATTGCCGCAAAACAGATTTTTTCCAGCCTGACGCCAGGCTACGCCACTTGGTGCGCGCTATGATTGGGACATCTTCCGGAGGAAAAATTGATATTTTGAGTTTTTTATGATAAATTGTGCATGCTCAAGAATTTCCTCGAGAGATTTAATGTTCGTGTCTTAGTTGCCTAAAACATCTAAAATGGCCTTTCGCCACTTTTGCACCAGCAGAACTAGCCCTAGTAGATTGTGGGTTTGAGGTGGGAAATCACACAAAATCCATACACATTCTTCTACTTGGGTTGATAGTAGATGTATATACTTCAAACACAGTTGTATTTCATGAGCCTGGATTTGTATTTAGCAAGTTTCTCAAAATCATCTTCTGCTGCATATTTTATTGATGTTCTTTAGTTCTACATTTTCACTTCTGCTCTCTGTACTGCCTCTGCTGACTTGGTTTCTATCCTTGATGTGGACTATTGATGTGGTCTGATGGTAATGATTGTCTTTCATGATAATTTTTTAAGAAGGTTAATTTTCTATGACTACTCCACAGGCAGAATGAAGGAATGAATCTGTTTTTCCATACAGAGGCAAGTTGTTTGATACTAGATTTTAAATCTACTTTGTACTGGTTGAAATATTCTGTGTGAGATGAAAGTCCTCTACCCCTCAGTGAATAAGCAAGCATTGCTCTGGTACCACATGGCACGTCTTCAGTGGCTGACTTTAAATTATTTTGCACTTTGTATATCATTCTGATGGGTGCAGTGACTTGTAGCCACAGCCACATAGCAGATCCTGTAGAATTAGTTTGATGATGTTTGGTCCATACACAGGTTTATTGACTAAGGAAAATACCTTCTTCTTCCAATAAACAATGAGCAAGGCACATGTAGGGTTCTATTAGGCTGCCAGTCCCCACCAACCTCTTGCTTTCAGTTTGTATGTGCTATTGTCATTTAGTATATATCCAGACAGAGCCATGCCCCAGCCCCTGAAGGGAGGTTTTCCTCATTCATCTGAATGTAATGTGACCAATGATATTTCACAGCCTCTCCACCTGAATCTAACCTCATGAAATTGTCTCTCATCCCAAGCCCCAGTGCCTCATTCTCTCCTTTTCTCCATGTTAAAAACTCTAAAATCAAAACAAATCCTCATATTTGTATATCTAGCTTACAGATTAGCTATTTTTCAGTCATCTCAAGCCCCATTGAATACTACGAGATTGACCCGAGAGAGTCTTCCCCGTCTCGGTAGGGCCAGCTACCGCACCGAGCGTGGTTTGATGTTATCCTATCTCTGCCTTCCTTCAACTTAAGGTGGATTTAGCAATAACAAAGGTCAAGGTTAAGGTTAGGTTAAGGTTAAGCTTAGGTTAGGTTATAAAGTTAAGGTTAAGGTTAGTTAAGGGTAAGATAAGGCTAAAGTTAAGGTCAAAGTTAAGGTTAGGTCATGCTGGTTAGGTTAAGGTTAAGGTTAAAGGTTTTGGTCAATGTTAGGGTTAGGTTATAGTTAAGGTCAAGGTTAAGGTTATTTTAAGGGTAGTCAAGGTTAAGGTTAAGTCTCGGGTTACTAGAAGGTTCAAGTTAAGGTTAGTTAAGGTTTTATTTAAGGTTAGGTTATGGTTTAGGTTACCAAGGTTAATGTTAGGTTATAGTGAAGGTTAAGGTTAAGATAAGGCGTTTCTTTGGTTAAGGTTAGGGTTAGGTTATAGTTAAGGTCAAGGGTTAGTTAATTTTATGGTCTTAACCTTTAACCTTCACTATAACCATAATCCCAATATAATCTTAACCTTACCCTAACCTTTACTCCTAATCCTTACCTTTAACCTTAAACGTAACCTTAACTTTTGATTTTATATTAAGTTTTCCTTAATTTATCTTAACCTAACTTAATCCTTGACTTTAATCTTTACTATTAATCCTTTTAACTATAATTTAATCAATCCTTAACGAACTCATCTTTAATTTGTATCTAACCTTATTTTAGCCATAACCTTAAGGTTAAGGTTATGTTACAAGCTAAGGTTAGGTTAAACAGTAATATAAGTGTCAAATTTAAGGTCAAGGTTAAGGTTAAGCGTTTGGTCAAGGTTAGGTTAGGTTATACTTAAGGTCAAGGTTAAGGTTAGGTTAAGGGTAAAGTCAAGGTTAACGTTAAGGTTAAGATTAGCAAAGGTTCAAGCTTGGCGTTAGGGTTAAAGGTTTGGTCAAGGTTAAGGTTGCGGGTTTAGGTTAAGGTCAAGGTTAAGGTTAGGTTATGAAGGGGTTAAGATAAGGTTAAGTATACAGATTATGGTTAGGCTTGTTGTAAATGTTGGCAGTTGGGTTACGGGTTTTAACCTAACCTTCACTATAACCATAACCTTTCCTAAATCATTTTTTGGAGCCTTCAAGAGACAAGTCTTATTGCTAAAAAATGTTATCTTCTGAAGAATATTGAAGGCCCCATGCCATTTGTCTTCAATCTTCACTACTTTTTCACTTTAACTTAAAATTCCCCGCTGATTTCATAAAGAAAATACCGCCGCAAAGGAAATTTTTTCCTTTTCCTCCACCACAAAAATAACTCATTTTGCCTACTCTTTTCCTCATAAACTTCCTATATTTTCCTTTTTTCCATTTTCCCTTCATAAAATCCCCTTGCTGCAGTTTAAACTCATTTTTAAAACTTTGTTTAAACCCCCAAATCCATTGAAAAACTTGAAAATTTTCATGAAAAGTATTTGTAGACTTAAGCCCTTGGGCTAAAGTCCTAAACCACTTCCCATTATATACCCGAAGCTAGAACCAGCGCTAAGCTCATGTGGCACTTATCGCATCGAAAAGTTCAAAGGCAAATTCCTAGTGCCATGTCAAAAAGTTTCGCGCATATCCCGTGCACTATACCTCCGATCATATTATTTCATATAAAACCGTGATCTAACGGTGCTACATCATTAAGAAAATCCTTTTCTTCCCCAATTGATTTTTTCCTTTGTAAATCCAAAAACCCAATTTCACCAAGGTTTTGGTCTAACCTCGATGTAGCCATGTGTTATAATTAAAAAGGGGTAGATTGGAAAGTCCCGAAGTGCAATCGCATCGAAAAAATTCAAATGGTTAGATTGAAAATCCCAAGCCCGACCTCCGATTGCGATTGGCCTCGATATGCATAAGCCTTAGGCCTATTAACATTCCATATAGACCAAGGCCCCGCAATGTGCACCAACCATTTTATATATGTATAACCCGCCCGATAGCTAAAACTTTGTATTATATCAAAATTTTGGGTTTTTATATGTTTCAAAGGGTTTCCCGCCAATGCAAATTTTAAAAATGATATCAACCGTTGATCTAAAGCCAATCAACAGCCCGCGCTACATCACGCGGTGTTTTTCATCGTGCACACATTATTCCTCTCCCGATTGGTCATCCCCCGATCCATCTAGAGCCGTCGTTCTACCTCCCCACCTTCCTGCATCTAACGGTCCACATTCACTCGATCATTAACCTATCCTCTCGCCCTTCAAACCTCCGATTTATTTCCACCATCGACCGATCCTCGCGCATCGATGTTCAATGCTTAAATCGCTTCACACCTCCAAGTTACTTACCTCGTCGATGCCCTCGTCTCTCGATTGATCCGAACCGTCCACATGTCCAGATCGAACGATCTAGATTGTTTCCCTCCCTACCTTGTTTAAATTCATGCGCCCGCCATAAATGTTTTTCGACCATTCCTCACCATTGATCTCCATAGATCGATATCCAAATTTATCATATTTTTACATTATCGCCCTCCTCCTCTACCAAAGGGTTTTCAATGTGTGATCTCTATCGTTGATCGTGGTCGGATCTCATCCAACGACCCAAATAATTTTTTGAAGCCCCACTTCTCTCCTAACTCGATCACTGCCGATTAAGGTTTTTAACCATATTTCTTTCATTTCATCCATTTTTCCAAACAAAGTGACTCATTCACTTTGTATGAACACAACCAATCCCGACCATCGATTCTACATCGATTTCCGTCTGACTTTCTATCTACCCCATTATTTTACCAACAATCCCCATTCGATTTCCACGTTGGATGATGCCATCCAACGGCCACGCTCCCCACACCTCCGGCCAGCTCACCCCACAAATGGATTTCCTAAATATTTTGTGCATTTACAGTTTCAAATGTTTTTCCACAATTATAAAGGAAAATAAAAGCCGAGGGTGACAATCCTAGATTTTTGTTTATCAAAAGGAAAGAACTATGAGGTTTCTGACTACACATTTCATCAAAATCCTCACTAAGGCATTGATGCCATATGAGCCCCTATGCACTTACACACCAACAAGACATAGTGAATTAAAAAAGGAGAATACCGCTCAAAACAACTAGGCACAACAGAAACGAATAAATTAAGACTAAGTAATGTGCTTTGAAGGATTAATATGAATCTGCCTACTGAATTCAAAGACTCCGATTCCGCGATTAAAAATAGTTCGAAGACCGGAAAATGTGATTTTTATTTTATTAAGCCCTCGAAAACATAAATTCAAGATGATTAAAGGTGTTTTAGGTTTAAAATAATAAAATATATCGCTTCGAAAAATCACGCCACATCGTGTGCTAATTGAATTCCCCAACTACCATAGAGTCAAATTTGCCACTTCTGTTAAATCAAAATGGGGCCGAGTAATGACTGCACAGAGCATATCTAATTCTTACTTACCGAATAGTTATTTAATCAAAGAAGATAATATAAACTATCGCCAGAAGTTATTGTAAAGGATGACATAGAGCCTTAAAGTTACAAGTTCTCGCAAGCTTAACTATTTAATGCAAACCAATTAATACGTATCAAATATCATAATGTTCTCCATTGAGCCCCCAAAGGCCGAGAGACAAGAAATGAAGCACTGAACTTAGAAGATATTTTACCCCATTCCACCTCCTCATTTATTTTATAAATACTTCAAGAAAAATGAGATAAGGGTTGGGTTGATCACTAGTTGTAATACCGAAACTCTCTAAAAATAATACATAGTCCGTTGAAGTTGAAGAAGAAATTGAAGTCTTGGAAGTCCTCGATGATGCTTTTGCATGCTTGTTTTTGAGAAGGCTCTATCATTGGATCCATGAGATCGGGTCACGGTGAAGTATTCCGAACTATTTAAATGTTTTCTCCTCGTTTTTCATTTTGTTCATACCTCTGCATTACAATAGGATGAAATTTTTAGGCTAATAAATGACTCGAAGCACCTTAGACCTTTTTGTCCTTCATCGCTTTATGTTTTCTTTTGCTAAAATATTTTAGAGTCTTTAATCTCTCTTTAGTCTTCGCTTGTTTATTTCTTAATAGTTTGAGTAGTTATTTAAGATGATTTATGGTTTTCCTGCTGACCGTCGCCATTTAAAGGTCATATTGAAGTCTCCTTGAATTTTCCTTGTTCAGCGTGAGGCAAGGAGGTCCGTTCGATCTTTCCCTTTGTCTTCGCTGAAAAGTTGGCTTAAAGGTCTTTATAGTTGTGATCATAGATGTATTTAGGTGTTCCATCTTCTATGACTATAATTATCAAAAGGAATATTTTATGTTTTCTAAGTCATTTGAAATAAAATCTCTAAGGAAATAGGGTGTTCTCAATCTTAGATTTCATTTTGTGTTGTTTGAACTCATTATTTGCTTAAAAGTGTGATTTGTATAATTCATGGTTAGCCATGTCTATCAAATAGATCTTTATTGTTCAAATTGTGTTTTCAAATTCCATTTGTTGAGAATTAAATTCTCTTTCCAAATCATTGATGTCCATCTCATTCCAAAACCAAAGGATCCTACGAACAATTTAGATTTGCTTCCTTGATATCCCATTTCCATTGATAAGTTTTTCAGTAACTCTTCGACTTCCATTTCCCAAATGAAGCTTATAATTTCCTTTCTACCTACCTTTCCTAGACCTTTCATATTCCGCTATATCAATTCAACGAAACAAATAAACAAAAAATTGCACTTAATAACTAGTCTAAAAAACCAATATCCAAAGCACACAAGATAAAACTTTACAAAACAAACACTCCGAGAGATCCTCTCGAGAACAAAGAGACTAGATCCCTGAACTCTAAAGATTTGCTCGTATGTTGCCTTGTCTTTTGATTTTCCAAATATCAAAACACTAGAGACCAACATATTGGTGATCACGGTGGGACCGAGTAAAATCTTTAAAACTAAACACTCCCTCGTCCACATAGCACGTTAACCTTCTTCAAGCACTACCAAGCATAAATGTAATCATGATAGGACTTATTTGAATCGGTGACCAACTAAGTAACCCTTAGGGATTCTCATAGAACCTTATCAAACTCAAGGACTCACACAAGCCATAAGAGTGAAATATGTATGTTTTGACACTCTGGGCCATGTTGCTAGATTTAGGACACTCTCATAACCTATAAGACCAAGAAACTCGTAAAAACCCAAAAACATTTCGCCATTTCATAATAAACTTCAGGGTGGACCATAAAACCTTTTACATCTAAAAGAGCTAAAAATTTTACCCGGTGACTCCACTATCCTAAACTGCATCTTAATACCCACCGGGAAGATCCATAATCTCCGTAACATCATACAAGCTCTAGAAGGCTTTAGTATTAAATTTTTCTTTCCTTTAAAAAATACGCTTAGCCTCTAAATATTTTCATATTTGGTTAAAACTTTTCTTTAGCTAGGTTCGAAAAACACAACATAGTTTCTACTAGAAAGATTCATACTAGAGCCTTCCTAACCCAAACCCGCCGTAAAATATTTGACAACCCTAAAATTATACTTTAGGGAGTCTCCTAAGATTAAATTTTCAACTATTTTCATATCACCCTTGAGAGCCACTCCGGGCCTCGAAAATCTGAAAATACACCAATCACAAGTCAATTTAGAATTCCTTTTAGAACTAGGTCGCTTGATGATATAATTCGATAGACTTCCGAGTATTCAATTTCATCCCTAGAAAAAATTGAACATCCCGATAGCAGAGAAAACACGCTACCCGATTTACATTTCCTTATAAATTTAGGTATCTCTCATCTAAGATCGATCAACAATCTATCCCCGCACATCCACATCTATCCATCCAACATCCATTGTCCAAACCACTTCATTGCAAACACTTTCCTTTTCGAAAACCCACCCTTTGTAAATCTACCTTTCTTTCCAAATTTCATGGAAACATGGTATGCCCCATTAGTGTTACCACAACCTATGCTTCCTTACCAAATGATTACCAATCAAAAATCCTCATTTCACCGGAAAGAGTCTACAATAGCTCAACATCATGTAGATAGGATGGAAGATGCTTTCGATTACATGGAGATAGAAGAAGAAACCGATCGTGAAGATGAGGATTCACCCACATTTTAGGAGGAGATGTAAAAAAATGGTTTAAAACCTACCTCCTAACAACATAAATGATCTCCCCGCCTTACATCAAACATTCATAAACAAATGGGAACTCAAAAGAACCCTCTCCAAATACTTCAGAAGAGTATAAAGCACCAAAAGAAATCAAGGGGAGAGTGTTCATGATTACCCACTAGGTTCAATAACGTTTACAATGTTCTTCCACTTACATGAAAACCTCAAGGCATGGCATTAGTAAGGTATCCTCAAGGCTCGATGCCTAAAATAAAATTATCGCTAAGGATAAAGGACTACTTAACTCAGAAGACATGCAGAAATGAGTTGTGAGCGTAGGAAACAAAACAAGAGCACTGAGAAAATAAATAGGTTGAGATTAGAGAAGAGGGTGACTATGAAGATGACCTACTACCCTCAACCTCAACTTCTCACACAAAAATTGACAACCTAGTGAAGGTGATGGAGAGGATGCTTGAAATGATCAATTTGAAATGAGAAAGTGCCACCAAGAGAACCTCAAAATAACCAAAACAAATAGCATTCGTAATTAAAGAGAAAACAATCAAGATAAGAAAAAGAAAGTGACCAAATGATTAGACCTCCCTTCAAAAAAAACTATGTAGATCAATATGAGGAAGATAGAGTTGGAAAGGTTGGGAGAATCTCATGTAAACTTGATTGGATCAGACAAGGATGATTTTTTTCTCACCGAAGAAGAAAAGGTTTTTCTCTTATGATCAAAATACAAACACATATGAAGATTCCGATGACATAGAATGGGGTTTGAAAATGCAATCATGGAGGTGCACAAAAATGGGATCTTAGGAGCAAGGGGAACATGATAAGTCAAAGGATAAGAACACTAATACCGCTATCAAGAAAACACAGAAACTAAGCCCAAAAAGACAGTAAGAGAAACCAAATATTTTGGCCAAAAGTCTCAAAACATGAACAAAGAAAAAATTTCCATCCAAATGTTGAAATGTGAGTACCCTAGCACTTTAGATAGTGGTCCTAATAAACCGTTCCAATTACCACCAAAACAAGGTTAAACAAATTAACATCGCCGAAAATAATTCAATCAAAAGACAACATGTAAATATCAACAAATCAATTATTCTTTCAACCTGAGGTAGAGATTGCCAAGATAAAAATTACCATCACCCTAGCTAAACTTGTAACCCAAGAAGTGTACAAAAACCAAGTTTTAAAAGCTGAAACCTAGGAAGTGATACCGAATAATCTCTAAACTCGATGTATGACAAACTTGAGTTGTTGTTTGGTCCGCAGGTTGAAGGAAAATAAGAAGGGGTTGTTCCTCCCTTCTATATTACTTTTGAACATACATGAGAAAATATTACATAATGCCATGTTAGATTCGAGCTTCACACAATCTAATGCCCAAGGTGGTAATGGAAAGTTTAGGTTTATAAATTACTAAACCATACAAAGATTTGTATTCCTTTGACTCAAGTAGAGCCAAAATGTTTGGGTTTAGTCAACATTTATATGTTAATTTAGCTCAAATCTCGATAAGAGTCTAGTGATGGACATAGTTAGCCGACATTCCCCCTAAGTATGACATGCCTTATCAAGATCATGGGGAGCCAACCTTAGGGAAGCCTTCAAATGGACATGTCTTACGCCACCATTCTCATTTTTAACCAAAACAGAAGACTATACAATGGAATATCACATGAAGTATATGGTTAGAAACATAGACAAACCAAATCTCCAATATATTCTATTCAAACAAGTTTAGATTCCTTTATTTTTTGCAACGAAGGTGAAATCACTCAACAAGATAAAGAAAATCTAAAACCCAATCAATTCACCAAAACAATCGCATCTTCTCGTCAAATGCAAAACATTGAAAATCAACAAGAACAAGAAAATGAAAGGGAGGAAAACATATACTTTGACAATAAAATTTGATGGATCCTATAATAAAAAGTGGCAGTAAGGTGTGTTTGGATTCAAAATACGAATCATAGTTTTTCATTAATTAGATTTCCATGCACCAATAATATCACCGAGCATGAAGCAATTCTCTAGGTTTACAATTGCTTAAACAGCTAGAAGCCCAAACATATCTATCTTAGGGACACTGCAACTTATCATAAGACAAATCAAAGGGAGAATACTCAACTAGAAATCCAAGGCATAGGAAATACCTAAATGCCGCCTTGATCTATTGAAAACCTTGAAAAGTATGAACTTATTTTCATTCCTAGAAAGCACTCAAATCATCTAGCAAATGAACTCGCTAACGCCAAAGAATTACAAACACTGGTGATAAATGAACAGCTTAGTATAAAGGTAAAACACCAGCCCTCTATTGCACTTCATAACGAAGATCAATGCCAAGTGTTTGACTTCGACAAACACATAGACACCTCTCTAAAATCGAAACGATTTCGACATACCAATATCAAACCACCATAAAGAAAAATATTTGTATACTTAACAAATCCTGTGAAGTTGAAACGATGTATTCTGCTGATGTAAATCATTATGAGAATCCTTTGGAAGCAAGAGATAATTGACAAAGTAGATCAAGAAGACTTGGAATTTTTACAATGCAAGAGTGATACCCAAGAGCTCTCGCACTCTTAGAACACCTTTTTGATTTTAACGATGTAGCCAAAGAACCGAGAATGGAGCTCTATGGAAACCAAGGTAGAAGAGCGTAAAATAGGTAGTATAGCGTAATCCAAGATGATTAAACTATCCAAGACTTTCCCTGGCCACATAAAATTGCAATACATAGAGCTGCTCAAAGAGTTTAAAGATGTTTTTTCTCGGGGGATAAAGACCTAAAATCGTATGACACCAAGATCATTCAAAGATAAAATCCCTTTGAAGGAAAATCAAAAAGCCTTTAAACAAAAATATGAGAATAAACCTCTCTTACTACCTTTAGTTAAGGCGGAAATTGGAATATGCATGATGTTGGGGATCATAGTACCCATTAGATATTCGGTGAATGGGTATCTAACTTAGTTTTGCTAGAAAGAAAACAAGGGAAATCTCAGCTCGTATTGACTTCAGAAATTTAAAATCGTAGCATTCTTTAAAGACAACTACCCCTTACCCAAGATGGACCATATACTTCAAAGGGTAGTTGGGTCAAAATAATATCCTCCTTAGATGGGCTCCTGCTACAACCAGGTGTTAGTGCTCCCAAGTGATCAAATCAAAATCGCTTTTACCACACCTTTAGGGAACTTTTATGTATGTAAAAATGCCTTTCGAGTTAATGAATTCAGGGGCCACCTTCCAAAGGGCCATGGACATAGCCTTTCGAATATATTGGCTATTTTATAATCATTTACCTTGATGACATAGCCGTATTCTCAAAAACTCGATGAAGAACATTTGATTCACTTGAGGAAATTTTTGAGAAGTGTAGGAAATTTGGCTTGTCATTGAATCCTCAAGAAAACACTCTTTGTCTCAAGAAGGTAAAATTATTGGCCATATAATTTCGTAATAGGAATCCCAAGCTAGACCCCACAAGGATAAGATGGCATATTACAAATTAGCCATTCAAGAAGCCTCAAAATAACTAAAATTTTTCATTGGAAAGATTAATTATATAGTTCATCCCCAACCTTGCCGAGCTATTAAAAAACATTACAAACATGCTAAAAATGGATGTAGGTGTAAAATGGACTTTAACAACAATTAATCATTCAACCGTCAAACAAGCTCTTACCAAACACCAAATTTCGATTAACTGATTTCACCAAAGACTTTTATATCTTTCTTTGCATCTCAACATAAAAATACATAGTGTTACTTCAAAAGAATGACTTGGGGAAAGAACAACCAATAACCTTCTTTAGTAGGGCCTTAAGAGATTCTCCTCTCAAATATAAGATCATGGAGAAGTAAGCCTTAGCATTAGTGAATGCTTTAAAGGATTCGAGAAATGATATTTTACACTTCTACATAATTGCTTTTGTTCCACATACCGTTTTCAAGGACATTCTAAGTCACACTCGACGTTGCAAGAAATGGATTGCAACTATTCTTGAGTACGACTTAGAAATCGTGCCCACCAAACTAGCTAAAGGAAAGGATTAGCGAAATTTATGGAGTCGAGTCTAACTTCCGTGCACTGATGAATATGGTAGATGTGTTGGAAGAAATAGAATAATCTACTGCCCTTTCATTGAAGAAACATTTCGAATTCTCCTTGGTATGTCGACATTATTTATGTGTGCTTTATATTTGATTCCTCCTTTCTTTGTCTAAGACTAAAGCTAGATTTTTTTAAACAAAAAGTTTGAGTTTTTTAAAATGCAGATAATATATTGGAAAAATGTTGTTGGAATTTTTCTTAAATGTTTACTTCAAGATAATGAGGGGAAAATCATGCATGAATCGCATGATGGAGAATGTGGAGATATCACCTCACCGGAAGGCCACAACAAACAAAATTCTTAGATTTGGTTACTATTGGTCTATATCTTTCCCCTGCATACTCAAAATTTGGTCATGTCTTGCCATAAGTGTCAATTTTTGTATATAAAGAAAACTTCTTCCCTTACCCTTACATCCTATCAAAGCTGAGGCACCTTTCAATAATGGGGTTAGTACTTCATTGGGGAAATTCACCCATCCTCCTCACCAACATAAGTGGATCCTCACAGCCACTCACTCTTTACTAAGTGATAGAGGCTATACCCTCCGGGGATTCTAACGATCACACAGAAGTTCCTGAAACAAATATCCTATCCAGATTTGTCCTTAAAAAGCATACCGTATAATGTCAGCCGTTTTAAATCCAAGAAGATGGTTGAATTCTATTACAAATACCACATAACCTTAAGTCATTCCAATCGCTACTATCCCCAAGGAAATGGATTGTACTCGAATCCTCCAACAAGAGCCTCATCAATATCATCAAAAATTGTTGGAATAGAATCGAAATCTTGGCACATTAAGTTGGTTCATACCTTATGGGCTGATAGGTTAACTACAATGAAGTCAATAAATATGTCCCCCCTATTAGTCAGTCTATGGCATGGATGCAATTTTTCCTACCTCATTAGGAGTTCCAAATATGAAACTCCTTCAAGAAGTGTACGAAGAAAATAATATGCAAAGGAGAATCAACCAAACCATCCATTTACAACAGACCGTAGAAGAAGTTCATGAAAGGACGTTGTTAGTCCAAGAAAGTGTAAAGAAACTATTTGACAAGAGGAATAAGGAAAACAATTTCCAAGTTGAAATGCTATCTAAATGGGACTCAAGAAGAGAAGAGAAGGAAAACATGGCAAGTTTGAGAACTTGTGGAAAGGTCCCTATATTGTTCATGCCGAGAGGGTCACAAATGCATTTTTCTGGAAAGGAATAAATGGAGAAGATCCGTATATCATTCCGTCAATGGTAGAATGATAAAGCATTACTTCGCAAAGAATCATGAGTTTCAGCATTTTATTTTCACAAATATCATAACAACGTTGCATTCAAAGTTATAAAAATAAAATACAAAAACAATAGAAAGGAGAAAAGAGGGCAGATTGTAAAACAATAAAGGTATAGCCCCATACCAAAAAGAGAAAACAAAAAATCAGTGTGCAAACTTGAATGCCGCTCCCCGAAAAACACACTTAATTAGTCAAAATGCCTCAATATTGACTAATTAATTTTTAAATTATTGTACCGATAGATTAGTGAATTTGATTTGCCAAACTCGTTTAATATTGGCGATCGCAGGTAGATTAGGTTAGAAACTAAAGGTTCGAGCATGTTAAAATCCGAACCTAAGTTTCCAAAGAGAGACGACTCAAATCGTTAATCTTTTGAGTCAAATGTATGTACTAGTTCTAATCACCAAAATCGGAACTAGAGGACAAGCAAAAAAAGAACAACTCAACAAAAGTAAAAACAAAGAATGGAAAGATAAAGGAAGTGCTTTCTAACTTTTAGTCTTAAGCTCTCCATTTTTTTTTTAATTTTCTCCAAAATAAAATGTTCATGTGTAGCTTATTTTTAAGTGCCATACATCACAACAGTCAAAATAGCTTAATCTTGACTTGATTGTTTTTAAATTTCTGTTTTAGAAATTAGAGAATAAAAATATGTTAGACTGTTCAATCCTAACAGATTAGCAGATTAAGTAGAGAAGTATATGAAACTAAATTGTTTAATCTGAGTTCATGAAGAAATAAGGATATAAATAGATTATTTTCTTGCTTTCAAAAGAATAAAATGTTGTAAGAGAGTTTGCCAATCCAAGTGCACTCTAAAGAAGAAAAAATGTTAGATCAGTAGGATTGAGTAGGTAGAAGCTGGTATTGATGAAAGTCCATTTGTTTTTCATAACTGCTAATACTTTCAGAGCAAAAGAAAACCATTTAAAATGAAGAAAGCAACCCAATGGATAAGGCACTGAATCAGCCCCTAGAGAATGCAAGTCTGAAATTTTTGATACCTTCAAGAAGGCATCATCCCCATGTGGAGCCACTATTAGTCAGCTATAAAATTTGTCATGTCAAATGCTGGCTAAATCAGTTTTTGAGCCTTCAAGAGACAAGTCTTATTGCTAAAATTTTTTATCTCTTGAAGACTCTTAAAGGCCCCATGCCCTTTGTCTTCAATCTTCACTACTTTTTCAATTTTTAACTCAGAATTTCTGTTGATTTCATAAAGAAAAGACTGCTACAAAGGCCATTTTTTCCTTTTCCCTCCACCACAAAACTAACCTTCATTTTTCCTCCTCTTTTCCTCATAAACTTCAACTGTTTTCCTTTTTTCCCATTTTCCCTTCATAAAATCCCCTTTACAGAGTTTAAAACTCCCTTTTAAAACTCTGCCGAAACCCCCAAAATCCATTGAAAAACTTGAAAATTTTCATGAAAACTAATTTTTGCAGACTTAAGCCCCCTTGGGCTAAAGTCCTAAACCACTTCCCCATTATATGCCTAGGGTCTAGAACCAGGCGCTAAGCTCGTGTGGCACTTATTGCATCGGAAAAGTTCAAAGCGCACAAATCTTGGTGCCATGTCAAAAAGTTTCGATGTGATTATTCCTATGCATTATACCCTCCGATCATATTATTTCATATAAACCGTGGGCCCGCAATTGGGCGCTACATAATTAAGAAAATACTTTCCCGATTGATTTTTTCCTTTGTAAATCCAAAAACCCACTTACCCAAGGTTTTGGTCTAACCCGCCAGACCCATGTGTTATAATTAAAAAGGGGTAGATTGAAAATTCCTGAAGCGCAATCGCATCGCAAAATTCAAATGGATAGATTGAAAATCCCAAGCCCAACCTCCGATTGCGATTGGCCCTCATATGCATAAGCCCCGGGCCTATTATCATTCCATATAGACCTAGGCCCCGCAGTCGAGCGCCAACCATTTCATATTTATATAACCCGCTCGATGGCCAAAAATTTGTATTATATCAAAATTTTGGGTTTTTATATGTTTCAAAGGGTTTACGCCAATGCAAGTTTTAAAAATGATATCAACTATTGATCTACATCCGATCAACGACCCGTGCTACATTGCATCGCAAGTTTTTCATCAGGCGCGCATTATTCCTCTCCCCGATTGGTCATCCCCCGATCCATTGAGAGCTGTTGATCTACCTCCCCACCTTCCCAGATCTAACGGTCCACATTCACTATGATTATTAATCTGTCCTCCGCCTTTCGAACCCCTCCAATTTATTTCCCATCGTCGATCTAATCTGCAGATTGACGGTTAGCGCTTAAATCTCTTCGGCGCCTCCAAGTTCTTTACCTCACCAATGCCCTTGTCTCCGATTGAATCCGGACTGTCCACATGTCCAGATAGGATGATATAGATCATGCCTCCCTACCTTGTTTTAAATTCATGTGCCCCCCTCATAATTTTTTTCAAGCATTCCTCACCATTGATCTCCATAGATCGACGACCCAGATTTAATATGGCTTTACATTATTTCCCTCCGCCTCTACCAAATGGTTTTCAACGTGTGATCTCCACTGTTGATCGCGTGGTCAGATCTCATCCAACGGCCCAGAACCTTTTTCGGAAGCCCCAATTTCCTCCTAACTTTGATCACAGCTGATTAAGGTTTTTAACCATATTTCTTCATCTTTCTTCCATTTTTCCAAACAAAGTGACTCATTCGCTTTATATGAACACAACCAATTCCGACCATCCATTTTCGCGCGATCGACGGCTCTGACTTAATTCACCCCATTATTTTCCCAAACAATCCCCATTTGATCTCCACCGTTGGATGATTCCATCCAACGGTCACGCTCTCTCCCCACACCATCTGAAGTAGTTCACCCCACAAACGTAGGATTTCCTAAATATTTTATGCATTTTTACAGGTTTCAAATGTTTTTCCACAATTATAAAGGAAAAGAAAGCTGAGGGTGATGATTCTCTGGATTTATGTTTATCAAAAGGAAAGAACTATGAGGGTTTTGACTACACGTTTCATCAAAATCCTTACGGGCATTGATTCCATATGAGCCCTGTGCAGCCCTGCACACCAACAAGACACAGTGAATTAAAAAATGAGAGCATCAATGTCAAAGACCCAAGCATAGTAGAAATGAAGAAATTAAGACTGTTAACACAGTTTTTGAAGGATTAAGGCATTTAGTCGATTAATCAAAGACCTGATCCGCGATTAAATACAGTTCGAAGACCAGTAGATAGAGTTTAGGCTTTATTAAGCCTGAAAACACATAATTCAAGATGATTAAAGGTGTTTTAGGTTTAAATAATAAAATCTATCAGTCCGAAAAGCCTACGCTACCACATCAGGGGCTAATTGAATTCCCCAGCTACCATAGAGCCACCTACAGCCTCAAAGCAATCAAAAGGGGGCCGAGTAATGACCAAAACAGAGCATATCTACTCTTTACGGCTGAATAGTTATTTCGAATCAAAGAAGCTCATATAAAATATCAGCAGAGTTATTGTAAAGGATGACACAGAGCCTTAAAGTCAACATAAAATCCCAGCAAGCTTAACTATTTAATCCAAATCAATTAATACAGAAGAAATATCAGAAAGTTATCCATTGAGCCCCTCAAAGGCCGAGAGACAGTAAACTATATTAATTGAACTTAGAAGATATTTCACCCCATTAGACCTCCTCATTTCTTCTATAAATACTTCTGAAGAAAATGAGATAAGGGTTGGTTGATCACTAGTTGTAATACTTAAGCTCTCTAAAATAATACATAGTCTGTTGAATTTGAAGAAGAAATCGAAGTCTTGGAAGCCCTGATGATGTTGTTGCATGCTTGTTTTTTAGAAGGCTCTATCATTGGATCCATGAGATTGGCTGTTGGTGAAGTATTCTGAATTGTTTAAATGTTTTCTCCTGTTTTTCATTTTGTTCCATAATTTCTTACTACAGTAGGATGAAAGTTTTAGGCTAAGAAATGACTCCTAGAAGCACCTTAGACCTGTTTTTCCTTCACTGTTTTATGTTTTCTTCTGCTGAAGTATTTTAGAGTCATTAATCTCTCTCTTTAGTCTTCAAGCTTGTTTATTTACTTAATAGTTCGAGTAGTTGGTTTCAGCATGATTTATGGTTTTCCCTACTTGACTGCTGCCACTTAAAGGCTATTATTGAAGTCTCCCTTTGAAGTTTCCTTGTTCACAGTGAGCCAAGGAGGTCGGTTCTGATCTTGCCTTTTGTCTTCGCTTGAACAGTTGACTTAAAGGTCTTTATAGTTGTGATCATAGATGTATTTAGGTGTTCCCTCTTCTATGACTGTATTTATCAGTGAATATTTCATGTTTTCTAAGTCATTGGAAATAAAATATCTGAGGAAATAGGGTGTTCCCCGAATCTTAGATTTCATTTTAAAACTTGTTTTGAACTCATTATTTTCTTAAAAGTTTGATTTTTAGAATTCATGGTTAGCCCTGTCTATCAAATAGCTCTTTATTTTTTAAATTGTGTTTTCAAATTCCCTTTTTTGAGAATTAAACTTCTCTTTCCAAATCATTGATGTCCATCTCATTCCAAAACCAAAGGATCCTCCGACCAATTTAGATTTTCCCTTTAATATCCCATATCCATTGATAAGTTTGTCATGACCTCTTTCTGACTCCATTTCCCAAATGAAGCTTATATTTCCTCTTTCTACCTACCTTTCCTAGACCTTTCATATTCTTCTATATCAATTCAACCAAACAAACAAACAAAAACCTGCACTTAATAACTAGTCTAAAAACCAATATCCGAAGCGCACAAGATAAACATTTCCTAAAACAAACAATTCGAGAGATCCCTCTCTGAGAATAGGAGGACTAGATCCTTGAACTCTAAATACTGGTTCTGATGTTGCCCTATCTTTTGATTTTCCAAACTATCAAAACACAGGAGACCAACATCCATAACCTTAACCTTACGCTAACCTTACCCTTACCCTTAACCTTGACCAAACCCTTAACCTTAACCTTAACCTAACCTCAACCTTGACCTTAACTAAAACCTTAACCTTAACCTTAGCCTAACCATAACCTTAGCCTTAACCTTAACCTAACCATAACCTTAAATTTACCCTTAACCTTAACCTTAATCTAACCATAACCTTAACTTTAACATTACCCTCACCTTAAGGTTAAGGTTAGGTTATATTGAAGGTTAAGGGTAAGTTCAAGGTTAAGGGTAAAGTTAAGGTTAAGGTTAAGGTTAGGTTAAGGGTAAAGTTAAGCTTAGGGTTAGGTTAAGGTTAAGGTCAAGGTTATGGTTAGGCTAAGGTTAAGGTTAAGGTTAAGGTTAGGGTTAATGTTAAGGTGATGTTTAAGGGTAAGGTGAAGGTTAAGGTTAGGTTAAGGTTAAGTTAAGGGTAAATTCAAGGTTAAGGTTAAGGTTAAGGTCAAGTTCAAGGTTAAGTTAAAGGTTAAGATTAAGGTTAAGGTTATGGTTAAGTTAAGCGTAAAGTTATAGGTTAAGGTTAAGGTCAGGTTATAGTGAAGGTTAAGGGTAAGGTCAAGGTTAAGGGTAAAGTTAAGGTTATGGGTTTATCAACGTTAAGGTTACGTTAAGGTTAAGGTTAATTTAATGTTAAGATAAGGTTAAGGGTAAGGTTAAGGTTAAGGTTAAGGTTACCATAAGGTTAAGCTTAAGGTTAAGGTTTGGTCAGGGTGAGGGTTAGGTTATAGTTAAGGTTAAGGTTAAGGTTAAGGTTAGGGTCAAGGTTAGGGTTAAGGTTAAGGTAATGGTAAGGTTAACCTTAATCTTAACCTTAAACTTAACCTGACTAAACCTTAACCTTAACCTTAACTTTACACTTAACCTAACCTTAACCTTGACTTTACCTTAACCTAACCTTAACTCCTTAACCTCAACATTAAATTTACCTTTAACCTTAACCGTAACCTTAACTATACCAAACCTGTAACCTTAACCTTAACCTTAACTTTACCCTTAACCTTGACCTTACCATTAACCTTCACCTTAAACTTATCCTCAACCTTAACTTTATCTTAACCTTAACCTAACCTTAACCTTAACCTAACTATAACCTTACCCTTAACCTAACTTAACCTTAACCTTGACCTTAACCTTTACCTTAAACTTACCCTTAACCTTCACCTTAACCTTAACCTTAACCTTAACCTGATTAAACCCATAACCCTTAACCTTAACCTTATCGTTACCCTTAACCTTATCCTTAACCTTAACTATAACCTAACTCTAACATTGAACTTAACTTTACCTTTAACCTCGACCTTGACCTTATCCTAACCTTAACCTTAAACTTAACTTTATCTTACCCTTAGCCTAACCTTAACCTTCACTATAACCTAACCCTCACCTTAACCTAACCTTAACCTTAACCTTATTATTAACCTAACCTTAACCTTAACCTAACCTTAACCCTAACCTTAACCTTAACATTACCCTTAACCTAACATTAACCTTAACTTTAAACTTAACTTAACCTAACCTTAACCTTAACCTTAACTTAATCTTAACCCTGACCTTATGCTAACCTAACCTTAACCTAACCCTAACCTTGACCTTAAACTTACCGTTAACCTTGACCTTAACCTTAACCTTAAATTTACACTTAACCTAACCCTAACCTTGACCAAACCGTTAACATTAACGTTAAACTTAATCTTTACCTAACCTTAACCTTAACCTAACCTTGACCTTAACTATAACCTAACCCTAACCTTGACCTTAACTATAACCTAACCCTAACCTTGACCAGACCTTAACCTTAACCTTAACTTAGCCTTAACCTTAACCTCACCTCAAGCTTAACCATAACCTAACCTTAACCTTGACCTTAACTATAACCTAAACCTAACCTTGACCAAACCCTTAACGTTAACCTTAATCTTAACCTTACCCTAACCTTAACCTTAACCTTAACCTAACCTTAACTTAACCTTAACCTTATCCTAACCTTAACCTTAACTTTACCCTTAACCTAACCTTAACCATAAGCTTAACCTAAACCTAACCTTAACCTTACCCTTAACCTAACTTTAACCTTGACTTTACCCTTAACGTAACCTTAACCCTGACTTTACCCTCAACGTAACCTTAACCTTGAATTTACCCTTAAGCTTAACTATAACCTAACTTTAACCTTAACCTAACCTTAACCTAACATTAACCTAACCCTAACCTTGACTAAACCTTAACCTAAACTTGACATAACGTTAAGGGTTTGGGAAGGTTAAGGTTAAGATAAGGTTAAGGGTAAGGTTAAGGTTAATGTTTAGGGTAAGTTAAGGTTAAGGTCAAGGTTAAGGGCAAGGTTAAGGTTAAGGGTTTGGTTAAGGTTAATGTTACATTAAGGGTAAAGTCAAGGTTAAGGTTAGGTTAAGGGTAAAGTTAAGGTTAGGGTTAGGTTAAGGTTAAGGTTAAGGGTAAGTTTAAGGTAAGGGTAAGGTTTACCTTAACCTTAGCCTTAACTTTAACCTGACCAAACCTTAACCTTAACCTTAACTTTACCCTTAACCTAACTTTAACCTTGACTTTACCTTAACCTAACCTTAACCCATTTACCTTAACCTTAACTTTACCTAAGGTTAGGGTTAAGGTTAGGGGAAGGTTAGGTTAAGGTTAACCTTGACCTTAACCTTAACCTTAACTATAACCTAACCCTAACCTTGACCAAACACTTAACCTTAACCTTAACCTTAACCTAACCTTAACCAAACCCTTAACCTTAAAATTAACCTTAACCTAACCTTAACCTGACTAAATGCTTAAGGTTAGGTCAAGGGTGAAGTTAAGGTTAAGGTTAAGGTTAAGGTTAAAGTTAGGTTAAGGTAAGGTTAAGGTTAAGGTTAAGGTCAAGGTTAAGGTTAAGGTTAGGTTAAGGTTAAGGTTAAGGGTAAAGTTAAAGTTAAGGTTAATGTTAAGGGTAAGGGTAAGGTCAAGGTTAAGGTTACATTAAGGGTAAAGTCAAGGTTAAGGTTACGTTAACAGTTTGGTCAAGGTTAAGGTTAGGTTATAGTTAAGGTCAAGGTTAAGGTTAGGTTAAGGTTAATTTTAGGGTTAGGTTATAGTTAAGGTCAAGTTTAGGTTATAGTTAAGGTCAATTTTAAGGTTAGGTTAAGGTTAAGTTTAGGGTTCGGTTATAGTTAAGGTCACGGTTAAGGTTAAGATTAGGTTAAGGGTAAGGTCAAGGTAAGTTTAAGGTTAAGGTTAAGGTTAATTTTAAGGGTTTGGTAATGGTTAGGGTTAGGTTAGAGTGAAGGTTAAGGTAAAGTTAAGGGTAAATTCAAGGTTAAGGTTAAGGTAAGGTCAAGGTTAAGGGTAAATTCAAGGTTAAGGTTACGGTAAGGGTAAAGTCAAGGTTAAGGCTAGGTTAAGGTTAAGGGTAAAGTCAAGGTTAAGGTTAGGTTAAGGTTAAGGTTAATGTTAAGGGTTTGGTCAAGTTTAGGGTTAGGTTAAGGTTAATTTTAAGGGTTTGGTCAAGGTTAGGGTTAGGTTATAGTTAAGGTTAGGGTAAGGCTAAGGGTTTGGTCAAGGTTAGGGTTAGGTTATAGTTAAGGTTAAGGGTAAGGTTATAGTTAGGTTAAGGTTAAGGTTAAGGTTAGGTTAAGGTTAATATAAGGTTAAGGTTAAGGGTTTGGTCAAGGTTAGGGTTATGATATACTTAAGGTTAAGGTTAAGGTTAGGTTAAGTTAAGGTTAAGGTCAAGGTTAAGGGTGAGGTTAAGGTTAGGTTAAGGTTAATATTAGGTTAAGTGTATAGTTAAGGTTAAGGTTAGGTTAATGGTATAGTTAAGGTTAAGGTTAGGGTTAAGGTTAGTGGAAGGTTAAGGTTAAGGGTTTGGTCAAGGTTAGGGTTAGGTCGACCTTAAGGGTAAAGTTAAGGTTATGGTTATGTTAAGGGTAAAGTTAAGGTTAAGGTTAAGGTTGGGGTAAGGTTAGGGTAAGGTTAAGGTTAAGGTTGGGGTAATGTTGTTACACAACATTTTGTCACCGTCCCTTCAATCCCTTGTCCGGCACATTGGAGGGCTATTCCCGTGACCTATGAGCAATGAAATGACCTGAAACCACCTTCATGGCATCCCATTACATAAGGAAAAACATTCCCCTGGAGAAAATTTCCTCTGAAGAACCCTAAAAAAATATGTTTTAGACTTGGCGCGACTAGCCAGTTCAGCCCTCGCACCAATGGGGGAAATCCACCATAGAGGGCGCGCCAATTGGCACACTGTCTTTGTGTTTCCCTCGCACCAAGCTTAATAAGGGATGCTTTTAAAAAATAAACGGTGGAAGTTTGGTTTCAACAAACTCCTGAATGAATCATCAGAAGGATTTGAGTGGTTTGGCTTTGGATCTCCATGTATAGGAGGTGTTTTTCCACCTATCATGGAAGCTTCCTTAGAGATAGGTCCTATCCCATGATTATAGGGATCCCAACTCCCTCTCCTCCATCTATAAAAGCTTGCCTTCTCCATTAGCAAGCTAGCTAAATTTGTAGGAAGGAAACTTCGTCCAGATTCCCGATGGGCTTCGTTGATACACGCTCCACTGTCAGCTCCGCTGAAGGAAGATCATAGCATCAGAGCATATGGTTGTAATATCCCTTTTGTTATTTCTAATATAAGCGACTCTGATTATGGTTCCATTCATGTGTTCATTTATTTATGCAATACAATGAATTAAATCCTCTTTGACTGATATATGGTTACATGCTTTAGATTTTATGTTGTATGTTGTTGTCTCCTTGCATGTGTACAGGTGTCCAGATGTGTCGAATGGAAGGATCGTGATATGTCAAGTGAGGGACGGGAAGCGTCATCTTTTCTTCAACGAAAACTACATGGGATTTGAGGTAGGCTACTTGTCGCATCTTTGTCTTTTTGTAACTAGGGACCTATGTCATTGCATTACCTGATTGTTGCTAGACCCGATCTGGGCTAGTAGGGATCGCCTCTATCCACAGAGGGGATTTACCTCTTCAAAAAACTGGTGACTCCACTGGGAAGTGTTAGTTGGAGTTAGTCTTGCTTCTTTTGGTTGTTTGTGGCTTTTGATTGCTTTACTTTATCTTTTGGTTCACCTCCTTTGGTGTCAAATCCCTATTCAGCCCCCAGAAGACCTGATCCAGTCTCTATTTGCCATTTTTCATCTTCTCCCATTGTAAACTCGATTGGCACGGTTTAGCGCTTGACAGTCGCGCTAGATGGTGGTTGTTGCTAGTTAGGCCCCCATGCCAACGTTGTTTTGGCGCAGATTACAGCCAAACAGTCACGCCAACTCTGTTTGGTGTTAGGGTTTGCTTGCTTGTGGGCTCTTTGAGCTTGATTTCTGGTCCTGGTGTCATTTTTCTGATTCATTGAGTGCCTTGAAGTCTTTTTTGATTGTGTTTGGCCCTTATCCTCCTATTGTTTTCCCTTTACTATTAGTTTTTAATTTTAGCCCTAGGGTTTCTAGGTGCTACAATGTGCTGAGCCTCCATGTGAGTTTTTGGTCCTTGCTTTCCCGGTCGACTTTGTTTTCACTTATTTGCATTCGTTTTTCTTGATTCCATTGTATCATTGCATCAGTTGAGATATTGTTCTCTCTTTCATTCAAGTTTCGCTTTGTCTCATTCCAAGCCTAGATTACACGGTTTTTGTGAGTCTTTTTGAGATTCTTCTTGAATTTGAGGTATTTATCCATCAGTTTGGGTCTTGATTGTGTGTGTTTGTATTGAGTGAACTTGTTTTTTCAACTCTCTCACTATCATTTATTGAATTGGTTTCTTCATTAGTTTTCTCATTCATTTGGTGAATTTTCTCTAAAACATTGGAAAATACAAAAACAAATTTGTTTGCATTTTCATTAGTTTAGTGAAAATTGAAAGCTTTTCCGCATTATTAGTGTTATATAACTCTAAGAGAAAAAAATTTAGTTTCCTTAGCTTGCATTAGAGACAGTAGTGGATGTTTTTGTGCTCATTTTGTTGTTATTTGAAAATCTCTCTTCCCTCCCGTAGATAGCTCTTCATCTAAAAAAGTGATATTTTGTGGCATGTAGTATGCATTTAGAGGATTTTTGAGATACAACATTTGATAGGGCCTAAAATTGAAACATAAATTGAAGATCATCTATAAAATTTATTCAATTAACCTAAGGCAACATTGAAACATTAATGGAATATCTAGAGGTCTAGGCTAGTGACGTGTTCTGGCATCGTTAAACCTAGTAGTTGTCATTCACCATCTAGCCTTAGGCAGTGCTAGTACGGACTTGTGCTCCCCGTACTGTCGCGTATATAAAGGGAGACCCCACTAGGTTGCTATCCTTTATCCGTAGGAAGCTAAGTCTACCGCCTTTTACCCATGATACACCATACACATCATTTGAGGAGATTACCTGCATGTACATCAAGTCCTTGGTTGATTTCTCTTTCATTTTTTAACCAAGGTGTATATGGCAATTCACAGATATCTGGTACACCCATCTGCCTAGATTACCAGAGCAGTCATTTTGATCTTTTCTGACTCATTAAATTTGAAAATATCATCAAGCACTTGTCCTTTCATGCTTGTTTCCAAATTGAAATAGATAGAGTCATATTTTACTCGTTTCTAGACTCTTAAAACATGAAACGGTAAAATTTCTAGTTTCAATGTGGTAAAATTAATCACCTACGATCACACCTCCATTTAGAGATTGATTTTTTGGCCTGTTATTGTTTGCCTTGGTTTTTCCCGTGTGTTGTTGTTTTGATCTTTCCTCTTTTCATTACTGTCACAGTGGTAGAACCCTCAGTTTCTTCTACTGGTAGTCCTTACACAGAAGATTCATCAGAGGTCTCTCAGTCCTCTGCTGAGCATCAACAGCCTATTGTATTCGATTTTCCCGATGGGGGACCAATTATATCTGAGCTTCCCTTTGGTGGACCAGTTGACTTCAAATGGCCCTTGTCCAATGCTGGGTTTGGATTTGGAGTAGGGGAACACTTCCATCCTCTTACATCAGGATCGCCTTTCTTGGCTGCCATTATACCTCCTAGTCCTCATCGTCTTTTATAAGATCTTGTGGCAGGGTCAGATATGGACTCACCTAGTCCTTCTCCTAGTGAGGAAATTCCTACATCTGGTGAATATTACCAATTTTTCCTGAAAACATCCCCGAATCTTCTATAATGTCTTCACCTGGTCCTTCGCTTCCAGCTGGATATAGGTCTTTAAGTCAGGTCATGGTCGTGGTTGCCTCTATGGGAATATTGACTCCATCCATGAGGCCGGTTATTCCTTCGTTAGGAATGTCGCCATTGACACCTCTCATGGCATCTCCTTTCGTTACATCAATACCTGTTAGACCTACTGTCTGCATGGCTGAGTCTACACCTACTGTCACTACTCAGTCAACTAGGACCTCGTTAGTTCCTAAAGATGTTTACATAGCTAAAGATATTCCTGAGAATATTTCTCCTGAGGAGTATCGGTTTCCTTTACAGCCGTCAAACTCCGAGGTTGGTCAGTCCTCTCAAGATCTCAACTCTCCTTACTTTTACATTACGGATCGGATGGTACCCCGATTTATGTATTTCCATAACAATATGATGAGTAGGGTAACCCTCTTCATTTTCCTGCTCCTGAGGCTTATCAGTATATTAATAGTTTTCTATCTGCCCAGGCTGGGCAACCTTCTAACCTAAAAGGACAACCCTTCCAGGGACAACCTTTGGCCTAGCCTGGTTATCTATATGACCCACAAGGAAGACCTTTACAGGGACAACCTTTGGGCCAACAGGGATTTTTGTACAGTCCATAAGGGAAGTCTTACAACCCTCAAGGTAGACCTCTATAGCCTCACCCCGTGGTCCAGCCGGGGCAACCTCAAGGACCCATACAGAAACTGGGTATCAACCTGGGCTATTGTACAGTCCTGGGGGGCAAACCCATCCTTCTCAACCATTCGTTCAACCTCAGCAACCTCAGTTTCCAATTAGTCCAAATTTTGCACAAACAGGGCCATCTTATGGTTCTGTCACAGTCCACCCTAGTTACCAGGCACAACCTAGCCCTTTCCCACCATCAGGCCAACCTGCTCAGTCGGGGTAGCATGGTGTCCTTCATCAACCGGGTCAACCTATTCAACTAGGACAACCTGTTCAGCGAGGCCAACCTGTTCAACCACGACAACCTGCACAGCCAGGTCAACCTGTTCAACCAGGAAAACTTGCACAACTAGTTAACCCTGCTCAACAGTTGATCTATTCTATGCCACATCCGAACCCACCTGTGTGCCCAACTTATCAGGCTCAGTAGGGTCCCACTTACGAGCAGCCCGTTCGACCCCAAGGCAGCTATTACCTTCAAGGTCAGTCTCGACTAGTTTAAAACCCACCCCAAGGTTCTGGTTATTACCTTCAATAGCCAGGCTATACTTATACTCCGCAGTCAAATCCATACACTGCTCAAATGGGGCCCACATATAATCAGGGTCAGTACCCTAGTTATCAACCCCTGTACCCTAGTTATCAGCAACCGTATCAACCCAATTACACAGCTTATACTCCCTATGGTTAGAATCCTCCAGGACAGAACCAATGGGGGCAGAATTATGCTCAACCAGGTTGGAGTATACGTACAGGTCCTTATCGGGGACCTGGCATGAATTTTAATCCTCAGTTACCTTTTCTCGCCACTTTGGAATTACCAGATGTATCTAAGTTGACCAATGATCTGATGATTCATTATTCATATTGGCCTCCGGTTCCAACGAAGGTACCTGGTGACTGTCCCAAATTTGAAGGAAAATCTGGAGAAGACCCCCAAGAACATGTCATGACCTACCATTTGTGGTGCTCTTCGAACTCTTGGGTGGATGACTCGATCCATCTACGTCTTTTCCAGCGCACTCTTACCGGTGTTGTTGATAAATGTTGCATAGAACTACCTTGTGGTATTTTTCAAGACTTTAATACTCTAGCTATGGCATTCCTGACACATTTCCAGTTACCGGTTCATTATGAAGCCAGGACGCATCTCCTGAAATCTATGAAACAGGACAAAGCCACTCATATTTTTTATCATATTCATGAGTGGAAATGTCGTCGTCGTCTGATCAAGTTTTACATTCCTGATCAGCTTCTAACTCACTGGTTCACTACCTCCTTTGTCAACAACATTGCATAGGACATTTCTATGGGTGCATGTGTAACCGAGGAACAAGCCATCGCTCGTGCCCAGTACCTCGATTTAGTGTACTCTCAGTCTGGCACATTATATGATATCTTGACTTTTGCCCTGCAGCCAGGGACCTCTAAAGCACCAGCTACCCCATCGGTTGATGGTGTTATTGGTTCCATTTCTCAGACTTCTCGTAAGTCTTCTAATGGGAAGCAGAAGTAAAATTCTTCTACTAATTCTCCTCCTCCCGCTACTCTAGATTCTGGTAAGACCACGAAGGTTAATGTCGTTTAGGCTAATCCTGTGGACAAGACTTCGAAAGGAAAGAAGAAGGGCAAAGGAAAATCCAAATATGATGCCCCGAAACTAGAATCCTCCAAACCACGTGCTGATGATGGTTCGCAACAAAAACCGAAGTACCCTTTCCTGATCTGCGATGAAGGCCACTACACTAAAGATTGTCCCCGACGATCTGAGGTTAGTCAACTCCTTAAAGGCTCTAAGGGAACTTCGGTAGTTCTTAAGGAACCTTTTCCATCTCAGTAGACCTAGATGATTGAGAAACCTTCACCATCTGCACTATTTGGGTCTCAAGTTTTCATGATGAATGGTGCTGCACCTGTTTCTATTGCCACTCGTTCGAAGGATTATGCCAGATCACGTCAGGCAGCTGGGAAGGAAGTCATTGATGGCTTGCCTCCCCCACCTGCCTCTGTTCCTTTATAAATTGAGAAACACAGTGTTGAACCCATCATACGCCCACCTTCCAAAGGTGTTCTTCAAAAGTCTTCCTATAATCCAAACGCCCGTGCTGCTCAGCATTACAGCATTGTTGAGGATTTGGCATAGGCGCCTTTAGCAATGTCTGCGTTGGAAGTGCTTCAAAGTTACCCATATCAGTGAAAAGCTCTGTTATCTTCCATCGATGGAATTGATCTTACTGATTCTAGCCTTCTCATCTTCGATCTGGAGAATTTCTTCTCCCGACTTCCGCACCAAATTTCCCTTGTTATACAAGTTGGTATCAACAACCTCAATATTCACAGAGCCATTGTGGAAGAAGGTACCTCTACCTGCATTATGTCATATTCTTGCTGAAAATCCATTAGCTCTCTAGCCCTCACTTCATCTCCCAATGCCCTTGAGGCATTCTATGGGAGGGAATCAAAACCCTTAGGTGTTCTCACAAGTCTACCGATCACATTGCAAGGTAAAACAGTCAACGTTGAAGTGGAAGTTGTTGATGCCAAAATCAACTACAATCTTCTACTTGGTCGCAGTTGGACCCGCGCCATTCTATGTGTTCCATCCACCCTCTTTTGACTTTGGAAGTTTCCACATGAGGGAAAGATTATTACTGTTGATCAGTTGTATTTCTTTATCTCCTCCTCTGAGAATAACATGCCATACATGGATCAAATTCCCAATTCCTCCGACAGTGTAGGACCTAGTCTTTTCAAGGACCCTGTTCTCATGGGTATTTTTCCCATGCCACCACCAAATACCATTCAATTCAACATGATCTCCAGGTCAGATGACCCGTGGATCATCCCTTCTCCTGAACAGGTTACCTCTTTTGGAGAATTGATGCCTCTAACTCCAGTTGAAATTAATTATTGTGAGATTGTTGCTGCATCAGATCCTCCTACTACTAAAAATGCTCCTTTGAGCATGGGTCTTGATGTTTATTCTCAATCCCCTTGGCTCGGTGCTGTAGATTTTCCCGATCCTCTGAGAGAATTCTTTCCTTCTGACGAAGCTATAGTAGAGACTATGTCTCTCGAAGATCTATCATGGAGCGATGGACATCATCGTTCCTCATTTATGTCCGGCCTGGGGGGAATTTCTATTTGTCTCGAGTGCTTGTCATCTCAGGTTCCCTCTCCGCCTCTCCAAACGCCAATATTGACTCATGAGGTACTTTCGAAAGGAAATTTGATTAATATCACCCAAACAATGCATATATACATCTTCGATAGATCGGGGGTCGTCGAGAACATTCACATGGGATTCACTTGTTCTCCCGAAGAGATTCAAGTGTACACTAGCCTTTTCGGCAAATTTCAAGATGTTTTCACATGGTCTTATGAACAGATGCCTGGGATCGATCCTAGTATTATCGTGCACGAAATTCCCACCTATCCTGGTACGAAGCCTGTGCGCCAACGTCTATGCCCGGTGCATCCTCGAAAAGCCGCTGCTATAAAAGAAGAAGTTGAGAAACTTCTTAAAGCAGGCTTCATATATCCAATCCCCCTGATAGAATGGGTTTCCAATATTGTCTCTGTAGATAAGAAACAGGGAACAATTCGGGTGCGTGTTGAATACAGAGATATCAATCACGCTTGTCCTAAGGACAACTATCCCACTCCCTTTACAGACCAGATCATCGATGATTGTGCGGGGAGTGAGATCTATTCCCTTATGGATGGCTTTTTGGGTTATAATCAAATTAATATCCTTCCATCCGATCAACATAAGACCACCTTCATCTGTCCATGGGGAAATTTCGCCTATAAGAAGTTATCGTTCGGCTTAAAAAATGTTGGGGCTACCTTCCAGCGTGCCATGTCCTACGCCTTTCATGACATACATAATATTTTTCAGCCGTATCTGGATGACCTGCCGGCTCATTCAGCACGGCATGAAGACCATCCTGAACATCTCAGCTAGATTTTTCTCTGCTGCAGACATTACAACATCAGGCTTAATCATCACAAGTGTGTCTTCTGCGTTGACTCTGGTCATATTTTGGGATTCATTGTCTCTAAAGACAGAATTCGCCTGGACCCTCTCAAGGTTGAGGCTATTGTTAACCTCCCCTCCCCATCCTCATTGTATCAACTACAGAGTATTCAAGGGAAAGAAAATTTCTTACGTCGCTTTATCCCGAACTATGCAGAAGTGGCCAAAGGGTTTACGTGACTTCTAAAGCAGGGCGTTCCCTTCCATTGGGACAATATTTCTTAGCAATCCTTCGATAAACTCAAGATGTTGCTTGTCAATGATCCATTAATACGTCCTCCCAATTATCATTGCAACTTTCCTCTCTATTTGGCTGCCGCATTCAGCACAATTGCAATGGTTTTGGTACAGGATGAAGATGAAGGAAACGAACACGTGGTTTATTATCCATCTCAGAATCTTCTTGACACTGAAATGTGTTATGCCCACATTGAGAATTTGGTGCTTGTCGCGGCCCAGGTTGTTCAGCGGTTTCGCCATTACATCCTGTTGGGCATGGTAACCATGATTTCCGACTGCAACCCCATGACTTACATTTTGTCTCGACAATTGATGGGGGGAAATTACTCTAAATGGATTGTCATCCTTCAGGAGTTCGATTTGTAGTTCACCATTGCCAAATCGAAGAAGTCACTGGTTTTTTCTGATCTCATCTTCTCTCTCCATACCGACTATGTTCCGTCTCAATCCGAGGACCATATCCTGGATGAAACTCTCTTTCTAATCAATGCTCTTAATCCATGGTACGGTGACATCATTGTGTACCTTTAGACATCTACCTTCCAGTTCGAGTTGACGAAGGATGCTCGATGTCACGTTCGGCATCAATCGCAACTATATCGCATTGTCGGAGATACCTTATATCATGTCGGAGTTGATTCTATACTCCACCGATGTTCGACCTTGGAAGAGGCTGAGAAAATCCTGAATGACTGTCACAGTGGCACCTGTGGTGGTCACATATCCGGGTATGCTACCGCCCAGAAGATTCTGCATGTGGGTTACTTCTGGCCATCTATATTTAAATATTGTATTGTTGCAGTTAGAAAGTGTCATGCGTGCTAGATCTTCCAATGCAATATGCATGTGCCACCCCTCCCATTACATCCCGTCATTATCGTAGGCCCTTTTTCCAAATGGGGAATTGATTTTATGACATGTAACCCTCACTCGGCTGGGAGGCATGCTTATATCACCGTTTCCATAGATTACTTCACCAAGTGGGCCAAAGCGATGCCTACATTGGCCACAGATGGTAAGACAGCCGCTCAGTTCATTTTCAACCATGTGATCACACGTTTCGGCATTCCTCAAGCCATCGTCACCGATCATGGCACTCATTTTTGGGACTACATGATGGCAGAGCTAACGTCGAAGTTGGGATTGCGTCATGACAGTTCGATGACATACTACCCTCAAGAAAATGGCTAGGTTGAGGCCATGAACAAGGTGCTTGTCACAATGCTTCAATGAACAATTGGTATACACAAATCCAACTAGAATCTCTAATTGTTCTCAGATCTCTAGGCCTACCGAATGTCAGTGAAGAGAGCGATCAGATTCACACCTTTCTAGTTGGTGTATGGTCTAGAAGCTACTCTTCCGGTTGAATGTGAGATCCCTTCACTGAAGTTGGTTGTCGAATTACTGCCTGGCACTTCCCCGGAGGAAGAACGTCTCCTGTATCTGGAATGACTAGACGAAACTCGCCGCTTGGCTACTTTAGTTATCGAGGCACAGAAAAAGTGGGTTAAAGCTCATTTCGATCAAACAGTTTTTCCACGCTCTTTTATATAAGGGGACCTCGTCCTCTTGTATGATCAAGCACACAATAAGCTTGGGGTAGGAAAATTCCAGCCCATGTGGCATGGGCCCTATATCATTAAACAAGTATTAGAAAATGGGGCCTATGAGCTAATTGACTATGAAGGTCTTCCTTTGGTGCAGCCCAGAAATGGGTTGTACCTGAAGAAGTATTACGCTTGAATCATTGTTTTGTAGTGTGTGTACATAGGTGATTTATTCATTTTTGTGCATGTGTGGTGTGGTGTGCTTTGTAAGCGTCTTTCTGTTGATTGGGTCTTCTTGATTGTGCAGATGTCTATTACTCCTTATGTTGGTTTCGCGGATGGTGCCTCCCGTAGTACCAAGAATCTGTCTTCGGCAGCCTGGGTAATCTACAATCCTGTTGGTGAGTTAGTTAATTTACAAGGTGTTTGTCTAGGGCCTGCTACAAATAATGTCGCGGAGTATAGTGCCATTTTGGAGTTATTTAATGAGGCTGTTAACCTCGATATTCATGCATTACTTGTATATCTAGACTCACAACTTGTAGTGTTATAGCTCAATGGTCACTATTCAGTTAGGAACCCATCCATTTTAAGAATGTATCTATGTATTCATTTACTAGAAAGAAATTTTGATTACATCAAATATCAGCATATACCCAGACACATGAATGCATTAATAAATGCAGTAGCTAACATGGTATTAGATAGAAATTTACGTAACTTGTAAAAAACATCATCATAAGTGAAAAACATCCATGCAGAAATAGATATATGTGTGTGTGTGTGTGTGTCTGTCGAATGTTTGCAGTGTGTGCATCATATAGAATCCAAAAAATATACATGTCTATTTTAGTTACATTCGAAGACAACATGTCTCTAAAAAATATGCATATGAAAAGCCTAGGCGACTAATCAGCATGGTGCTCATGGTAGCATGTTACTGCCCACACCAATCACCTCAGTAAGCGATGAAGGTGACTAGGCACCCCTATGGTGTGCCTCTGATAAGATATAGGGACATTTTCTAGGTGAGCATACTCAGGAATCCCACAGGTGATTCCCTTTAAGTTCTGAACCAGCTCATTCCCCTCGCCCCCCTCACCTTGAGGGTCATGGGTGAGAGGGGTCCTCCGCGTGATCGGCGACATCCCGACGGGCCTCTCTAGGCCAAAATATACATACATATAGGATCAATTGTTAGAACATGCATGTATACCCAAAAAAAAAAATCATAAAATCCATAAAATCAAAAAGAGTCTTACCCAACTCCTCATCCCAGTCCTCTCCTTCCGGGAGTGGAAGGTCTGGGTCTCCTGTGAAATCAGTACCAGCATAGGGCCAGTCCTCTACGACGATCAATTTTTGCCGAAGCCATCTGAAGAACTCAGGCCGCCATGAAATTTTCTAGCCCCCTCCTGCTCTGGGAATTAGTGTTGCCCATCGAGCCATCCGTGGCTCTCTCAAAGTTGGATCTGCGAATATTGCCCCCAGGCCCTGGAAGATAAGTAACCATTCGAGGATGAATGATACCAAGATTGAACCGTATCCAAATTGCTTCAGTTTGGCCTTTTTACACTTAGTCAATTATCATTTGATATTCATGGTTATGCCTGTAGCCCAATCAAATAATGTCGGGTTTATACATTCTGACGCCAGGAGGAGCTACATTTTGGTAACCTCATGTGGTGCCTGCGACCCCGCAGCTCAAGTAATAGTATGTAGCACCACTCTGAGTGCTAGATCGGGAACAGTGTGAATTTCAACTTTACCACTACCTGATCCTGTTTGTGCCCCTGGGCACACTCTCTCCATGACCATCGACATCTTTTCGCTAGAAGGCCTAGTACCTGTCATGATCATAATTGGACCTCTGCGAGACAATCCAGTGATGAATTAAATATCAAACACTTCGAGTTCAAGAACTTGATCTCGAAGCCTAAACTTCTCTTCATTCTCATCCCAGATGTTGGGGTTCCCATGTTTTGGCCAGGTTGACAGAGACCAAAAGATGAGACAACATAGAACCACTTTGGGACCTTAGGATCTAGCCCTCCTAGGTCCAGAGAGGGATCTCTCTATATAAGTCAAAGGATATGTCTTTGAAGCTCAAAGTATAAGATTTTAGGCTAGTTATAGGCTCGAGGTTGTTTGTTTGATTGTTTGTGTTTGGTTGGAGGGAATCAGGAAAAGAAGGACCAATATGTGACAAGGATGAGCCAAGAGGAAGCTTAGGCAGAGACAGATAACTCAGAGAACATCAAAGCCATTGGGCTATGGAGTCAAGAAAGGATTTATTTGTAATCAATGTGCAAGCTTTCAGTTGGGCTAGTCATGTAGAGCATTTGGATCTTGAAGGAGATATTTGGAATGGGACACAAAGGAATGAAAATGAAAGGAGGAGAACCAACCAACTCTGTCTATAGATCAGACCAGAGGTCATTTAACTCCAGGCTTACTTGGACAGAATTATAGGCAAAACAAGGGATCGTGGGAAGGTTTAATTGGGATGGAAAGACCCAAAAGAGGTAGAGACCAGGTTCTAGACCTCGAGGGTTCTCAACAAATTCAACTAAATCTTAACAAGAACATCTAAACATAGACTTCATTAATTCATACATCAGAGAGCAGGCAATAACATCCACTACACTGGTTAAACCAATTGAAACCAATATTCAGATACACATATAAGCAGAAAACATTGAGGTAGGGAGAGCAGGAAACATAGGGCACCTATCAAGGGTGAATCCTATATTATACTTTTGTTGCCTACCAGTAGAAATGAAATGAAATGGAACATAACATAAGAGCAAGTCAATCACAAATACAGAGAAAGAGGAACCATCACCAGCTGCTTTAGATAAGGATCCAAAGAAACATGCTTGTCATATTAAAAAAAACACCAATCAGGTACATCATAGCCCATAGCTTGAACATTCAGTCTTAACACATCTAATCTCAGTCTATCTTACAGTATACACAGCGAACTTGTCTCAAATAGGAACAATGCTTGCATTCCACTGATTTCTCATCAACAACGATTACAATGTTTCCTTCTGTGCTTTATAGAAAAGGATGAGCCTAAGATCGACTGAAGGAGTAGGTGAAAATTAAATGTATCATTAAACATAACAATGAATACAGGGCCAAAACCCATTCTTCTTGACATACTATATATTTAATATTTGTCACCTTCCTTGTGAGAGAATGATCTGCTCCAGATTTGATCTTGACATCTTTTGGCTGAAGTACTCCTAGTGATTTGAACAAAAATGAAGTAAACTGCTAGGAAGGTCTGTCTCATAAATGTCTGACTGTTTTGAGGTCTGTTGTCTGGTGGAAAACACTTTAGGGACATGGTGCATAAATAAGACAGTATGGATGCCTGGTACCTGATATAGAAAAACATTCTGCTGACGAAAACCCTGATATTACCTTTTGCCTGCACTCAGGATCCTTTGATCGATCCTCGAGGTCTGTGAACTGATGCTTTGCCTCTTAAACACTGATTAAGGCTCAAGATCTTCATTATCGTGCCTTAATCTTTCTTTTCTTTGTCCTCATTCTTAACCATTCCCTCTTTTCTGACCTTGCCATACTGCGCTTTAAATGACGAAGGAAATTTCCTCACAGGGCTCGAAGTTTGCTGATTTAATAGGAACCCCTGTCTCCACCTTCCTTGGTCCTTTTCCATAAATACAATCAGCAGCAAAATGGTTCTCTGCGATTCCTTGTTGCGACAGAGACTGTGTGTTAAGGTGGTCTTTTCTCCTCGAAAACCCTGCAAGAACAATAAACATCGTCAAGAAAACACAGATGGGGAGACGGAGGTGGTGTGAATGGATGGGAGGATCGTGCAGCGAACGGAATGGGGGAAAAAACACGGAAAATGGTGGAAAATCCATGAACAGTGGACCAGAAGACATTGCATGCGGCGAAGAGGAATATTACGTAGAAAGCATTAAAAATCACGAAAAGAACCAAATATACTCGATGGAATGGGAGAAGGTACGGATGGAACACGTGGCACTGACGTGGCGGATCGGGAGGCCGTGGAATGGTCAACGATAGAGAGATAACTCGGGACCATTGATCGCTGAGAGATCAATGGTGGGTGATGACGGACAGTGGGCCACATACACGGTGGACACGGGCTAACAAACATGCAGGTTCGTTAACGAATGGGCAGCTACGACACGGGATAGCCATTGGATGGAGCACCCGAGATCGGACGGTCCATGGCAATTTCGCGCGCCGTCCTCGTCCGGACGTTAATGAGAAGGGGATAGGTTTACCGGTGGAGAACGGTGGTTTCGAACACCTATGCAAGGACACGCGGTAGCAGCTGTGTGGAATCGCTGGGGCTTTGGGGAAAAACCGCCCTGCGCGCAACGGTGGTGCAGAATTTATTAGTGGGTTTGGAGGTATGACATATGGTAGGCGGGGTCCACTATTTCAGGCGGGCTCCGCGCCATTGGATCCGGCGTTTAACGGACGGCGGAGATTCACCGATCAAACAAAATATATTAAAACCCACAAATGCGTGTTTGCAAAGGTTTTTTGATGATTTTTCGCGCAGAGAAAGGTTTGGAGGGCTTAAGCGCCTGGTGGATTTGGTGCTGGTCACGGTGCCAAGTCTTATTAGAGAGGAAGGTGCGGGGGCTAATGGGGAAGGGGGCTAAGGCCCAAACTCATAAATTTCATCATTTTAACTCATTTTGAATGCAATTTCAAGCCCAAGGGAGGTAACGATAAAGGGGTGAAATGGAAATTTGGAGAAATAAAGAGGTGATGGTGGGGTTGAGGTAGGATTTTAGGGGAATTTTAGGGAGATAATGGGGGGAATTAAAGGGGAGTTTGACAAAGGGAGAGGGGGAAGGTGATATTTTGCAAAGGTATAAAGGGCAATAATGGGCCTTTTGAGGAATGGACCAGCAACGGGACTACATTTTAGGCACAGCACACAGAGACTCCAAGGAGGATGAATTTTCAGGGGGAAAGGCATTCCTTGGAGCCTCCAGAGCAAACTAGCCCCCAGCTTGCTTGCCAAGAATTTCATAGGGAGGCTAACACCAGATACTTAGCAAGTATTGTAACAATTCAGGTTGTGCCCTAAGACATGGTGTCAAGAAGAATTTATTTAATCCGCAATCCTAGAGAGCATTCATGCATTTCTCATTCCCCATTTCCATTTCATCCTCTTCACTGTGCTCCCTTTCTTTCCATCCGATCACCATGTGGCTTTATACTGGCACCAAAATGGTCATAGGTACATCATTAGATCCCTTGGGCATTCGAAAATCCAATTGATTGGTTCATTTTTTGTAAAATTTGAGAGGAAAATGAGGCTGCGTGGTTGGCGCGACTATTTTGTTGACAGTCGCGCCAGCTGGCGTGACCCCTTTGCAAAAAGAGCTTGATTGGCGCAGGTCTGTGCCTCATACCCGTGCCAACCGTGGGAGCCCTAAATTTGCAAATCCTCCCCTCATGGATGCTAAATCGCGATGGAAAACTGTGAAATATGCATTAAAACATAGCTAATGGAAGTGCCTCTTACCTAGAAAATACGGGATTCAGAATGATGCACCGGATCGTCTAGAATTGTCACTGCAAGATCGCAAGGAATAACTCACTATTGCTCTGCACAAGAGGTAAAAAGTAAAAAGTAAATATGTTTTTACTATTTGGTCATATTTATAACTTTTCAAAATCAAATTAGGTTTTGAAGCTTATTTTTTTGATATTTTATCATATTTTTATCGAAAAATGGGTTTTACGCTTACTTTTTGTGCAACGACAGATTTTCATGCGACTAGGACGATGATACAAGTTGTATTTTATACTTTTTCGGACTCAGTAAAAACATGAAAAATTTACTACTGGAGTCATCTTTCAGCTCTTTTCTGACTCTCTAAAAATAAAAATATTGTCGATTCGCTTGTTGTTTTGAGCTCGTTAAATTGGCTGCAAATTGACATCTACCCAATATACATTTACCCCTTTTTTGGGCTGGGATAGATTATTTACGAAAAAGGAATACCCTAGCCTATCGCGACTAGGAGGTTCTCTTAGATATAGTTTTCTACCTTTTTGGATCTGAGGGACTATCTATGAAAAGGGACTGCTGGAGTTTTCTTTTCCACTGTCTTTTCAAACTCTCTAAAAATGAAAATATGCCGAGTTCTTCCTTTGTCAGACTTGTTAAAACCTGATGACATCGGATGCCATCATAATGACGTTACTTGAGTTCCTCCTTCCTAGGGCGCGTTAAATTTACTAGGTTGGATTTTTCCGAAGGACAAACTTCTATCACAATCATATGCTATCCCCTTCAAGCTTGTTTCCAAAAATAATTGGGGTACTTGCCAGATATGGTGGGGAAAAATGGAACCAGTATCACCGTCGTGTTGGCAGTATGTCACTCTTGAACATGGCACTTGTCTGCATTCGTGTCAGGTTGGGGACATCTCATCTTGTTTTTTGCTTGCCTCCATGGGTTTAGGTAATCCTTTTGACCACTCATATTCTCTTTGTCTCGTCATCATGACCTCAGATCCTTTGATGTCAAATACTGCCAAATCCACTATCGCGCTGCCGATATGTTCAACAAAAGTTGGCCTCTGCAGTTTTCAACCTCCCTCTGATTCTCTACTGATCTTGATTCACAAACATCATGTTCCTCTATCTCGCGTCTATGATGTGGGAAACACTATGGCCAACCTTCGATCAAGGTCACTTCCTATCGACTTTAGCTCATTATCCAGGAAGCTGATCTAGAGACTCCCTTTGGGTACCTTGGAGCCTGCATGCCTCAATGGCAGGTTCTTCGCATTCGATGCAAGGTTTTCATTATTGGCCTTCGATTGAATGATTCTGCAGGTGTTCGACACCAGCTCATTGTTCACATTCTATGGATTTAACTTGAGGATCATCCTCATTATTGGTGGTTCTTCTCGCATCTGTTAATGGTTTTCATTATTGGATGGTAATCAAAAGATGTTCTTGCATGTTCGACTTCAGCTCATTTATTCACATGCTCAAACTTGTACTCTGTTCGGGTCGAGATGGAGCGCAAGACCCTAGATTTTGTCTGATAAAATACATGATGCGAATTTTTTGTGGATTATCATGATTGGTTACATGACTCATTTTATTGGATGGTTGTGACCATACCTGAGTCTACTTATTGATCCTTCTTGGATGGTTGTGTCCATACCTTGGATCCCAGTTATTGTACACTCTATTATGGATGGCGGAGACCATACCACATATCATATATTTGAGATATCAGTTGTATTTATCTTCGCAGGTTTTCCGACGGCAGTGTTTTCAGTTGGGCGCGTTCTCATAAATAATTTCACCCCTCCCTCTCTCTCGAGCCTCATGCTTTAGGGGGCATCTGTTACACAACATTTTTTCACCGTTCCTGCAATCCCTCGTCCTGCACATTGGAGGGCTATTCCCATGACCTGTGAGCAGTGACATGACCTGAAACCACCTTCATGGCATCCCCTTGCATAAGGAAAAACATTCCCCTGAAGAACATTTCCTCTAAAGAACCCTAAAAATAGATGTTTTAGCCTTGGCGCGACTAGCCAGTTCAACCCTCGCGCCAATGGGTGAAATCCACCATAGAGGGCACGCCAACTAGCTCAATGTCTCTGTGTTTCACTCGTGCCAAGCTTAATAAGGGATGTTTTTTTAAAATAAATGGCGAAATTTTGGTTTCAAAAAACTCCTGAATGAATCATCAGAAGGAGTTGAGCGGTTTGGCTTTGGATCTCCATGTATAGGAGGTGTTTTTCCACCTATCATGGAAGCTTCCTTAGAGATAGGGCCTATCCCATGATTATAGGGATCCCAACTCCCTCTCCTCCATATATAAAAGCTTGCCTTCTCCATTAGCAAGCTAGCTGAATTTGTAGGAAGGAAACTATAGCAGAGCAACCTTTGAGAGCCAAGCCGAAGAGAGAGAGCTTCATCCAGATGCTTTATTGAGACACGCTCCACTTTTAGCTCCGCCGAAGGAAGATCATAGCGTCAAATCATATGGTTGTAATCTCCCTTTTTTTATTTCTAATATAAGCGACTCTGATTATGGTTCCATTCATGTGTTCATTTCTTTATGCAATGCAATGAATTATATCCTCTCTAACTGATATATGGTTACATGCTTTAGATTTTACGTTGTATTTTGTTGTCTCCTTGCATGTGTACAAGTGTCCAGACATGTCGAATGGAAGGATCGTGATCTGTAAAGTGAAGGATGGGAAGCGTCATCTTTTCTTCAATGAAAACTGCATGGGATTTGAGGTAGGATACTTGTCGCATCTTTGCCTTTTTGTAACTAGGGACCTATGTCATTGCGTGACTTGATTGTTGCTAGACCCGATCTGGGCTAGTAGTGATCGCCTCTGTCCGCAGAGGGCATTTACCTCTTCAACAGGATAAGGTTAAGGGTTAAGGTTAACTTAACCTTAACCTTAACCCTAACCATAACCTTAACCTTAACCCTAAAAATAACCTGACTAAACCGGTAACCTTTACCTAACCTTAACCTTAACCTAAACTTAACCTTAACCTTAACCTTCCCATAACCATAAAATTAACCTTAACCTTGACCTTACCCTTAACCTTAAAATTAACCTTACCCAATTAACCTTAACCTTAACCTTAACCTTCCCATAACCCTAACCTTAACCTTAACCTAAACCTTAACCCTAACTCTAACATTAACCTAACCTTAAAAATCACTTTACCCTTAACCTTAACCTTAACCTAACTAAACCCGTAACCTTAACCTTAACATTACCCTTAACCTTTAACTTAACCTTAACCTTAACCTTAACTATAACCTAACCCTAACCTTGACCAAACCCTTAACCTTAACCTTAAATTTAGCCATAACCTTCCCCTAACCTTAACCTTAACCTTAACCTTGGTCAGGGTTAGGTTAAGGTTAAGCTTAAGGTTAGGATAATGGTTTCGTCAAGATCAAGGTTAAGGTTAGGTTAAGGGTAAGGTTATGGGTAAAGTTAAGGTTAAGGATAGGGTAAGGTTAAGGTTAAGGTTAGGTTAAGGTTAAGGTTAAGGTTAAGGGAAGGTTAAGGTTAAAGTTAGGTTAATGCAAGGTTAAGGTTACGGGCTTAGTCAGGTTAAGGATAAGGTTAAGGTTAAGGTTAGGGTAAGGTTAAGGTTAAGATAAGGTTAAGATTAAGCTTAAGCTTAAGGATAGGTTAAGGGTAAAGTTAAGGTTAGGGTTAGGTTAAGTTTAAGGTTAAGGTTAGGTTAAGGGTAAAGTTAAGGTTACGGTTAGGTTAAGGTTAAGGTTATGGTTAGGCTAAGGTTAACGTTAAGGTTAAGGTTAAGGTTAAGGTTAGGTTAAGGTCACGGTTAGGTTAAGGTTAAGATAAGGTTAAGGTTAAGGTTAGGTCAAGGTTAGGGTTAGGTTATAGTTAAGTTCAAGGTTAAGGTTAGGCTAAGGTTAAAGTCAAGGTTAAGGATAGGTTAGGGTTAGGTTATAGTTAAGGTTAAGGTCGAGGTTAAGGGTAAAGTTAAGGTCAAGGTTAGGGTTAGGTTTTAGTTAAGGTTAAGGGTTTGATCAAGGTTAGGGTTAAGCTAAGGTTAAGGTTAAGGTTTGGTTAGGATAAGGTCAAGGTTAAGGTTAGCTTAAGGTTAAGCTTACGGGTTTAGTCAGGTTAAGGTTAACGTTATGGTTAAGGTTAATGTCAAAGTTAAGTGTTTGGTTAAGGTTAAGGTTAATGGTAAGGTTAAGGTTAGGTTAAGTTAAGGTTAAAGTTAAGGTTAAGGTTAGATTAAAGGTAAAGTTAAGGTAAATGTTAGGGTTAAGGTTAGGGGAAGGTTAAAGTTAGATTAAGGTTAAGGTTAAGGTTAGGATAAGGTGAGGGTTAGGTTATAGTTAAGGTTAATGTTAGGTTAAGAGTAAGATAAGGTCAAGGTTAAGGTTAATATTAAGGTTACGTTAAGGTCAAGGTCAAGGTTAAGGGTAAAGTTAAGGTCAAGGTTTGGGTTAGGTTATATTTAAGGTTAAGGTTAGTTTAAGGGTAAAGTCAAGGTTAAGTTTAAGGTGAAGGTTAAGGGTAAGGTTAAGGTTAAGGGTTACGGGTTTAGTCAGGTTAAGGTTACGGTGAAGGTTAAGGGAAAGATTAAGGTTAAGGTTAAGTTAAGGTTAAGGTTAAGGTTAAGGGTTTGTTCAAGGTTAGGGTTAGGGGTAAGGTTAGGGTAACGTTAGGATTAAGGTTAGGGGAAGGTTAACGTTGAAGTTAGGGTAATGGAAGGCTTAGGTTAAGGTAAGGTTAAGGTTAAGGTTACGGGTTTAGCCAGGTTAAGGTTAAGGTTAAGGGTTTGGTATGGGTTAGGGTTAGGTTATAGTTAAGATTAAGGTTAGGTTAAGGGTAAAGTTAAGGTTAAGGGTTTGGTCAAGGTTAGGGTTAGGTTATAGTTAAGGTTAAGGTTAAGTTAAGGTTATGGTTAAGGTTAGGGTAAAGTTTCAGGTTAAGGTTAAGGTTAATAATTTGGTCAAGGTTAGGGTTATATTTAAAGTTGAGGTTAAGGTTAAGGTTAAGGTTAAGGGTTAAGGTTAGGGGAAGGTTAAGGTTAAGGTTAAGGTTAAGGGTTTGGTCAAGGTTTGGGTTAGGTTATAGTTAAGGTTAAGGTTAAGGGTTTGGTCAAGGTTAGGGTTAGGTTATAGTGAAGGTTAAGGTTAAGTTAAGGGTAAAGTGAAGGTTATGGTTAAAGTTAAGGTTAACGTTAAGGGTAAGTTCAAGGTTAAGGTTACAGGTCTTAACCTTAACCTTAAATTTAACTATAACCTAACCTAACCTTAACCTTAACTATAACTTAACCCTAACCTTGACCAAAACCTTAACCTTAACCTTAACTTTAACCTTAACCTTAACCTAACCTTAACCTTCCCATAACCTTAACCTTAACCTTAACCTTAACCTAACCTTAACCTTAAGATTAACCTTAACCTAACCTTAACATTAACTATAACCTAACCCTAACCTTACCTGATCCATAACCTTAACTATAACCTATCCCTAACTTTAACCTTACCCTTAACCTAACCTTAACCTTAACCTTGACCTTGACCTTAAGGTTAAGGTTAAGGTTAAGGTTACATTAAGGGTACATTCAAGGTTAAGATTAGGTTATGGTTAAGGTTAAGGTTATGGTTATGGGAAGGTTAAGGTTAAGACAAGGTTAATGTTAAGGTTAAGGTTAGGTTAGGCTAAGGTTAAGGTTAGGTTAAGGGTTTGGTCAAGGTCACAGTTAAGGTTAGGTTAAGGGCAAGGTTAAGGTTATGGGTAAAGTTAAGGTTAAGGTTAGGATAAGGTTAGCGTAAGACTAAGGTTAAGGTTAAGGTTAAGGGTGTTAGTCATCCATAATTTTGATGATATCCAATGATGACTAAATTGCCAATCCTAGATTTCTAGAAATCATATTTCAAAGAAGCATTATGAGTTCTAGAAATCTCACTGCCTTCATCATCCTAAGTTCATCAGTTCATTGAAATCTTCATCTATGCCTTTAAAATATCACCCTGTTGTTATAAAGGAAGTTGCTTTCAGTCATTCCTCCATCTGTTCACCTTCATAAAAACCTCCAAAATCCCCCCATATCACTCATTTTTCCCTTTTATTTATCTTCCATTTCCCTTTGAAAATCCCTCTTTTTCTTCAATTTCATAATTAATTTCATCAAAAATCCCCTTTTAACCCATAAAAACCCCTTTTTTTATGGTTTAAATTATTCTTTTCACCTTATCGGAACCTTTGAAAAAAGTCTGAAAACCCATTTTTTGGCCTGTTTCCGACCTTTTTTCATATGGGTTTTAAAGCCCCCTTGGCTTAAAACCCCTTCTCCTTTTTTCACCATAAAACCAAGGCCTGAAACCTCACACTAAAGACTTAAGCCCTTATCGAAATCGCATCTCGGCATTTTTCCTTTTTTCATGCCTTTTCCTGTGTTTTTCGCTGATTTGTGATATGTCGATGCACTCATCGCATCAACGATTTTATTTCGCATCGATGCTACCCCATTTTATTGCATCGGCATTTTTATTTTCTTCATCCCCTCACCCTTCTCCCCTCTGATGTGACTAGCCATTTTTTCCTTAGCTCCTGGTCACTTGCCCCTCCACGTGACCATGCCCCAGCCCCTACTCTTAAGCCCCTTATTGCATCGGCAAAACACATTTTTCTTCGTTTAATTTTTCTTTCGCCTCGCCGATGGCTGACCTCCAATTTCATCACAACCATCCGATTGAATATAATATGACAGTTTGCATTAGTTGCGGTGGCACCTAACCAAGTTGGTTGCTACCCCCCATGTGCCCCTGTAGTTGACCCTTCTGACCACGGCAAATCTCAGATATACAGTTGTGATTCCTTGCGGGGGCATCCCCTTGATTCTTTCTTTCGTACACCTTGTCCCTCCGTGGTGACGTGATCTCCTGGTCCCACCGTAGAGCGCCTTCATTCCCTTCTACTTTCACTTTTTCCTTTGTATTTTCCCCAACCATAATTTTAGCCCTTTATCACTATAAACCTATGTTTTCCCGACTTCAGGCCTTCTCGCTACATGACAAAGTAGGTCCACGTCAGCTCGGCCCCACCTTCCAACAACAAAACCATTGTTCAAACCCTGTCTGACACCTGGCTTCAACTAACTCCCTTCCATCGCACAACTTCCACTGTTTCACGCTCATCCACGACCATTGATCTTCCGCCTAAAGATCTAACAGTCCCAAACCCATTTCGCGCTCATTTCACAAATAAAACCAATTGCTCGCTTTCAACGCGAAATAGGAGGTTTTTTTCCTGGACATGTGTCAATAATAGACTTGTATCACATTCATTCCTAGCTAAACCACTTACCACTTATTTCGTGTGTGAAAACCATTCATGGTTTCATGAAACTGCCTATCCACTATTTCGATCCAATATTCAAATTAAACCCTGTTTTCACAGGTTTTGTCTGTAGAACCTCCTTCACATGAAATTTATTCTCCTTGTTATTGCCTAAATCTACCTCAGGCTGAAGGAAGGTATATTTTAGGGTAACATCAAACCATGCTAAGTCTGGTAGCTAGCCCTACCAGATCAAGAGAGGGCTCTCTCCGAGTCAATCTCAGCAAAGATAATCAATAACGCTTGAGATGACTTGAAATAAAAGCTAATTTTAGGCTAGGTATATAAGTAAAGGAGTTTTATTGTGTTTTTGGGGTTTTTTTTTGGATCAAAAGGAAAGGCAATTTTGGATCCGGGGATAAGGCCTAGTTTTTACAGAGTTCTGATTGGGGCAAGGAAGACAATCGTTTTGATGCTTTGGATTGAATGAATGGATGGTTCAGATTGGTGAGGAGCTAAAGAGGGCAAGAGGATTTCAAGGATCCTCTTCAAACAGATGAAAACATGAAAAATTAAACAAAACTAAAGGCAGAGCAAAGCAATCTAATGAATTTCATCTTTATAACTTGTTTGTTCAATTTAAGAAGAAAGGAGAAGGAAAATGATACAAATAAACATCAGTGAACTTAAAATTACCTAGAGAAACACACCATCAAAACACAGAGCCACAAGGATCCCAAAGAGTGCTGCAAACCCTGGTCTATTCCTTTGCCAAAATTGCAGAGATGAAATGTATAATGAAGTGCCAAGCAATCCAAAGTGTCCAACCCTGAAAATAATTGATGAATTACATGATATAGACAAGCCTAACTCATCCCCATGCCTCTAGGGGTCTATATCATCATTCTGGGAGCTGTTTCAACCATATCAAACTAAGAACTGGAAAATAGGCAATGAAACTACTTGCGTCTATATGGTAGGAAACTGATTCATTCACCTACATTTCACTTTTTGGTGAATAAATCTACTAGAATGAGTAAAAATGTGCCAAAATTACATCCAAGTCATGAATTTACATCAATTTACATCAAGAGTTACATGAAAAAGTCAAACTAGCCAAAACTAGGTGAAATTCTGAGCTTCTGAATGAAAAATAGGCCAAATTTCTCTATGCGCCGCACCTGAAATCTCTATGCGTAGCACAAGTTTGAGGCTGATTTTGAGGGCCTTCCTGAAGTCCAAATTGAGTGTAGGATAGATCGTTGGAAATACCTGGCTGTCTATTTTCCAACCCAAGTAAAATTTCTAGATTGGGTTGCAATTTTCCCCTCCAAAAGTTCAATCTCCCAACACTGCTTCCTGTGTGTGCAAAAAGTAGCAGAAAGGCCATTTTTAGGGTGTTTTTGACCCTTTAGGCAACCCAGAACTTGATGAAATCCTTAGGTAATCCATAGGCATGCATAAATTTTGATGAAAAACCTAGAAATGTAAATTTTTCCTCCAGAAGAGCTGCCAATTATAAGAGCGCGCCAAGTGGCGCCACGCGTCGGGTAGGAAAAACTGTTTTTAGGCCCAAAAATTCAAAATTGAAAATTTTTTTCCCAAATTTCTTGAAATTTGGGCTGAAGGTCCCTCATCAAGCACTATGCTGGGCCAAAGAAGCTTCAGCCAAAAATTGGAGTCTATCATGCCTTTTGCAGCGCTTTAGTGCCCTCCTTAGCCTTGCTTTCAGGATCTTGATCCTCGCTTTGCAAACGTGATTTTGTGCCCAATAGTGGTTCTTCATGTGTCTGAGCATGTTATTTTCCTTTTTTCCTTCTCTAATAACTTCTTAATATGAATATTGACCCTCTCAAGCCAAGTTTCTCTATCAGCCTCAATCTCCCGCTCAATGGGTGTCATCTCGTCTTGGCTTCTTCGGGAAGCTTGCCGATTCTCACGGATGTTTTGCAACTCCATGATCATCTGTTGATCCTCCAATTGTTTGTTCCACTGCTCCAGATAGTTTATGATCCATTGGGCTCTTTGCAATCTGACATTCAATGTGTCGATCTCAGCTTTCTGCTCCTGAATGGTCTCTCTCAATTTTGAGCTTGGAGAGCTCAAATCCTCATCAATCAATATGAAATCAGTATCCTGGCCTCCTGAAGGGCCCTCATCTTGCATGGGCCTCTTACCTATGTCCTATACCTATACATGTTCTGCTGATGACGGCAACAAGACCCCTTCCACCCCGGGTTGAGATAGTACTCGTTGGGCTGCTGCAAATAATACTCTGGTGCCTCTCTGATAAGTAAAAAACACTGGCACATTGATAGGCTCTATCTCGTGACCTTCAAGCTGATGTGAGGGCTCACTTGCATCATGGAAAACCTCCGGAGGAACCTGAGGAGCTTTGAATAATTCATGGGAAATGAAATACTCCCATGAAATTCCCTGCAATCCAAGCCAATGTACAACAATGATCTTGATGAGCACATAGTGCTAAATATTGTTGTGCTGTTGCTCGGGAGTTTTCTTCTGCACAATAATGGTCATTCTCTCTATATTCCAGCACATGAAATAAGGAATGTTTATCATCCTCACTCTAGTGAAATGCATCAATAACCTGATGTGGTAGGCATAGAGGCGTGAGAACCGGCCCTCACAACTGAAGTATCTGATAATAAGTTTCATCAAAGGTGCATAGGATTCCTTTAGGAACTGGAATGGGAACACCCTGCTGAGTTGTCTCACATAGCTAGGCCTGATGCATGGTTCATAATGCACTTTTTCCACCTACTGTCTTTTGTTCCACTATTCACCCACATTCGGTATTCCTGTTGCTTGAGAGATGGTTTCCAGTGTCAAAGTGAAATTTACACCAGTAAGAGTTACCTGACCATCATGTAAATGTAATGCAAAAAAATGAGCCAACTCCTGATGATGAAGAATCCTGGCAATCATCTCACAATACTGATAGCATGACTACTCTCGAAAACATGCCATGGCAAGTGGGCAAGCCTGTAATTGATTCAATGAGGTGGGCTCTTCTCTCACATGTTTTCCACCTTTACGAGGCCTTCTCGGTGCATGTAGCTCAGTGGTAGAATCACTATCTCTGTCATATGATGTATCAATGTATATCTCCACGGTGTTTCAAGGTCTATGCAAGATCTATGAGAATTTTTATGCCTTTTGTCTTAATTTCCAAATGTGTGCCAAAAGGAAGGGACTGTGGGAGAAATAGGACAGTGGTGACAATGGGGTATTGTCAAGTGATAATTTGCCTTTGGAATTTTGACAAATGTAGGAACAATGGACAGTTACCTGACCATTTGGGTAACTTGGGGTTTGGGAATTTTTTACAAGTGAAATGGGAAAGGGATAATGATAAGAAATGAACTAACTTAGGGATAGGGAAATGGACTTGTATTTGATAGTATAATAGTGAGAGGGAGGGATGAACAAGATGGGAAATGAACAAGTTTGGCACCACAATTACTTTTTAAAACACCTGTTTCAAAACCCTAGGGAAGAAATTTCAACAAGAGGATAGGGTTTATCATTTGACATTCAAATTTTCATATTCCTTCTTTCAAACAATACCAAATACTGATTAATGGCAATTGCAAGATGATTTGAACTTACCTGGAGCAAATGGGACTGATTCGTTTTGAAATTTGAAAGAGATGGCAAGAAATTTTTTGTTTTGGGCCAATGCGTCACGTGCACAACCCAGTGCGCTACGCTTGTTGTGTGTGCCGAACCAGTTCAAATTTTCATGGAGAAAAATGGCCTTATGCGCCGCGACCATTATGTGTGCCGCGACCTCCACCCAATGCGCCGCGCAGGTAAACTCACCCACAGTCCTGGCCTCCAAACACTGATTTCGCCCTTCACGATTTTCTTCGGCTTTCACTGATAACTTTAGTGTGAAAATGAACCGTTGAATGTGAAAATCTCTATATATGAAAAAAGAATTTTATTTTCATTTGGCAAACCCACTTTCTAATGTTGCAGACTTTGGCACTTTCACATAAACTCTGTTTGTGTTTCCACTTTGATTTTTGAACTGATGATGTATCTCTTGTCTATTTTTTGCAGGGATAGATGGCATGGGATTTCGGTAAAGGTGACCAGGGCTGCGTTTGAAGAAATTTACAACCAAAAAAACTTTGAAAATTACATTACATTTATTACAAAGGATGAAATTGACAATTTTTATTCAAAACAGAGTTTTGAAGAAGAATCATTATCAAGCGTTATGACGATGAAATTTTTGCAATGAAAACTTATTTCGAACCTCCCTCATGTTTTTGCTGACATTATTAGACATTTTGAAGGCCAAATTAACGAAGCCCTAGACCTAATGAGACAAAAAACCATAAAATGAATCTTTGTTGACCAAGAGACCAAACATGACTGTAAATGACTGTGAATGATTTCGATGAACCAACACGAACCAGCAAGTACATGAAATGAGGGATATGAGTGAAAATCCCCCTGTCGTCAGATGATCCATGCTCCTAATGGAATGCAGCTGACTGAACTAAATGAGACACCTAAAATGAAATGCAACAAAAGAGATTTTATCTCTGACAGAGGGATGAAGATACCGACTCTAACATTGGCTCCAATGGGGATGGTAGCTCCTTAGAGGTGCCAAGAACTACAAATTTCTGGGTGAGTAGGCAGTGCCTTCGTCCATTGGGCTATGGAGTCCATAACTTCAAAAAATCAACACAAGACTATTGACTCATTTATTGACTGAAACTTGACTCAAACTGACTCAATTTTGAAACCAAAATGACTAAAAAACATGACTCGATGCAAAAAGAAATGATTCATGACTAACGTAACTGAAACAAGTACTTACAAAGATTTTTAATGGAAGCATTCCATTGAGATTTGAGGGCTTCAAATCATGATGACAGCCAACTTCCTATTGATGGAATATGTACAATCATGTGTAGTGAACCTTCCAATGTAACCAATCCAGCAGATGGCTACATACCAAAATTCTGCTCACTTTTCTCGAGCAGGTAGAAGGATGTACGTGTCGGAAAATCATAATAACCACTGAAACCAAGGCTTATGATAATGAACCAGGAAAAATTTATCTTTTCTGATGCTTGCAAAAGAAATCCGAAGGGATCTTGAAAATCCTGAAGTAATAGTTGGTCTTGAGATCCAGCAGCAAAAATAAAACTACTCGCTTCATTCTGGTCTGAAAGAACAATTGATTGCCGAGTGATAGGAAGGCACAGAGAGGTATAGGCTTCCTCCATCTGAGTATCAGCTGTAAGTTCCTTGACCATGAGAAATTCTGGCATATTGTCTCTCTCAAGCTAATATTCCTCAACTTCATGGTCTAGGTCATTCTTAAACAGAAAACAATCTTCAAGATTATAAAAAATGACAGCCTTATCATCTTCATGAAAGAAAATATTATCTTTTTTCTGATCTATAAAACTAATTAGAAGACCGTCATCATTTTCAAAAGAGGAAGAAGTTTTACCAACACTTTTTTGACCGTGTGGGCACTGCAACTCTTCTTTAGCTTGGGCTTTAACATGACCTTTCAGGAGTTGATCTATCTCATCTTCAGACAAAGGAGATAATGCTTTTTGTTTTATTTTTCTCAAACAGTGATTGTCTTCATGAAATAACATTTTAAAACATGAAAAATCTGAATGACAGTCCTTAATTCCCTGATCTTCTGAAATTTGAAAACATTGTTCATCATCTTCATATGACATGGCAATCAAATTATCATTTATCACTGAGTTATTGAAAGAAGATTTTTCACTTACTTGAACAAAGATCTCATCTTGTTTTTCATGAACTGGCTGGATTACCTCTTCATGAAGGCTTTGTTCTAATGAAATGAGAACATTTGAATCAATAACTTTGTCTTCTTCATTCCAGATGATCTCAACAGTAGAGCTCTCCTTCATGGGATTCAACACAAGGTATTCTTGATCATCACGATCTGAATCTAGATCTGAAATAGCTGACTTCACTTTATCAAATTCTGAAATTGAAACTTAACTTTCCTGCATATTGTCTTCTTCTATGGACAGGTCTGAAAAACCTTTTATTTCATCATTTTCCATTGTACTAAGATCTTGATCCTGCTGCAAAGTTTCCTGAGCATCTTGATGGGTATCCTCTAAGTTCTCTTTATGCTGCTAAAACGGATTTTCGTACAATTCTTCCATGATTTCTCCGTCCATAAATTCATTATCTCCATAGAAATTCTCAATATCTTCAATGAAACTATTAACATGGCTACAACAGTTCTGAACTAAAGTTAAGGATGGATAAGATTCTTTATACCTTTCAAAGAACATGGTATGAAAATCCTTTAAATAGTAAATACAAGCAGGCGGCAAGCTTTCATACCAAGATCGGGCTTCACCTTCTAGATTGGCCATGAATATCTTCATCAAGGAGTCTTCAGGAAAGTCGATATTTAATTTATGCACATGGATGTGAAATTTCACCAGATGAAGAGCAGCGTCATTATCTTCCATATTTCTGAACATAGGCAAACTCCAAAAACAATCCACCTTAGGAATTTTATTTGGAAAACTTGGAATATGATCGCGGCTCATGGGAGCATACCTTCGATCCAATGAAACCATTTTGATAACAATGAATTCACCAAGAAATTCCTCAGGCTATTGATTCCTGAAGAGTAGAGTCGCCATAAAAATTTTGAACCTTAGGATTCTTTGACACTCAAGTCACCAGGTGAATGATTTCAGACTTCCTATGTCTAATCGTTGTCCACCATAAACCATCATATCTAACTTGATACATATACTGGGGCAATTTGTAAGTCAGATGTTCAGTTCATAAACTAGACCGGAGATTGACTGAAGCAGCGTTTATCTACTTTCGCTAATGCAAAGCAAGAGCATTTTGAAGGCTACCTGGCATAACTTTAGGCTCTGTCTATAGCTTATAAAACAAATAACACTAAAAATCAAACCATTTTGTTCTGCAGTATGGTCGCCACTATTTTATTGCCTAAATCTACCTCAGGCTGAAGGAAGGCAGAGTTCAGGGTAACATCAAACCACGCTCAATCTGGTAGCTATCCCTACCAGATCAGGAGATGGTTATCTTCCGGTCAATCTCATCAAATATTATCAATAAGGATTGAGATGACTTGAAATAAAATCTAATTTTAGGCTAGGTATATAAGTAAAGGAGTTTGATTGTGTTTTTGGGGCTTTTTGTTGGATTAAAAGGAAAGGTAGTTTTGGATCCGGGGATAAGGCCTAGTTTTTGCAGAGTTCTGATTGGGGCAAGGAATGAAATCATTTTGATGCTTTGGATTGAATGAATGGATGGTTTAGACCAGTGAGGAGCTGAAGAGGGCAAGAGGCTTTCAAGGATCCTCTTCAAACAGATGAAAACATGAAAAATTAAACAAAACTGAAGGCAGAGCAAAGAAATCTAATTAATTCCACCTTTATAACTTGTTTGTTCAATTTAAGAAGAAAGGAGAAGGAAAATGATACACATAAACATCAGTCAACTTACAATTACCTAGAGAAACACACCATCAAAACACAGAGCTACAAGGATCCCAAAGAGTGCTACAAACCCTAGTCTATTCCTTTGCCAAAATTGCAGAGATGAAATGTACAATGAAGTGCCAAGCAATCCCAAGTGTTCAACCCTGAAAATGACTGATGAATTACATGATATAGAAAATCCTAACTCATCCCCATGCCTCTAAGGGTCTAGATCATCATTCTATGTTGTGTAACCAGCTCCAAAAAGAGAAGAAAAGAGATATCAATGCCTTAGAAATGAGCCACTTCGAGGGGGAAACCTCCAATACATTACATAAATGAAAAATTCTTGGATGATACAATTTACAAAACCTCCTTTCTATATATAGGAGTCCATGGGGCCATAATGTAATCCTAGTGGGCCACAATGTAATCCTGGCCGACCTAACAATAATAATTTAAGGGCACAATAATAAAAAAATGGGGGTTACAAGGGTACAATAATAACAATAAGGGGGTTACACTAACAACAATAAAGGACTATACTAGTAATATAGGGACCTAACATGCCCCTCTCCTTCAAAAAAGTGTTGTCCTCAACGCTTGAGTAGCTCTGGGTGCTTCTGTATAAAATTCTCATCCTCCCATGTAGAATCTTCAGTGGGTAAGTTCTTCCACTTGATGAGATGCTCTGAAATTGATCGATTCCGTAGTTGTCGAGTTCTTTTTTCCATGACTGCTTCAGGTTCCAATATGATTTTCCCTTCCCCATCAAGTTCTGGCAATACTGTTTGAACTGGAAGATTTTCACCTATAACCTTCTTTAAGCATGAAACATGGAAAACTGGATGTACTCGCGAAGAAGCAGGAATCTCCAATTTGTATGCCATAGTACCAATCTTTTGCAACACCTTGTAAGGACCATAGTACTTTGGCGATAATTTATTATCCTTCTTAGCTTGCTTGAGGGAAATTTTTTTATATGGTTGTAGCCATAAAAATACCCAATCTCCTACATCAAAACTTCTCTCGCTGCGATGTTGATCTGCCTGTTGTTTCATTCGATTTTGTGCCAAATTCAGGTTATCCTTTAAGAGTTGGAGAACTTCTTGCCGATGCTCGATGTGATCTTCCACTGCTTGAACCTTCGAATTTTCTCTTAAATATGATGTGATGGATGGTGGATGATATCCATAAAGTGCCATAAATGGGGTCATTTTTGCTGCAGTATGGAAGGAAGTGTTATACCACCATTCAACGAGAGGTAACCACTTGACCCATTGTGTTTGTTTATCAGATACAAAACAACAAAGATATCCTTCCAAAAATTTATTTACTATCTCAGTTTGACCATCAGATTGAGGATGATAAGATGAGCTATGAGCTAATTGAGTACCCAAACAAGAAAATAACTCCGTCCAAAAAATTTCCAGTAAAAATGGGATCTCTGTCGCTCACAATAACCCTTGGGCTTCCATGTAGCTTTTGAATTGTGTCCATAAATGTAGTAGCAACTGCACTTGCTTTAAATGGATGAGATAATGCACAAAAGTGTGCATACTTGGTAAGTCTATCAACTACCACCATGATGACACTCTTTCCTTCAAACTTAGGTAAACTTGTGATAAAATCCATTGAAATCTCCTCCCAACGTTGACTTGGAATGGATAAAGGTTGTAGAAGTCCCGAGGTCTTAATTGTCTCAACTTTATTCTGCTGGCAAACCAAACATTCCGCCACAAACTTTTGAATATCAGATTTAAGGCCATCCCAAAAAAATTCTTTCTTCACCCCGTGGTAAGTTTTTAAAAATCCCGAGTGTCCTCCTAAAGGAGAAGTGTGCAATTCCAGAAGAATCTTTTGTTTTAGTTGGGAATTCTTACAAAGATATAAGCGATCTTTGTACCATAAGGAATCATTTTTTCAAATAAATGTATCAGATGTACTAGGATCTTGCTGCAACTTTTGAATGAGTTTCCATACATCTTTGTCCTTCTTCCATTCATCTCTTGCTTCGGTTATCCAATCTAGTTGGATAATAGAAATGGCACAAAGCAATGCTTCCACTTCTTCTTTATTTCTTGAGAGTGCATCTACAACAACATTAAGCTTTCCGTTTTTGTAGATTATTTCAAAGTCATAACCCAACATCTTTGTGACCCATTTTTGCTGCTCTTCTGAAGATAGTCTTTGTTCCAAAAAGTGTTTAAGACTATCATGATCAGTTTTTACATTGAAGTGTCTTCCCATTAGGTAAGTTCGCCATTTCTTTAGTGCATGTAGTATTGCTAACATTTCCTTCTCATAAATAGGTTTCTGTAAATACTTTCCTTTGATCGGACGACTTTCAAAAGCAATGGGTCTTCCTTCCTGCATTAAAACTGCACCAATTCCATTTCCTGAGGCATCACATTCCACAATAAAAGTTTTTGTGAAGTCTGGCGTAGCTAAGACCGGTGCTAGGCACATTGCCTCTTTAAGATGTTCAAAGGCCTTAGTTGCTTCAGGAGTCCATGAAAATGCATCTTTCTTCAATAATGTTGTTAGAGGTGCCGCTATTCTTCCATAATTCTTAACAAACTTGCGATAATACCCTGTTAACCCGAGAAATCCTCGCAACTGGTTTATGGTTGTGGGGACTTTCCATTCCTTAATGGCTTTAATTTTGTTAGGGTCTACTTTAACACCCTCGTGAGATACAATATGACCCAAATATTCCACCTCTTGTACTCCAAAGAAACATTTGGATTTTTTTGCATATAATCATTTCTCCTGCAATAGTTTGAGCACCCTGTCAACATGTTCAACATGATCCTTCCAAGACCTGCTGTAGATTAGTATATCATCAAAAAATACTAGCACAAATTTTCTAAGGAAGGGTTTGAAAATGGATCAACCCTTGAAATGTAGAAGGTGCATTGGTAAGGCCAAAAGGCATGACCAAAAATTCATAATGACCCTCATGAGTTCGAAATGCTTTTTTTGGAATATCTTCAGTCTTCATTCTAATTTGATGATATCCTGAACGAAGATCCAACTTGGTAAAATAAATTGCTCCATGTAATTCATCCGATAATTCATCAATCAGAGGAATGGGAAATTTATCTTTAATGGTGAGCTTATTGAGCTCCCTATAATCCAGACACATTCGCCATGATCCATCCTTCTTGTGTACCAATACTACAGGAGCAGAGAAAGAACTTTGACTAGGTTGAATTCTACTCGCCTCTAACATTTCTGCAATCATACGTTCAATTTTGCTCTTTTGGAAGTAAGGATATATATAAGGCTGGATGTTTGGAGGAACACTTCCTGGAATCAAATGAATAGCATGATCATGATCACGAATAGGTGGGAGTCCTTTGGGAGTTTTAAACACCTTGGAATGATTGTCCAAGACTTGTTGGAGATCTGCAGAAATAGATGATTTTGATGTTGGAACTTCTAGTGAGCATAGTTGTGCAATTACACCTCGTTGTTCTTTCTTTAGAAGCTTTGTCATGCCATTAGAGCTTATTATCCTTCCCGAATTCCCTTCAATACCTCGTAATTTGACTTCCTTTCCTTCTGAAAAAAATTCAAGAAAAGTTCTTGAAAATTAAAAGCTATCATCCCCAAAGATTGTAACCATTGTACTCCTAGTACAACATCAACACCTCCCATAGGAATGGAAAGCATTGGACTAGTCAACACATATTCCCCCATGGTTAACTTGATGTTATGGCATTTTCCAGAGAAATTTATAGTTCCTCCATTTGCAACCATCACTTGACATTCTAGTGCTGGGTATAGGAAACAATTTAATTCCTTGGCTACCTTACAATGAATAAAATTATGGGTGCTACCTGAATCAATCAACACTATTACCCTTTTCTTCTTGATTTGTCCTTCTATCTTGAGAGTTTGAGGAGTGGTAATTCCTGCCAGTGCATTACACGATATGGTCGGATTCATTTCTTCCTCTTCTAGGGTTGGTTCCTGGTGTATATCCTCTTCTTGTTCATTTTCTTCTTCCTCTTCACAATCTATGTAAAATAATTTCTTCTCAGGACACTTATGACCTTTAGTGTATTTGCTATCACAACTGTAGCAAAGCCCTTTTGCTCTTTTTTCTTCCAATTGTTGTGGTGTCAACCTTGTAGGTTGTGGAAATCTAGGAGTAGCAACACTTCCCTCTTTATAGAAGTGAGTGGTAGGCTTCCTTGTCGCCATAATTTTACATTCAGTTTTTCTTGCCAACCTGAATGCCTTCTCCAATGAATCAGGTTCCAAAACACGAACTTCATGTTGGATGTTATCCTTTAAAGTACCTATGAAGAGATCAATCCTGTGTTCCTCTGGAATATCAGTTACTCTTATATTCAATTTTTGGAAGTCCTCAATGTGCTCCCCCACTAAACCCTTTTGTTTGAGATTTATCAATTGGCTAAAGAAGGTGTTGCTCTTTGTATCCTCATAATGTGCTATCATTTCCTCCGTAAAAATTGACCAAGTGACAATTTTTTTACGGGAGCAAAGCCATCCATACCATACAAATGTATTTTGTTCTAAATGTAAAGTTGCAATGCATACCTTTTGTGTGTTTTGCACATTATGGAGATCAAAATATTGCTCCATCTGTAGTATCCATGTTACAGGATCCTTTTCATCAAACTTCCTCATATCCATTTTTGGAATATGGTGGTTCTTCCCGCCAACATTAGAGGTTATGAAATCACGATTAACATTTATTTTGTTCTCATCATGAGGTTCCATGTTGTCTTTCATGTTTTCATCGATCTTAGCTTCCATGTCATCAATCTTAGCTTCCATGCCCACTTCCATGCCATCCATCTTAGCTTCCAAACCATTCATCTTAGCTTCCATGCCTTTCTTCAAACCATCCATCTTAGTTTCCATGCCTTTCTTCAAAACTTCCATTTCATTTTTTGTTGTTCTTTGCGAGAGCGAAATTTGTTGCACTTGCTCTTGTAATTTTGATATGTCATGTTGCCATTCTTTGTCTTCATGAGTCACAGCAGAGCCTTCTAAAGGCTTAATGGGAGTTGAATTATTTTTAGGGGCTATTTTAGAATCCAATACTGATATCTATTCTATATTTTTCCCGTGCAATCAATTCAACTTGATTCTTCAAACAAGACTTATGCAATTCGGAAAAAAAATACACACCTTTTACTTGCTTTTTAGGAGCTCTGTATTGAAATTGAATTATCTCTGTAATTTAGAATCTTCAATATCTGAAATTCACTGCTGTATTAGCCTTCTAAACTTTCTTTCAAATGCCACAGGTATGATCTGATTTGGATTCTTCAAGACAAGGTTATTTCCAATCTCCCACAATGACCCAATTTTGGACTAGTTCAGTAGAGCGAACTTGTATGACTTGCCACATGTCACTATTTCATCCTTCGTCTCTAAAATTGATAGCCAAGAAACTTCAGTCCGTCTACTTCTAACCAATTTTTACGACACTCCAATTCTATGCCCAGAGAGAGAGTTATTGAACTTTTCCCACGATCACCTCTTTGAGATTAAATTTAGGATCCTGAAAAAGCACTACCTTCCATAGATCATATCTCCAAAAATATTGTGAACCAAGCTCTGAAATTTTTTGACGAATTTCCTCAAGATTTTCGCTTCTCGCTATATGAATTTCAGATTCTGATCCTTCGTAGAAATTTTTTTATAGCGCACATTCCACGATGACCTGTTTAGGAGCCTGAAAAAGGACCTAACTTCCACAGATCATATGTCTGAAAATATTGCGAACCAAGCTTTGAAATTTTTAGACAAACTTCCTCAAGATTTCAGCTTCGTACCCTAAAAATTTTAGCTTCTGAAGCTTCGTATAAAAACATTTATAGTGAAAATGCCACGATGACTTGTTTGGAGCAGCGAAACCCTAGAATCCAAAGCTCTGATACCAAATGTTGTGTAACCAGCTCCAAAAAGAGAAGAAAAGAGATATCAATGCCATAGAAATGAGCCACTTCGAGGGGGAAACCTCCAATACATTACATAAATGAACAATTCTTGGATGATAAATTTACAAAACCTCCTTTCTATTTATAGGAGTCCATGGGGCCATAATGTAATCCTAGCGGGCCACAATGTAATCCTAGTCGACCTAACAATAATAATTTAAGGGCACAATAATAAAAAAATGGGGGTTAAAAGGGTACAATAATAACAATAAGGGGGTTACACTAACAAAAATAAGGGACTATACTAGTAATATAGGGACCTAACATTCTAGGAGCTATTTCAACCATATCTAAACTAAGAACTGGAAAATAGGCAATGAAACAACTTGCCTCTATATGATAGGAAACTGATTCATTCACCTACATTTCACTTTTTGGTGAATGAATCTACTAGAATGAGTAAAAATGTGCCAAAATTACATCCAAGTCATGAATTTACATCAAGTTACATCAAGAGTTACATAAAAAATTCAAACTAGCCAAAACTAGGCGAAATTCTGAGCTACTGAGTGAAAAATAGGCCAAATTTCTCTATGCGCCGCGCCTGAAATCTCTATGTGTAACACAAGTTTAAGGCTGATTTTTAGGGCCTTCCCAACGTCTAAATTGAGCATAGGATAGCTTTTTGGAAATCCCCACCTGTCTACTTTCCAACCCAAGTGGAATTTCTGGATTTGGTTGCCATTTTCCCCTCCAAAAGTTCAATATCCCAACACTGCTTCCTGTGTGTGCAAAAAGTAGCAGAAAGGCCATTTTTAGGGTGTTTTTGACCCTTTAGGCAACCCAGAACTTGATGAAATCCTTAGGTAATCCATAGGCATGCATAAATTTTGATGAAAAATCCAGAAATGAAAAGTTTTCCTCTAGAAGAGCTGCCAATTATAAGCGCGCGCCAAGTGGCGCTACGCGTCGGGCAGAAAAATCTGTTTTTAGGCCCAAAAATTCAAAATTGACAAAAAATCTCCCAAATTTCTTGAAATTTGCCCTGATGGTCCCTCATCAAGCACTATGTTGGGCCAAATAATTTTTAGCCAAAATTTGGAGTCTATCATGCCTTTTGCGACGCTTTAGTGCCCCCCTTAGCCTTGCTTTCAGGATCTTGATCCTCGCTTTGCAAACGTGATTTCATGCCCAATAGTGGTTCTTCATGTGCCTGAGCATGTTATTTTCCTTTTTTTCCTTTTCCAACAGCTTCTCAAGATGAATATTGACCCTCTCAAGCGAAGTCTCTCTATCAGCCTCAATCTCCTGCTCAATGTGTGTCATCTCGTCTTGGCTTCTTCAGGCAGCTTGCCGGTTCTCATGGATGTTTTGCAACTCCATGATCATCTGTTGATCCTACAATTGTTTGTTACACTACTCTAGATAGTTTATGATCCATTGGGCTCTTTGCAATCTGACGTTCAATGTGTCGATCTCAGCTTTCTGCTCCTGTATGGTCTCTCTCAACTTTGAGCTTGGAGAGCTCAAATCCTCATCAATCAATATGAAATCAGTATCCTGGCCTTCTGAAGGGTCCTCATCCTGCATGGGCCTCTTACCTTTGTCCTGTACCTGTACCTATGATGTTGATGATGGCAACGAGACCCCTTCCACCCTGGGTGGATATAGTACTCGTCGAGCTGCTGTAAATAATACTTTGGTGCCTCTCTTATAAGTAACAAACACTGGCACACTGATAGGCTCTGTCTCGTGACCTTCAAGTTGATGTGAGGGTTCACCTGCATCATGGAAAACCTCCAAAGGAACCTAAGGAGCTGTGAAGAAGTCATGGGAAATGAGATCCTCCCATGAAATGCCCTGCAACCCAAGCTGATGTACAACAATGATCTTGATGAGCGCATAGTGATAAATACTATTGTGCTGCTGCTCGGGAGTTTCCTTCTGCACAAGAATGGTCATTCTCTCGATATTTTGGCACATGAAATAAGGAATGCTCATCATCCTCACTCTAGTGAAATGAATCAATAATCTGATGTGGTAGGCATAGAGGCGTGAGAACCGGCCCTCACAACTTAAGTATCTGATAATAAGTTTCATCAAAGGCGCATAGGATTCCTTTAGGAACTGGAATGGGAGCACCCTGCTGATCTGTCTCACATATCTAGGCCTGATGTATGGTTCATAATGCACTCTATCCACCTACTATCTTTTTTTCCACTGTTCACCCACATTCGGTATTTCTGTTGCTTGAGATATGGTTTCTAGTGTCAAAGTGAAATTTACACCAGCAAGAGTTACCTGACCATCATGTAAATGTAATACAAAAAAACGAGCCAACTCCTGATGATGAAGAATCCTAGAAATCATCTCACAATACTGATAGCATGACTGCTCTCGAAAACATGCCATGGCAAGTGGGCAAGCCTGTAATTGAGTCAATGAGGTGGGCTCTTCTCTCACATGTTTTCCACCTTTACGAGGCATTCTCGGTGCATGTAGCTCAGTGGTAGAATCACTATCTCTGTCATATGATGTATCAGTGTCTGTCTCCATGGTGTTTCAAGGTCTATGCAAGATCTATGAGAATTTTGGTGCTTTTTGTCTTAATTTCCAAATGTGTGCCAAAGGGAAGGGGCTGTGGGAGAAATAGGACAATGGTGACAATGGGGTCTTGTCAAGTGATAATTTGCCTTTGGAATTTTGACAAATGTAGGAACAATGGACAGTTACTTGACTGTTTGGGTAACTTGTGTTTTGGGATTTTTTTACAAGTGAAATGGGAAAGGGATAATGATAGGAAATGAACTGACTTAGGGATAGGGAAATGGGCTTGTATTTGATAGTATAACAGTGAGAGGGAGGGATGAACAAGATGGGAAATGAACAAGTTTGGCACCACAATTACTTTTTAAAACACTAGTTTCAAAACCCTAGGGAAGCAATTTCAACAAGAGGATAGGGTTTATCATTTGAAATTCAAATTCTCATATTCCTTCTTTCAAACAATACCAAATACTGATTAATGGAAATTGCAAGATGATTTGAACTTACTTGGAGAAAATGGGACCGATTCGTTTTGAAATTTGAGAGAGATGGCAAGAAATTTTTTGTTTCGGGCCAATGCACCGCATGCACAACCCAGTGCACCACCTCTGTTGTGTGCGCCACACCAATTCAAATTTGCATGGAGAAAAATGGCCCTATGTGTTGTGACCGTTATGTGCACCGTGACCTCCACCCAATGCGCCGCGCAGGTAAAATCACCCACAGTCCCGGCCTCCAAACACTGATTTCGCCCTCCACGATTTTCTTCGGCTTTCACTGATAACTTTAGTGTGAAAATGAACTGTTGAATGTGAAAATATATTATATATATGAAAAAATAATTTAATTTTCATTTGGCAACCCCACTTTCTAATGTTGCAGACTTTGGCACTTTCACATAAACTCTGTTTGTGTTTCCACTTTGATTTTTGAACTGATGATGAATCTCTTGTCTATTTTTTTCAGGGATAGCTGTCATGGGATTTCGGCGAAGGTGACCAGGGCTACGTCTGAAGAACTTTACAACTAAAAAAACTTTGAAAATTACATTACATTTATTACAAAGGATGAAATTGACAATTTTTCTTCAAAACAGAGTTTTGAAGAAGAATCATTATCGAGCGTTATGACAATGAAATTTTTGCAATGAAAACTTATTTCGAACCTCCCTCATGTGATTTCTGACATTATTAGACATTTTGAAGGCCAAATTAATGAAACCCTGGACCTAATGAGACAAAAAAACCTAAAATGACTCTTTGTTGACCAAGAGACCAAACATGACTGTAAATGACTGTGAATGATTGTTAGGTCCCTATATTACTAGTATAGTCCCTTATTGTTGTTAGTGTAACCCCCTTATTGTTATTATTGTACCCTTGTAACCCCAATTTTATTATTATTGTGCCCTTAAATTATTATTTTTAGGTCGGCTAGGATTACATTGTGGCCCACTAGGATTACATTATGGCCCCATGGACTCCTATATATAGAAAGGAGGTTTTGTAAATTGGATCATCCAAGAATTGTTCATTTATGTAATGTATTTGAGGTTGCCCCCTTGAAGTGGCTTATTTATAAGGCGTTGATATCTCTTTTCTTATATTTTTGGACCTGGTTACACAACATTTGGTATCAGAGCTTTGGATTCTAGGGTTTCGCTGCTCCAAACAGGTCATCGTGGAAATTTCGTTATAACTTTTTTTCGACGAAGTTTCAGAAGATGAAATTTTTAGGGTCCAAATCTGAAATCCTGAGGAATATTTTCTAACAATTTCAGAGCTTGATTCGCAATATTTTCGGAGATAAGATATGTGGAAGTTAAGTCATTTTTCAGGCTCCTAAACAGGTCATCGTGGAATTTGTGCTATAAATGTTTTTTCTACAAAGGTTAAGAATCTGAAATTCATATGGCACGAGGGTGAAATCCTGAGGAAATGTTTCAAAAAATTTCAGAGCTTGGTTCACAATATTTTTGGAGATATGATCTATGGAAGGTAGTGATTTTTCAGGCTCCTGAATTTCATCTCAAAGAGGTGATCGTGGGAAAATTTCAATAACTCTCTCTCTGGGAATCGAATTGGAGTTTGGTAAAAAGTGGTCACAATTAAACGGACTGTAGGTTCTTGGCTATCAATTTCAGAGACAAAGGACAAAAAAGTGACATGTGGCAAGTCGTACAAGTTCACTCTACGGAACTAGTCCATAATTAGGTCATTGTGGGAGATTAGACACAACTTTGTCTTGGAGAATCCAAATCAGGTCAGACCTATGGCATTCGAAAGATAATTCAGAGGGCTACATCGCTACCACAATTTAGATATTGAAGTGCTGCAATCACAGAGATAATCCAATTGCAATATCGAGCTCCTCAAATGCAAGAAAAAGGTGTGTATTTTTTTTCCGAATTGCATAAGTCTTGTTTGAAGAATCAATTTGAATTGATTCCAAGGGCATATTGTAGAATATATATCCGTATTGGGTTCTAAAATATGCCCCGTAAAAATAATTCAACACCCATTAAGCCTTTATAAGGGTCTACTATGACTCATGAAGATGAAGAATTGCAACATGATCTATCAAAATTACAAGAGAAAGTGCAACAAATTACACTCTCGCAAAGAGCAACAAAAAATGAAATGGAAGTTTTGAAGAAAGGCATGGAAGAGAAGATGGATGGTTTGAAGAAAGGCATGGAAGCTAATATGGATGGCATGGAAGCTGGCGTGGAAGCTAAGATGGATGGCGTGGAAGCTAAGATGGATGACATGAAAGACAACATGGAAAAAAACATGAAAAACATGAAGAATGATCTAAAAGAAGACATCGAAGGTTTGACCAAGTTGATACAAGAAATGTTTCCTAATGGTGAAAAGATAGTAGAAGAACCTCATGATGAGAACAAAATAAATGTTAATTGTGATCTCATAAACTCTAATGTTGGCGGGAAGAACCACCATATTCCAAAGATGGATATGAGGAAGTTTGATGGAAAGGATCCTGTAACATGGATACTACAGATGGAGCAATATTTTGATCTCCATAACGTGCAAAACACACAAAAGGTACGCATTGCAACTTTACATTTAGAACAAACTACATTTGTATGGTATCAATGGCTTTGCTCCCGTAAAAAAATTGTCACTTGGTCAATTTTTACGGAGGAAATGATAGCACATTATGAGGATACAAAGAGCAACACCTTCTTTAGCCAATTGATAAATCTCAAACAAAAGGTTTTAGTGGGGCAGCACATTGAGGACTTCCAAAAATTGAATATAAGGGTAACTGATATTCCAGAGGAACACAGGATTGATCTCTTCATAAGCACTTTAAAGGATAACATCCAACATGAAGTTCGTGTTCTGGAACCTGATTCATTGGAGAAGGCATTCAGGTTGGCAAGAAAAGTTGAATGTAAAATTATGGCGACAAGGAAGCCCACCACTCAATTCTATAAAGAAGGAAGTGTTGCTACGTCTAGATTTCCACAACCTACAAGGTTGACACCACAAAAATTGGAAGAAAAAAGAAAAAAAGGGCTTTGCTACAGTTGTGATAGAAAATACACTAAAGGTCATAAGTGTGCTGAGAAGAAAATATTTTACATAGATTGTGAAGAGGAAGAAGAAAATGAACAAGAAGAGGATATACACCAGGAACCAACCCTAGAAGAGGAAGCAGTAAATCTGACCATATCATGTAATGCACTGGTAGGAATTACCACTCCTCAAACTCTCAAGATAGTAGGACAAATCAAGAAAAAAAAGGTAATAGTGTTGATTGATTCAGGTAGCACCCATAATTTTATTCATTGTAAGGTAGCCAAGGAATTAAATTGTTTCCTATACCTAGCACCAAAATGTCAAGTGATGGTTGCAAATGGAGGAACTATAAATTGCTTTGGAAAATGCCATAATATCAAGCTAACCATGGGGGAATATGTATTGACTAGTCCAATGCTTTCCATTCCTATGGGAGGTGCTGATGTTGTACTAGGAGTACAATGGTTACAATCTTTGGGGACAGTAGCTTTTAATTTTCAAGAACTTTTCTTGAAATTTTTTTCAGAAGGAAAGGAAGTTGAATTACGAGGTATAGCAGGGAAGCCAGGAAGGATAATAAGCTCTAATGTCATGACAAAGTTTCTAAAGAAAGAACAACGAGGCGTAATTGCACAATTATGCTCACTAGAAGTTCCAACATCAAAATCATCTATTTCTGCAGATCTCCAACAAGTCTTGGACAATCATTCCAAGGTGTTTGAAACTCCCAAAGGACTCCACCTATTCGTGATCATGATCACGCTATTCATTTGATTCCAGGAAGTGTTCCTCCAAACATCAGGCCTTATAGATATCCTTACTTCCAAAAAAGCGAAATTGAACGTATGATTGCAGAAATGTTAGAGGCGGGTATAATTCAACCCAGTCAAAGTTCTTTCTCTGCTCCCGTAGTATTGGTACACAAGAAGGATGGATCATGGCGAATGTGTCCAGATTATAGGGAGCTCAATAAGCTCACCATTAAAGACAAATTTCCCATTCCTGTGATCGATGAATTATTGGATGAATTACATGGAGCAATTTATTTTACCAAGTTGGATCTTCGTTCAGGATATCATCAAATTAGAATGAAGACTCAAGATATTCCAAAAACAGCATTTCGAACTCATGAGGGTCATTATGAATTTTTGGTCATGCCTTTTGGCCTTACCAATGCACCTTCTACATTTAAAGGGTTGATGAATTCCATTTTCAAACCCTTCCTTAGAAAATTTGTGCTAGTATTTTTTGATGATATACTAATCTACAGCAGGTCTTGGAAGGATCATGTTGAACATGTTGACAGGGTGCTCATACTATTGCAGGAGAAACAATTATATGCAAAAACATCCAAATGTTTCTTTGGAGTACAAGAGGTGGAATATCTGGGTCATATTATATCTCACGAGGGTGTTAAAGTAGACCCTAACAAAATTAGAGCCATTAAGGAATGGAAAGTCCCCAAGACAATAAAGCAGTTGCGAGGATTTCTCGGGTTAACAGGCTATTATCGCAAGTTTGTTAAGAATTATGGGAGAATAGTAGCACCTCTAACAACATTATTGAAGAAAGATGCATTTTCATGGACTCCCGAAGCAACTAAGGCCTTTGAACATCTTAAAGAGGCAATGTGCCTAGCACCGGTCTTAGCTACGCCAGACTTCACAAAAACCTTTATTGTGGAATGTGATGCCTCAGGAAATGGAATTGGTGCAGTTTTAATGCAGGAAGGAAGACCCATTGCTTTTCAAAGTCGTCCAATCAAAGGAAAGTATTTACAGAAACCTATTTATGAGAAGGAAATGTTAGCAATACTGCATGCACTAAAGAAATGGCGAACTTACCTAATGGGAAGAGACTTCAAGGTAAAAACCGATCATGATAGTCTTAAACACTTTTTGGAACAAAGACTATCGTCAGAAGAGCAACAAAAATGGGTCACAAAGATGTTGGGTTATGACTTTGAAATAATCTACAAAAAAGGAAAGCTTAATGTTGTTGCAGATGCACTCTCAAGAAAGAATGAAGAGGTGGAAGCATTGCTTTGTGCTATTTCTATTATCCAACCAGATTGGATAACTGAAGCAAGAGATGAATGGAAGAAGGACAAAGATGTATGGACACTCATTCAAAAGTTGCAGCAAGATCCTAGTACATCCGATACATTTAGTTGGAAAAATGATTCCTTATGGTACAAAGATCGCTTATATCTTTGTAATAATTCCCAACTAAAACAAAAGATTCTTTTGGAATTGCACACTTCTCCTTTAGGAGGACACTCAGGATTTTTAAAAACTTACCACAGGGTGAAGAAAGAATTTTTTTGGGATGGCCTTAAATCTGATATTCAAAATTTTGTGGCGTAATGTTTGGTTTTCCAGCAGAATAAAGTTGAGACAATTAAGACCTCGGGACTTCTACAACCTTTATCCATTCCAAGTCAACGTTGGGAGGAGATTTCAATGGATTTTATCATAGGTTTACCTAAGTTTGAAGGAAAGAGTGTCATCATGGTGGTAGTTGATAGACTTACCAAGTATGCACACTTTTGTGCATTATCTCATCCATTTAAAGCAAGTACAGTTGCTACTACATTTATGGACAGAATTCAAAAGCTACATGGAAGCCTAAGGGTTATTGTGAGCGACAGAGAGCCCATTTTTACTGGAAATTTTTGGACAGAGTTATTTTCTTGTTTGGGTACTCAATTAGCTCATAGATAATCTTCTCATCCTCAATTTGATGGTCAAACTGAGATAGTAAATAAATGTTTGGAAGGATATCTTCATTGTTTTTTATCTGATAAACAAACACAATGGGTCAAGTGGTTACCTCTTTCCGAATGGTGGTATAACACTTCCTTCCATACTGCAGAAAAAATGATCCCATTTATGGCACTTTATGGATATCATCCACCATCCATCACATCATCTTTAAGGGAAAATTCGAAGGTTCAGGCAGTGGAAGATCACATCGAGCATCAGCAAGAAGTTCTTCAAATCTTAAAGGATAACCTGAATTTGGCACAAAATCGAATGAAACAATAGGCAGATCAACATCGCAGTGAGAGAAGTTTTGATGTAGGAGATTGGGTATTTTTACTGCTACAACCATACAAACAAATGTCCCTCAAGCAAGCAAAGAAGGATAATAAATTATCGCCAAAGTACCATGGTCCTTACAAGGTGTTGCAAAATATTGGTACTATGGCATACAAATTGGAGCTTCCTGCTTCTTCGCGAGTACATCCAATTTTCCATGTTTCATTCTTGAGGAAGGCTATCGGTGAAAATCTTCCAGTTCAAAAAATATTACCAGAACTTGATGAGGAAGGAAAAATCATATTGGAACCTGAAGCAGTCACGGAAATAAGAACTCGACAACTACGGAATCGATCAATTTCAGAGTATCTCATCAAGTGGAAGAACTTACCCACTGAAGATTCTACATGGGAGGATGAGAATTTTATACAGAAGCACCCACAGCTACTCAAGTGTTGAGGACAACACTTTTTTGAAGGAGAAGGGCATGTTAAGTCCCTATATTACTATTATAGTCCCTTATTGTTATTATTGTACCCTTGTAACCCCCATTTTATTATTATTGTGCCCTTAAATTATTAGTGTTAGGTCAGATAGGATTACATTGTGGCCCACTAGGATTACATTATGGCCCCATGGACTCGTATATATAGAAAGGAGGTTTTGTAAATTGGATCATCCAATAATTGTTAATTTATGTAATGTATTGGAGGTTTCCCCCTCGAAGTGGCTTATTTCTAAGGCATTGATATCTCTTTTCTTCTATTTTAGGAGCTGGTTACACAACAATGATTTCGATGAACCAACACGGACCAGCAAGTACATGACATGAGGGATATGAGTGAAAAGCCACCTACCGTCAGATGATCCATGCTCTTAATGGAATGAAGCTGACTGAATTGAATGATACACCTCAAATGAAATGCAACAAAAGAGATTTGATCTCTGACGGAGGGATGAAGATACCGACTCTAACACTCCTCACTGCTCCTTTCAACCCTCGCCCAACCTTTGAAAGTAGTTTAACCCAATACGCACAAGATTTGATGTAATAGTTTGTTCATGTTTCATGTTTCATGGTGGATGAGCTGTAAAGCCTTCCCAAAGTCTATAAAGAGACAGGGCCAAAGGTAGCAACCTTCTGAGGCCTAAATAACAAAGAAAAGAGACAAAAGGGTTGAAATTTCAACTATTTCTAGCCAAAATTGTCTTAGCATTGGTTATATATCAAAACCCTCGAGCACTAAAAAGCTCCCTGTCAGCAGTAGTGTTTTGAGTGATAAATATTGAAGGTGAAGGTCAAAGGGCCGAAAGATAAAGGCCCAAGGATTAAGATCAAGCCCTTAACTAGTAGATTAAAGAAAGAAGGACAATGTAAAAACAAATAAACAGTTTAAAGCATTGTACAATGGGTTAAGGAACAACAATTGTGCATTATGAAGCATAAATAGATCAGGCCTTAAAACACAGTTTAATGATTAAATCAAGAAGACTTAGGCTCAAATATAGTCTCGAATACATCAAAGGAGCAGTTATTCACCTAATAACTCACAAATGACACCTTTCACTTACTTTATACCTTAAAGGGAAAATTGGCAGTTATTACACAAAATGATATTTTATAAACTATCAGACAGTTATTGTAAAAGGAAGAAAAGAGCCTCAAAGTCAATTTTTTCAGATGTTTTATCCTCAGGAAGTAAAGATGTATTTCTTACACAGAGAAGTAGTTGAGAAACATTCCTACCTTATGCCTTTCATGGTTTTTAAAGATAGGAGTGCATTTACTGTGTCATTAATAACATTCTGAACCCTAGATAGTTCCACCTCCTCATTTGCATCATAAATACTACATTTGAACTCATTGTATGGGGGCATTTGATAACCCTTTGAAGTAATACATAGTTCTATTGAGATTGAAGACAAATTGGTCTACTGGAACCTGTGGATGTTTTGACCTGTTTAATGAGCATGAATGTAGTTATATATTTATTTTTAATGTTTTCTTATCCTTGAAAGTGAAATCTTTGATGAGATAGAGCGTTCCTCGACTCTTAGATTTCATTTTGAAAGTTTGTCTTGAAATTATTATTTGCTGAAGTATAGTTTCTTCATGTTAAAATGATGCTTTAAGTCCCTTTGTTGAAAAGTACATATAATTAAGGATTCTTAACTACCCTTAGTTCTAATCTTTATTCTAAAACCCTTAATGATGATTCCATTTCAATTGAAAACTTTTTTGATCTAATAGCCAAGTTAGATTTTCTTTTTGATACCCCTAATTCATCTACAAACTTGTTACAAACTTCTACTTCACTCCATTTCTCAATGACTTAGAGATTTCTCTTTTCTATTTATGCTTCCTAGATCATCATGTCCCACAAAACAATCAAACAAACTCAAGCTTAATAACTAGCCTAAAATCAACCCTTTATAAGCAAACAAGTCATATCTTGGCAAACATACTGAGAGATCCCTCTCTGAGACGAGGAGGGCTAGATCCTAGAGCTCTAAAGACTGGTTTACATGTTACCTTTTCATTTGGTTTACCAATCAGGCAAATCACAAGACCCCAACATTCTAGCGATCACGGTGGGAATCTGAGCTCATAATTGCCTAGCAAGCTCTTATAGACTTATTAGTCCTTCAAAAAACTATAGAAACTCAGAAAAACCCAAAAGCATTTTAGATTGGTTTTCAAATAAACCATTGGTGGTGGACCATAAAACATTTTACCTTCAAAAAAGCTAAAAATTTCTACCTGGAAACTCCACTAGCCCTAGTAGGCATATTACCTCAGTAGATCTCCAAATTTCCTTAGAATTGTGTTAACCAACCTTAAGGAAGTTTAGAATACTAGTTATCCTATTATAGAAATCATTGTGAGAGGAAAAATTTTGAAAAACAGTCCTAAAAACCTCTTCCTCTCTAAATTTTGAAAAACGGAAATCTGGCTTAACATAGGATCCATACTAGATCCTATCCAGATCCTAATCACCCTACCATAGTTGACAATCCAGAGAATATTTTGTGGCAAAATTCTAGATATGGAAAACCAACTACTGATAGGACCATTCCAAGAACAAGATCTGTCCTTGAAAACCTCACAGTCTTGAAAGATCCTCACTTTGACTCACCTCACATAAAGAACCTCTTTAGAAATAAGTCTCAGAGTGATTTAAACTAGGCTAATTTTGAAACCACACATTTGCAACAGAGCTTTAGCTGAGAGGCCTCACCTTCTACTCCACCTGATTCTCAGCTTCTCCATCATTTCAGCTCTTTCTACAACAAATCTTCTCATCATCAGTTTGTTGGCCCAAGTGTTTTTTCCACTTCTATCCACATATCCACTATTTGAAACACTCTATTTCATCCTACTTTCCCTCTTATAAATCCACCTCTTGTAAATCCCCCATTATTTCTAATCATGGTAGCATGGTATGCTCCACTAGTGTTACCACAGCCTATGGCTCCTTTACCAAATGATTACCAGTCCAAAATTCCCCATTTCACTGCAAATGAACCTACTACTACCCAACAACATGTAGACAAAATGAATGATGCTTTTGATTACATGGAAATAGAAGAAGATACCATTAAGATGAGATTTTTTGCTCAAAGTTTAGGAGGAGAAGTTAATAAATGGTTTAAAAAATTAGCTCTTCACAGCATAAATGATCTCCCTTCTCTCTATCAAACATTCATTAACAAATGGGAAATAAAAAAAAACCCTCTCCAAATCCTTTCAGACTATACTAACCTCAAAATAAATACTGGGGAAAGTGTCCATGATTATTGCACTAGATTCAACAGAGTGTATAATGCACTTCCTCTAGACATGAAACCTCCACTAGGTTTAGCCTTGGCTAAATTCCCAGAAGGCTTTGACCCTGAAATGGCCTACCATCTTAGGGAAAGAGACCCGTCAACTTTAGAAGATATGCAAAGGGGAGGCATGAGTGTGGAGGCAAATCTGATTGAAAAAAGAGCTAGGTTGAGAGCAAAGAAAAGAGTTACATACAAGGACGATACAATGCCATCAACCTCAGCATCAGATACTAAAATTGATAACATAGTGAAGGTAATGGAGAGGATGCTTGAAAAGATAAATCTAAATGATAGAGTGCCTCCTAGAGAAAACCAAAAAGGAAATAGCAACCAAAATCTTAGAAGAGACCCTAATCAAGATAGGCAAAGAGATAATGACCAACAGATTAGGCCTCCCTTTCAACAAAACAATGTTGATCAAGAAGAAGAAGGGGAAGTTGAAAGTTTGGAAGAAAATCATGTAAACTTGATAGGATCTAATAGTGAGACAAATGTTTTTCTCACTGAAGAAGAACAAGGATTATTCTCTTCAGAACAAAATGAATACAATAATGAGGATTCTGAAGAATACAAATTGGGGTTTGAAAATTCTTTCATGGAGGTACACAAACAATACAATCTTAGAAGCAAAGGTAGCCTAGAGAATTCCAATGATAAAAACACTAGTACTGCTGTCAAGAAAACTTCAGAAAATCAGTCTAAAAAAACAACAACTAACACCAACACTATAGCCAAGAAAACTGACCAAAATAAGAACAAAAACATTCAGCAAAGTGTTGAACAAAGCTGCCCTAGTACTTCTGCTAGTGGCCCTAACAAATCTGTCCCAAATAATAGTTCAAATAAAAATCAGCAAATCATAATTTCTGAAAGAAATGTAAATGACAAAACATATGTAAATATGTAAAAAAGAATAGTTCCTTTTAGCCTTGAAGGGGAAATTTCCAAGATTAAAATCACCATACCCTTAGCTGAACTAGTAACTCAAGATGTATGTAAAAAATAAGTTTTGAAAGCTTTTAATATGTGCTGTGACACTGATACTTTAAACTTGGCAGATGATAAACCAGAATTATTGTTTGGTCCTGAAGTTGAAGGGAAATACCAAGAAGGCATTGTCCCTCCCTTCTATGTTAGCTTGAATATACATGAGAAAATCTTGCACATTGCCATGCTAGACTCAGGCGCTTTTCACAATATTATGCCCAAATAGTAATGGAAATCCTAGGCTTGGAAATTACTAAACCATACAAAGGCATGTATTCTTTTGATTCCAGCAGGGTCAAATGCTCGGGCTTAATTAAATATTCGGGTGTTAACTTGTCACAAATTCCTGATAAGAGTCTATTAATGGACATAATGGTAGCTGACATCCCCCCTAAGTATGGCATGCTTTTATCTAGATCATGGGGAGCCAAAATTCAGGGCATCCTTCAAATGGATGTGTCTTATGCCACCATCTCGGTATTTAACCAAACTAGAAGACCATACAGGGAATCCCACATGAAATACATGGTGAGCAACATAGATAGACCAAAACATTCTCCTATCTACTCTGTCCATTCAGATTTGGATTGCTTTATCTTATATAATGAAGATGAAATCAACCAACTAGAAAAGGAAAACAAAGGAGAAGTTAGTCTACCAGAACAATCAAATCTACCATCAATTCAAGAAAAAAATAGTCCAGATTTCAGCAGCCTTGAACAACACAAAGAAAATGAAAAAGAAATTGAAATACCTTAGAAAATAAACTTTGATGGCTCTTGTATTAAACTAAGTGTAGGGGATGGTGTATGGATACAAAACACAAACAAAGGATTCTCCTACAAACTTGATTTTCCATGCACAAACAATATTGATGAGTATGAAGCTATCCTTATTAGCCTACACTTACTCAAAGATTTAGGAGCCAAAAGAATATCAATCCAAGGGGATTCCGAGCTAATTATCAGGCAGATTAAAGCGGAGTATTCAACCAAAAACCCAAAACTCATAGAATATAGGAATGTTGCCCTTGACCTCCTGAAAACCTTTGAAAAATATGAACTCGTTTTCATTCCAAGAGCTCAAAATCATCTAGCAAATGAACTTGCCTTTGCTGCTAGTAATTTCCAAATACCAGAGACTAATGAACAATTTGATGTAAAGGTACAAAACAAACCTGCAATAATAGATAATGAAGATTATTGGCAAGCATTTGAAGGATACAAACACATAGGTGACTTTATACAATCAAAGAATGTCTTTGCCATGGCAACACCTGTTTTAAGCCATGAGGAAGACTATTTTAAAAAAGAACAAAACCCTGAAAAATCGTTGTCCTTTTCTGCTGATATAAACCATTTGGAACATCCATTTAGAACAGAAATAGTTGACAGTACGGACCAGAAAGACCTAGAGGTTTTACATTGTAAAAATGATACAATTCCAAGGGGTCTTACACCATTAGAACAACTTTTCAATTTCAATGATGTAGCCAAACAACCAAGGATGGAGCCTATAGAAACAGAAATAGAAGAACATAACATAGGCAGCCCAGCAGAATCCAAAATGATCAAGCTATCCAGCACTCTCCCAGCTCATATTAAACAACAATACATAAATCTGTTCAAAAAATTTAAAGATGTATTTGCATGGGGATACAAGGATTTAAAGTCATATGATACTAGCATCATTCAACACAATATTCTTCTTAAAGAAAATCAGAAACCTTTCAAACAAAAACTCAGGAGGATAAACCCTATTTTATTTCCTTTAGTTGAGAAAGAGATTAAGAATATGTATGATGCTGGGATCATAGTTCCGATCAGGTATTCAAAATGGGTTTCCAAATTAGTATCTGTTAGGAAAAAGATTGGAGAAATTAGGCTCTGCATTGATTTCAGAAATCTAAATAGAGACTCCCTTAAAGAGAACCATCCCTTGCCAAAGATGGATCATATAATTCAAAGGGTGGTTGGAGCTAAAATAATTTCATTATTGGATGGGTTCTCAGGTTACAATCAGGTTTTAGTACTCTCAAGTGACCAACATAAAACTGTTTTTACCACAACTTGGGGTACATTCATGTATGTCAAAATGCCATTTGGTTTGATGAATACAGAGGCCCCCTTCCAAAGGGCCATGGACATAGCCTTCTTAGAAGACATAGGCTATTTCATAATCATTTACCTTGATGACATAACTGTTTTCTCTAAAACTGATGAAGAACACTTGATTAATTTGAGAAATGTAGGAAATATGGCTTATCCTTGAATCCCAAAAAGACACTCTTTGATCTCCAAGAAGGAAAAATTCTTTGCCACATTATTTTTGAGGAGGGAATCAAAGTAGACCCCAAAAATATTGATGGCATATTGAAAATCAACCATCCTAGAAACCTTAAAGAATTACAATATTTCATTGGGAAGATAAATTTTTTAAGGAGACTCATCCCCAAACATGCTGAGCTATTGAGAAATATCACAAAAATGCTTAAGAAATAGGTAGGTTTTAAGTGGAAAATACAGGCTAAACAATTATTTGAACTAGTGAAACAAGATTTAACTCAAACACCAGTTCTTATTAGTCCTGATTTCACCAAATATTTTTATATTTTTTCCTTCGCATCCGAACATACAATAGCTGCAGTATTACCGCAAAAGAATGACATGGGGCATGAACAACCAATATCATTTTTTAGTAGGGCTTTGAGAGATGCTCCACTCAAGTATAACATCATGGAGAAACAAGACTTAGCCTTGGTAAAAGCATTGAAAGACTTTAGAGTCTACATTTTGCATTCTCACATCATTGCTTTTGTCCCACACAGTTTTCAAGGATATTATAAATCAAGACCTTGATGGTAAAAGGGGAAAATGGATTTCTATTATTCTAGAATATGACTTAAAAATTAGGCCTACCAAACTAATCAAAGGGCAGGGATTAGCAAAACCCATGGCTGAATCAAAATTCCAAGCACTTGATATGAATATGGTTGATGTTTTAGAAGAAATAGAGGAATTAACAGCTCCATTCATTGAAGAAACATTTGTGAATTCACCTTGGTATGATGATATCATATATGTGCTGCTTTATCTGAATGCTCCTCCTTCTTTGTGCAAAACTAAAGCTAGATTTTTGAAACAGAAGGCTTTAAATTATTGCATATTAGATGGGGTTTTATATTGGAAAAATGTTGTTGGAGTATTGCTTAAGTGTCTGCTTGAGGTTGATGCAGGAAAAATCATGCATGAACTGCATGAAGGACAATGTGGAGGACATCTGTACTGGAAGACCACAACAAATAAAGTCCTCAGATCTGTTTACTATTGGCCCACCCTTTTCCCATATACTCAGAAACTTGTCATGTCTTTCCATAAGTGTCAATTTTTTGATGGAAAAAGAAAATTCCTACCCTTACCCTTACATCCCATCAGTGTTGAGGCTCCCTTTCAACAATGGGGCTTGGACTTCATTGGCTAAATTCACCCATCCTCTTTAGTCCAACATAAGTGGATCCTCACTGCCACTGATTACTTTACCAAGTGGATAGAATCCATACCTTCTAGGAATGCTACTGACTCTGTCATTATCAAGTTCCTTGAAACCAACATACTATCCAGATTTGGTTGTCCAAGAAAAATTGTTACAGACAATGTTGTTGCCTTCAAATCCAAGAAAATGGTTGACTTCTGCTACAAATATCATATTAAATTAGTTCATTCCACTGCCTACTATCCCCAAGGAAATGGATTAGCTGAATCCTCCAACAAAATTCTTGTCAATATTATCAAAAAACTGTTGGATCATAATCGGAAATCATGGCATAGTAAGCTTGTGCATGCTTTGTGGGCTGACAGATTAACCAAAAATTCAATAAATATGTCCCCCTATCAACTATTTTATGGCATGGATGCAATCTTTCCAACATCACTAGGAGTTCCAGTCATGAAGCTCCTCCAAGAAGTACAATCTGAGGAAAATGATATGCAGAGAAGGATAAATCAGACCATTCATTTACAGCAAACCAAAGAGGAAGTGTACAGAAGAACACAAATAGTCCAAGAGAGTATCAAGAAATTATTTGATAAGAGAACTAAATAAAATGATTTCCAAGTTGGAAATGTAGTTTTAAAGTGGGATTCTAGAAGAGAAGAAAAGGGAAAACATGGCAAGTTCGAAAATTTGTGGAAAGGGCCCTTCATTATTCATTCTATCAGGGATCATAATGCATTCTTTCTACAAGAGCTTAATGGATAAGATCTATTTGGAGGTCTTGTCAATGGCAGGATGCTCAAGCACTATTTCTGCCAAGAGTCCTAAAATTCAAAGTTTTTATTTTTTCCATTGTGTATGACATTGCTGTTTCAATTTGAAAAGAGAAGGAAAACAAAAAAACAATAGCAAAAGAAAAGAGGGCAGAATCAATGTATATATATATATATATATATATATATATATATATATATATATTTCTGAAAGTGAGCAAATTTAAGTGCCACTGCTGATTAAAAGCGATATATTGTTCAGTCATCTAGCCTAATCATGGTTGAACATACTTTAAATTTATGTTGATAAGTTAGTAGAAGCACAGATTGATAAGATTTTTTCAGACTTGGCTTATTAGTAGAATAGATTATGATGGAAAGGAAATGGTTCTAAAAAGCTCAAAATATGAACCAAGAAAAGGAAAAAGACAGCTCTAAATAGATCAAAATCTGAGCTGGAAAAGGACTAGAAGTATATTTATAAGTTTTCAGATCTTAGGCCTTCATCATTTTGTTTTTCTGCAAATAAAGTCTATGTGAAACTTGTATATACAACCATAGACACCATAGCAAATCAGACAATATAATCCTGATTTGACTGTGTTTAAATTTCTTGTTTTAGAAATAGAAATAAAATCTTTCAAACAGCTTAATCTTAACAGATAGTAGCTAGGTAGGAAATAAAGAGTTCAATAGTTTAATCTAGACTCTTGGAAGAAACAAGGATAGGATTATATAGTTTATTTTTGTTTTCAAAAATAAAATGTCAAAGAGTTTTCTAGTTCAAATGCACTCAAAAGGGAAGAAAAAAATGCTAGGACAAAGTAAGATTGGGTAGGTAGAGATGTTGTTAATGGAGATTTCATGTTACAAATTGATAAAAGTTGTCCTTTTCAAAGAAAGATCAGCAAGAAAAGAAGAATGATGCCCAATGGATAAGGCACTAGTCTACTGGAAGCCAAATATTAATAAACTGAGGTTCTGGACACCTAAAAAGACAGTTGTCCTCCCCAAGTGGAGCCACTGTTAGTCATCCATAATTTTGATGATATCCAAAGATGACTAAATTTCCAATCCTAGATTTCTAGAAATAATATTTCAAAGAAGCATTATGAGTTCTAGAAATCTCACTGCCTTCATCATCCTAAGTTCATCAGTTCACTGAAATTTTCATCTATGCCTTTAAAAGATCACCTTGTTGTTATAAAGGAAGTTGTTTTCATTCATTTTCTCCATCTGTTCACCTTCATAAAAATATCCAAAATCCCCCCATATCACTCATTTTTCCCTTTTATTTATCTTCCATTTCCCTTTGAAAATCCCTCTTTTTCTTCCCTTTCATACTTCATTTCATCAAAAATCCCCTTTTAACCCATAAAAACCCCCTTTTTTATGGTTTAAATTATCCTTTTCACCTTATCATAACCTTTGAAAAAAGTCTGAAAACCCATTTTTTGGCCTGTTTCCGACCTTTTCTCATATGGGTTTTAAAGCCCCCTTGGCTTAAAACCCCTTCTCCTTTTTTTGCCATAAAACCAAGGCCTGAAACCCTGCACTAAAGACTGAATCCCTTATCGTAATCGCATATCAATGTTTTTCCTTTCTTCGTGCCTTTGCTTGTGTTTACCGCCGAGTTGTGATATGCCGATGCGCTCATCGCATCGGCGCTACCCATTTTATCGCATCAGAATTTTTATTTTCTTCATCCCCTCACCCTTCTCCCCGCTGATTCGATTATCCATTTTTTCCTTAGCTCCTGGTCACTTGCCCCTCCATGTGACCATGCCCCAGCCCCTACTCTTAAGCCCCTTATCACATCGACAGAACACATTTTTCTTTGATTCCTTTTTCATTCACCTCATTAATGGCCGACCTCCTATTTCATCGCAACCATCCAATTGACTATAATCCAATGGCTCAAATTAGTTGCGGTGGCACCCAACCAAGGTGGTCCCTACGCCCAAAGTGCCCCCGTGGTTGACCCTTCCGACCACGAAAAATCTCAGATCTATGGTTGAGATTCCTTGTGGGGGCATCTACCTAATTCTTTCTTTCGTACACCTTGTCCCTTCACGGTGACGTCATCTCCCAGTCCCACTGCAGAGCGCCTTCATTCCCTTCTACTTTCACTTTTTCCTTTGTATTTTCACCCAACCATAATTTTAGCCCTTTATCACTATAAACCTATGTTTTTCTGACTTCAGGCCTTCCCGCTATGCGACAAAGCAGGTCCACGTCAGCTCAGTCCCACCTTCCACCAATGGAACTATTGTTCAATCCCCGTCTGACACCTGGATTCCACTAAATCCTTTCCACCACGCAACTTCCACTATTTTGCGTTCATCCACGACAATTGATCTTCCGCCCAAAGATCTATTGGTCCCGAACCCATTTCATGTTCATTTCACAAATAAAACCAATCGCTCGCATTCAATGTGAAATAGATAGGTTTCACCTGGACACGTGTCAATCAAAGACCTGTTTCGCATTCATTCCCAGCTAAATTGCTTACCACTTATTTCATGTGCGAAAACCATTCATCGTTTCCCAAAACTGCCTATCCACTATTTTGCTCCAATATTCAAATTAAACCCTGTTTTCACAGGTTTTTTCTATAGAACCTCCTCTGCATGCAATTTCTTCTCCTCACTACTCCTTCCCCCCTGCCCCCCCCCCCCCCCAACCTCTGAAAGCAACTTAACCCATTATGCGCAGGATTTTATGTAATAGTTTGTTTATGTTGCAGGTTTCGTGGCGGATGAGCTGTAAAACCTTCCCACAGTCTATAAAGAGATAGGGCCAAAGGTAGCAACCTTATGAGGCCTAAATAACAAATAAAATAGACAAAAGGGTCGAAATTCAATGATTTCTAGCCAAAATTGTCTCAGCATTGGTTATATATCAAAACCCTCCCGTGCCAAAACGCTCCCTGTCAGAAGCAGTGTTTTGAGTGATAAATATTGAAGGTGAAGGTCAAAGGGCTGAAAGATAAAGGCCCAAGGATTAGGATCAAGCCATTAACCGACAAATTAAAGAAATAAGCACAGTGTAAAAACAAATAAATAGTTTAAATCACTATATAAAGGGTTAACGAACAACAATTGTGCATTATGAAGGCTAGACAGATCAGGCCTTAAAACACAGTTTTATGATTAAATCAAGAAGACTTAGGCTCAAATATAGCCGCGAATACATAAAAGGAGCAGTTTTTCACATAATAACTCACAAATGACACCTTTCACTTACTTTATACCTCAAAGGGAAAATTGGCAGTTATTACACAAAAGGATATTTTATAAACTATCAGAAATTTATTGTAAAAGGCAGAAAAGATCCTCAAAGTCAAAATTTTCAGTTGTTTTATCCTCAGGAATTAAAGATAGATTTATAACATAGATAATTAGTTGAGAAACATTCCTACCTTATGCCTTGCATGGTTTTTAAAGATAGGAGTGCATTTACTGTGTCATTAATGACATTTTGAACCCTAGATAGTTCCACCTCCTCATTTTCATCATAAATACTGTATTTGATAACCCTTTGAAGTAATACATAGTTCTGCTCAGATTGAAGAGAAATTGATGTACTAGAACCTGTGGATGTTTTGACATGTTTGTGGATGGAGAAAGCTCTGTCATTGGATCCCTGAGCTTGGTTGCTGGTGAAGTATTCTAAATTTTTCATGTTTTCCCTGTTTTCATTCTATTTCCATCATCTCTTACTTATAGTAGAGTAAGATTTTTAGGCTAAGAAATGTCTCCTGGAAGCACCTTAGACCTATTTACTCTTCATTGTCTTTATGTTTTCATTTGCTGAATGTTTGATTGAGTAAGTTTAACTGCATTTTCAACCTTAAAGCTTGTTTATTTCAGATGTAATTCAATATAGTTGGCCTCAATATGATTTATGGTTTTCCCTGCTTCTTATTGACACTGTAAAAACTATTTCTGAAGTCTCCTTTCAAAGAACTGTTTAGTCAATTTAGTGTCCTAAATTTCTAACATAAATTATCAACTAGGGCTAGTAAACTGATGAAGTGTGATGCACTATATGTGCCTAAGTATCCCTTTTTCTTACTTCGTTGTTTTTAGTGTTTTATTGATGTTTTGGGGTTTTTTATGTTTGATATTTAGTATGCTACTCTATGCTAAAAAGATGAAGTTAGATTTATGTCAAAAAGGGAGAAAAGGAAATGTTAATGAATAAATGAAAACAGAGTTTATTTGAAAATTATGTTCATAACTAGAAAATGATAAAAACAGAGAGTCCTAATCCATGGATATTACAGCTTCTAAATGAACATTCATGAAATGAAAAGTAACTCAAAACACTACAACTTAATCTGATTCATTTAGTTATAGATTTGTTGGAAGATCTTGTGAAAAATATTAATTCTAATGCAATGAGGATCTCCTAAAACAAAAAAGAAAAATTGAAACAACTTATAACATTACAACTAAATCTTATTCATGAGTTAGAGGTTTATTGGAAGAGCTTTTGAAAGAGATTAATCATAATGTGATAAGGATCTTCTATGAAGCAAAATAATCAATAACTCACAATATTACAACTTAGTCTCATTCGTGAATTAGAGGTTTATTGGAAAAGCTTTTGAAAGAGACTAAAAGCAGTATAATGAGGAATTTGATCTAAAATTGTGTGAACAAAATATTTCTTATACAGAGATTGACAGTAGGGGATTTTACTGGTTATTTCACCTTTACTAGAAAGGATGAAACCAGAAGCTTCTGGCCCTCTTAATGACTCTGCCTAAAGAAATATAATGTAAAAACTAAATAGATCTGGCAAATGAGAATCTTCTTTTTGAGTAAATAACAGAAAATGAAATGCTAATAACTCAAAATATCACAATTGAATCTCATTCATTTAATAGAGATGTATTGGAAGAGCTTGAGAAAGAGGCTAACTGCAATATCATGAGGATCCTTTATCTAAGTAAATGACATAAAACATAATGCTAAAAGCTATGATTTCAGAAAGAAATCTAAGTAAGGAAATATGACAAAAAAGAATTGAAAATGAATTATCTAGAAAACATGTAAAACCTCCTTGAATAGTAGGGGCCCTCTGCTATCAATTTGGTGAAATTCTTTAGCTCCTTAAAGTTGTAATCAAAATAGCATCAAAGAAATTTATTGAAAAACTCACAAATCTACATCCCATTCCATCTTAAGCTTTGTTACAAAACAATCTCTATTCCTTTCTCTTCTTCTCCTATTTTTTCACTACCCCTAATAGGAGAAAGCTTCTCCTATTTATACAAAATATGAGAAGTTATCTCATTAATTGGAGTCCATGAATCTCTCCCTCCATCTCTAGAGTTACAATCAAAATATAAAATGGTAAGAAACATGTCTTTCTAGAGTTTCAACACAACTAAGAAATGAGACAAATATCCTCTTAGAGTTTCAATACAACAAGGAAATGAGACACATATCCTCTTAGAGTTTCAATACAACAAGGAAATGAGACACATTTCCTCATGATCCCGTGATCTTCTCCACTCAAATTCGAATTTGGCTTTGGGAGGCCACATAAAGGTCTTTTAGAAGCTTCCTTTTGACCTACACATGTCACAAAACTCATAACACATATATAGATATATGAAAATATGTTAATTTTCTAGTTTCTAATCACAGATTCACTTTAAATACATAAAATAAATAACTTTGGAAAACAAGGATCTTAACCCATATATTTATGAAAATGGTTACTTGATGTAGGGTTTTAGGTCAGATGGCAATGGAGTAAGAGCTGAATGGTTATGACATAATGGAAATATGTATGAATATGGAAAACACTTTTGAGACTCACAAAGAACCATTGTCCAAAGTTTGCCAAAGAGGTATAATTTGATCATGCCCTTTGTACTTTCTAAAATAATTGTTTTGAAAGTCTTTATAATTGTAGTCATATATGTTTAGGAGTTCCCTCTTCTATGAATGGGGTTATCTATTTATCTTGAATGTTTTCTTATCCTTGAAAGTGAAATATTTGATGAAATACATCGTTCTTCGACTCTTAGATTTCATTTTGAAAGTTTGTCTTGAAATTATTATTTGCTGAAGTATAGTTTCTAGAATTCATGGTTAGTCCTGTCTATAAATTACTTTTTCATGTTCAAATGATGCTTTAAGTCCCTTTGTTGAAAAGTACATATAATTAAGGATTCTTAACTACCCTTAGTTCTACTTTTTATTCTAAAACCCTTAATGTTCATTCCATTTCACCTGAAAAATTTGTTGATCTAATAGCCATGTTAGATTTTCCCTTTGATACCCCTAATTCATCTACAAACTTGTTACAAACTTCTACTTGACTCCATTTCCCAATGACTTAGAGATTTCCCTTTTCTATTTATGCTTCCTAGTTCATCATGTCCCACAAAAGAATAAAACAAACTCAAGCTTAATAATTATCCTAAAATCAACCCCTTACAAGAAAACAAGTCATATATTTGCCAACATACTGAGAGATCCCTCTCTAAGACTAGGAGGGCTAGATCCTAGAGCTCTAAAGACTAGTTTATATGTTGCCTTGTCATTTGGTTTACCAATCGGTCAAATCATAGGACCCCAACAATGGGAAGGTTAAGGTTAAAGTTAGGTTAAGATAAAGGTTATGGGAAGGTTAGGTTAAGGTTAAGGTAAATGTAAGGTTAAGGTTAAGGTCAAGTTTAAGTTAATCTTGACTTTTCCCTTAACCTAACCTTAACCTTAATTATAGCCTAACCCTAAACTTGACCTTAAATTTACCCTTAACCTTAGCCTTAACTATAACCTAACCGTAACCTTACCCTAACCATAATCGTAACCTTAACCTTACTTTAACCTAACTTAACCTTAACCTTGACCTTGACCTTAACCTTAACCTTAACCTTACCCGTAACCTTAACCTTAACTTTACCCTTAATCTACCCTAAACCTTAACCTTACCCTTAACCTTACCTTTAACCTTCACCTTAACCTTCACTTTACCCTTAACCTTGACTTTACCCTTAACCTTAACCTTAACCTCGACTTTACTCTTAACCTAACCTTAACCTTAACCTGACTAAACCCGTAACCTTAACCTTAAACTTTACCTTAACCTTCCCATAACCTTAACCTTAACCTTAACTATAACCTAACCTTAACCTTGACCTTAACTATAACCTAACCCTCACCTAGAACAAACCCTTAAGATTAACATTAACATTGACCTTAACCTTAACCTTAACCTTAACCTTAAACTTAACTTTGGCCTTAACTATAACCTAACCCTAACCTTAACCTAACCTTAACCTTGACCAAACCATTAACATAACCTTAACCTTGACTTTACCCTTAACATAACCTTAACCTTGACCTCGACCTTACCCTCAACATTAACCATAACCTTAATCTTAACCTGACTAAACACGTAAAGTTAATCTTAACCTTAACCTTACCCTTAACCTTAAACTTAACCTTGACCTTAACCATAACCTAACCCTAACCTTAACCAAACCTTAACCTTAACCTTACCCTTAATGTAACCTTAACCTTGACTTTACCCTTAACCTTAACCTTACCCGTAACCTAATATTAACCTTACACTAACCTTAACCCTAACCTTACCCTTACCCTTAACCTTAACCTAACCTTAAGCTCAACCTTATCCTTATCTTAACCTTAACCTAACCTTAACCTTAACCTTAATCCTAATCTTAATCCTAACCTTAAGGTTAAAGTTATGGGTAAGGTTAGGTTAAGGTGAGGGTTCGGTTATAGTTAAGGTTAATGTTAAGGGTTTGGTTAAGGTTAAGGTTAGGGTTAAGGTTAAGGTTAAGATTAGGTTAGGTTAAGGTTAAGATAAGGTTAAGGGTAAGGTTATGTTAATGGTAAAGTCAAGGTTAAGGTTAGGTTAATGTTAAGGTTTAGGTTAAGGTTAAGGTTATGTTAAGGTTAAGTTAAGGTTAAGGTTAAGGTTAAGGGTTTGGTCAAGGTTAGGGATCGGTTATAGTTAAGGTTATGGGAAGGTTAACGTTAAGGTTAAGGTTAAGCTTAAGCTTAAGTAAATGTTAAGATTCAGGTTAAGGTGAAGGGTTAGGTTAAGGTTACAATTAAAGGTTTGGTCAAGGTTCGGGTTAGGTTAAGGTTAAGATTAAGGTTAGGTTAAGGGTAAAATTAAGGTTTGGGTTAAGATTAGGGTTAGGGTTAAGGGTAAAGTTAGGGTTTGGGTTATTACCCTGGACCTTAACCCTAACCTTAACCTTAACCTTAACCTAACATTGACCTTAACCTTGATATTAACCTTGACCTTGACCTTAACCTAACCTTAATCTTAACCTTAACCTTAACCTTATCTTACCCTTAACCTTAATCTTAACCTTCTCAAACCCTTAACCTTAAACTTAACCTTAACCTTAACCTTAACTTGACTAAACCCATAACCTTAACCTTAACTTTAACCTAACCTTAACCTTAACCTTACCCTTACCTTAACCTTAAGGGTAAATTTAAGGTTAAGGCTAAGGTTTGGGCTTAGTCAAGTTAATGTTAAGGTTAAGGTTAAGATATGGTTAAGGTTAGGTTTAGGGTTAGGTTATAGTTAAGGTTAAGGTTAGGTTAAGGGTAAAGTCAAGGTTAAGGTTAAGGTGAAAGTTAAGGGTAAGGTTAAGGTTAAGGTTAGGTTAGGTTAAGGTAAGGTTGTTACAGGTCAAAATACCTCCTCATCAGCTCAGAGGGAAAGACAAATATGGAAGAAGTACAAAGACCTAAATTAAACCTATTTCTGCCAGGGTAATGCATATATAGAACAGGACAAGGGCGTTATAACGCAGGCAAGAAATATATTTGCCGTGTTAGTGACTAGGGCAACGCTCTGTTTACACTTGATGGTCGCGTTACCCGTGTTTTAAGTTTGAATTGGGAAAAGAGCGGGGAGAAATATTTGAATCTCCGACTTTCCCTCACGAAGGAGTCAGTGCACAAATGAAACTGCAGAAGCACCAGTTCATTATTGGTCATTGCCATAGAAGACTGAACTCCAAGAGAGGCAAAAGCATGGAGATCAAGGAAACATCTAAGCCTTTTCCATTCCAAACTAGTGGAAAAGAGAAGGGAAACAATGGCTTTCTCCCTCTCCTATAAGAAGGAGCTGAAGGCTCTTAATTGAAGGTCGAATGATTGCTCAAAATTTCTTGCATACTTATGGAATAGAGAATAGTGTGACATTGTGAAGGCCAAGAGTCAAAGAGGCTCCTAGAGAGTTTGTTGACTTGGACTTCTTCACTAGAGAGAGAAGAGAGATTGGGAGACTGAGGAGGGCTTGGTACAACCAATGGTTGTAATCCTTCTTCTTTCTAAATCAATAGAACTATGTTCGTTTTGTCCACTCAATGCTTGATGTTATATTGTTGTTTCAATATTTGCTTAGTATGATATGAATGGCTCAGATGTGTATAATCTAGATGTTTATTGTTGATTTAATTGATAGAATACTTGTTATATTAGAAATTACGCGGGTTCTTTGACTGATTGCAGGTCTCGGATTTGGAGCCAGCGAAGAAGGACTCTTACTTTGCTGCACAGTGTTCTCCAAGAGATTACAAAACCGGCAAAGAGGTAATTCTCTATTTGTATTCCTTCAAGTTATTTTAAGCTAAAATGAACATACTCATGCCATCTTTGTGAACAACATAGCTAATCTGACTGTCTGCCTCGGGCACCGGAAAGCCCTGAGAGGGATCCACAAAAACCCAAGCAGTTTACCCTATAGCAGAATTGGCGACTCTGCTGGGGAGTGTCCCCATAGTTTCCGGACTATTCTTCCCTTTATTTCTTCTCTCCTCTGTTCAGTATCCTTCCGACCATTTTTTGATGCCTAGTAGACATACCAAACGCTTGCAGAGTTCAATCCTGTGCCTATCTGGCCAACTAGAGAGCTTTTCCCTGGTTAACGTGACCTATGCAGTATATCCAGTGCGTTATAACGCAGTCTAGGCTTAAATAAAGTGCGTTATAACGTTGTATTTTCTCACAAACAGAGCGTTACCCAGCCAAAAAACCCTGTTGTTCACTTCTGTGACTGTGTTTTAGCTGTGGATTTTTTTTGCCACCAGTACCTTTCACAGACCGAATCCCTGTACTTGTCTGCTAAACTGGCATTGATTATTTGTTTCTCTTATTTAGTTAGTGTGCAAAGCATTTACTTTTTTAAGAAATTTTTTTTTTAAATTTTATTTTTCTGCATTTAAGTTGAGTTTATTCTGAAACTTTGGTTCACAGATTGTTAAAAGAGGTAGATAGAAGTCAGAATCTTAAAGGTTGAGCTGTGTTATTTACATGTTGGTGCATGGATGATTGAAAAAAGAAACCTCTCCTTGTAGAAACATTGTTCATTGAAGTTAATATTTAGAGCATGTTTTGCATGGTTTATTGAGTCAAGAGTCTCACTATACTTCATACGTACATTCCCCCTCCGCCAGACTAATAACAAAGTACACTAAAAACAAAGCGATAATAAAATCAATCTAATAACTCTTTTTTGAGCTCACACAAACAGTAGTTCAGGCTAGGATCTTGGGTTAGGAAAGTGAGAAAACTACCCAATATCTCAAAACTTGAAAAATAGAGTCATTAACGAGTGAAATCCTATTGCACTCACATTATTGGGACCGTTCCTTTACCGGAGCTCAGCGCGAGACAACACTTGGGTGCACTAGAAGGTAGCCCGCCTTTGACTGCATCCTGTGGGTGTGTTATATACTGGGGTTCCCTTCGGGGATGTCGAAACTAGATCGGGGATCTAGGTATTCTGCCCATATAGCACACTGTCCTTGACCGTGGACCCCCCTGATAGTGTCTGTGATTTGAGGTATCCTTAGTGGCTATACTTTTAGGGACTTACACAAGGTGACTGGGACGAGCTGTCCTGGTACCTGAAACATACGGACCTACTCTGTCTTCAGTCTTTAGAAGGGTACTCGTCTTCACGAGAGTGCTTACACCTATCGTCTGGGGTTCGGGCAAAGGTCTAGAGTAACCATAATTGTAATTTCGACCAAACCTCTCTGTATGCTATTGTGAGACTGTATTTCATCACCAGTGAACGGTAGTACTCAGATAGGGCACCCTATACTGGCTGCTTGTTGATTGATTTTAGAGAGTCTTTTTTCTTTTTGGTAAGTGTGTGGTTACTGTCACTTGAGACTTCATAATATATCACATTTTAAATAAAATTTGTTAAAATTAAACTGGTCATCGTGGCGTCCCCTGACCCACGCCGTCAGTCTAGACGACAGCAAGGTCTACCTCCTCTCACCTTAGAGGAAAGATTGAACCTTGGTGAACCCGGGCCTTCTACGAAAGAGCAGTCTCCTTTGACTAATCTGGATTATCACATAGACCCTTATCAGCCGGAACTCCTGGAGGACCCTGTCACTGAAGGCGTTGTACCTAATTACAATCCTCCGCTCACTGATCCGTTAGGACCGGTGATAATCCAGATTCCACCGCGCCAAGATATGTCCGCGGCAACACCAACATCTATTTCTCCACCGGTATCCACAGGGTCGATACCAATGGCAACCATTCCTGGTTCGCCATCATCCTCCCCGCCGGTGGTCAGTTCTATGTCATTACTGGGCAACCCCAGTAGTCAACATATGCCCACCCCCAACCCTATGGTCAACACAACTGTCAGTAGTTTACCGAACCCTTCGGCATCTACTCCTACCGTGACCACGTTGGGGACCACGATAGCTCCTCCCACGAGCACGACTACTTCGGTGCCCTTTAGCAACCCTTTCGGTTGGAACCCTCTGTTGAGTTCAAACCCCCTGGCCACTATGCCAGGGGGCAGTGTTATCAGTACACAGGTAGCAGAGAATATTTCTCTTCCCATGCAATCCTTAGGACAAATGGGACAACCCATTGTAAATACTATCCCCTTAAGTGGTTCAAACATAGGTGTAGGATCTATACCGTTGCCAAATTATGCAAATACTAGTATGCCTCCGGGAAACTCTATTGCATCCATTTGGACTAACCAACCCCAACCTCCATCTGGAGTGGGAGGGCACTTTTACGCTGGGGGAAACCAACCATTTTCCCCTCAATACGCTATGCCCTATGGACAACAACCGTATGTTCCTACTCCTCCACCTATGGGAGGTTTTTATCAAAGTCCCACTTACCCTTCTAGTAACACGTGGATGGGGGGACCTTATGGTCCAAATATTCAGCCCATACTGCCTTGGTTAGACTCAGGGGAAAATCCACAATTGCCTTTCTTGGCAGCTTTGGACATACCCGACATCCATAAGCTGACAAACGACCCCATCAATCACAACTCGCTTTGGCCTCCTATACCGCATAAGATTCCTTCAGATATCCCGAAGTTCGACGGGAAGCATGGAGATGACCCGGCCGCACACATCACTACCTTCCATTTGTGGTTCATATCCAATTCCATGGTAGATGATAGTGTCCGCCTTCGACTGTTCTCCCGCACCCTTACAGGCAATGCCGCCAAGTGGTACATTGAATTACCACGCACCACCATCAATACGTTTGGCGCTTTAGCGACGGAGTTCTTAAAGAACTTTCAACTACCAATTAGAGTGGAAACCGGCACAGAATTGTTAACATCACTGCGCCAAGACGCCGCCACCCACATCCCCGACCATATTCATGAATGGAGACGTAGGAGGAGGCTTGTCAAAGCGCCAATACCAGACCATCTCTTGGAAAATTGGTTTTGCAAGTCTCTTTTACCCCATATCTCTAAAGACATTGGCCTTTTAGGTGCGGTGACAGAAGATCAATGTATTCGTCGTGCCCAGCACCTGGATTTGATCTATTCACAATCCAGCACGCTTTACGATCTTCTCCCCCATGCCCTTGGAAACCCCAACCCTCCGGCTACTCAGAAAACTGGAGCTCATGCCGATGGTCTCGTTGGCGCGATCTCTGGTGTAGCCACAAATCAGTCTCGGGGGAAAACCTCCCAGCCATCCTCGGCTGCCACCGCCCCCCATCAAACGACTCCTCTCCCTTCTGCTGAGGTAAATTCAGTGCAAACCTCACAAAAACCCAACGGGAAAAATAGGAAGAATAAGAAGAAAACATCTTCTTCGGAAGAGCAATCGAATAATCATCATAACTCTAATCAGAAAAATGTTGCTAATGAAAAAGGAAAGGATAAACCCATGAGATTTCCTTGTAAAATCTATGCGGAGGACCACTTGACATACAAATGTCCTCGGTTGCAGGAATGCACTGATTTTATTGCTAACAAGGATTCTGGGAGAACACCTGCCGTTCTTCACAATCCTTTCCCCAATCAACAGCAACAACATCAACATATGGTTGACAACCCGCCACAACCCCATCAACGGGGCAATGGTGGTTCGAATCCTTCCAGCGAAGGACCATCTGCCATTTATGGCATCAAGAGTATTTACCTTCAAACTCGCGCCAAGCTTTATGGAGCCCCTACCATAGATGCTCAGGAACCTGGAGCTAGTTCCAATCCGCCGCCGCCCAATGATTTGCATATCGAAAGGCCTACTGCTGAACCTGTAATTCGTCCCCCCAAAGGGACACTTCGATGCACGACTCATAATACCTCTGCACGTGCATCCCAAAACTACAATATTGTAGAAGATTTGGCGCAGGCACCGTCAGCCATGTCTGCACTTGAAGTTTTACAAACCTGTCCAGCACAAAGGAAAGCCTTGCTTTCGGCCATTGGCGGAATAGAACCCCAGGATTCCACGCTAGCAATCTTTGATATGGAAAAGGCTAAACCTCGCCTCTCACATCAACTCGCATTCCAGGTGCAGGTTGTGTCGAAAGGGAGACCCATCCATCGCACTGTCATAGATGAAGGTGCTTCGACCTATGTTATGTCTCAAGCTTCCTGGCTGAATTTAGGTTCTCCTACTCTAACCCCGCCATCGAATTCCCTAAAAGCTTTCGATGGCCACACGTTCCTACCCAAAGGATACCTTGCTAGCTTTCCCGTCACTCTGGGGGGGAAAACGGTAAATGTGGACGTTGAAGTCGTAGAGCGTCATCTCAACTATAATCTACTGCTAGGTCGCAGTTCGTCTTATGCTATGACCGCCATCGTGTCTTCGGTCTTCCGACTCATCTTATTTCCATTGGATGGGCGAATAGTCACGGTGGATCAGCTATCCTTCTTCACCCCTGATTATTCCACTTTACCAAGTAGCTCTGTACCCTTAATAGGAGGTGTCCCTGACTCTTACGTCAGTATCGGTACCGGTCTTCTGAAGGCATCTTCCCTACTGGGTTTTTTTCCTCTACCGCCGCCTCACATCCCAAACACGGTTGCAATGATATCCACCTCTTCGGATGGCTCTATCGACCCATGGATCATTCCGGCACCTTCAGAAATTGATTCCTATGGAAATTAGATGTCGCTTTCACCGGTTGAGTTGGCTTACCAAGCCATCCAAATCGCATCTGAACCCTCCACTGATATGGTTTCGACCACAGGTACAACCCTCTCTCCCATAACAGTTCTCTCTAAGGATCTCCTCAATGAAGTCTGGCCTACAGACGAAGCTATTCGAGAGATCATGTCATTATAAGAACGACCTTGGGGAGAGTTCCACCATCGCACTTCGACGATTGATTCAGAGGCGATAAAAACTGAAATCCTGTTCTTTAACCAACCTGAGATCGTTCCCTCCTCTTATACGACTGTCCACACTATCGATTCCGAGGGGAACATGGGTAATCTGTCCAAGACTCTACTCATCGATATCTCGGTCAAGACAAGTATCATGGAAAATATTTCGTATTGCTTTTCAAATATTACACCTTTCCAACTTGCTTTTGGCCTGGAGGCAGTACTTCCGATTAAGTGCGAAATCCCATCGCTTAAACTGGCCGTTGAACTCCTACCTGGCACCACCGCCATCGAAGAGCGCTTGCTCTCGCTTGATCACTTGGACGAAACTCGTCAAGATGCTACACTAGCACTCGAAGCTCACCAGCGCCGAGTTAAAGCTCAATACGACAAATCTGTCAAGCCTCGTTCTTTCCAAGAAGGTGATCTTGTTCTACTTTATGATCAAAAGCACGACCTCTTGGGGGCAGGAACACTCCAACCATTGTGGCTCGGTCCTTACATCGTTACTAAAGCCCTTTCAAAAGGAGCTTACGAACTACAGAACTGCAATGGAATTCCACTCGAGGAGCCCCGCAACGGGCTTTATCTGAAGAAGTAGTTTGCCTAGTTTTGCACTAGGAATATGCTTTGTAATTTTATGTATAAAAGTTTTGCCTATTTTTATTTTGATGCTTCTGGATTATTTGTTTGGTTTGAAGTGTTTCTCATGTAATCTTTTCCTTTCGCACAGATGTCATCACATTCGTTATCATACGTCGGGTATGCAGACGGTGCTAGTCGTCACACTAGACACATTGCTTCAGCTGCTTGGGTTCTCTATACGCCTGAGTCGGACCTTCTTGGTTCCGGGGGGATCTTCCTGGGTAACGCCACCAACAATTTGGCCGAGTACATGTCAGTTATCCAACTCCTCATGGAAGCGGCATCTCGTGACATCTCCGATTTAGTGGTCAGGTTAGATTCCCAACTCATCATTATGCAGCTAAACAATCATTACTGCATCCGCCACCCTGTGTTGTTGCGTTATTTTTTATGAGTGCGACTTTTAGAACGTCAATTTCAAACAATCACATTTGAGCACGTTCCTAGAGAATTTAATGCATTAGCTGATTCTTTGGCAAATTATGTGTTAGATTGGCATTTGTCACATTTATTGTAAAAGATTTACTCATGAGTACATATATTTTTATCACATCAAAAAATGCATAAAAATTTAAAAAACACAAAATCACCAAAAAAAATATATATATATAGATATATGTCGTGTCCAGTACATAGAAAACATCAAAAAGGAAAATCTCCCAAAACTCGGGGTGTTTTACAAAATTTGGCTCACTAAGCCATGCTCTGACACTAATACATCTACTCCAAACAGCTAAGCCTGATGCTCATAATAGCATACAACTGCTCTAGCCATTCTCCTCAGAGGAACCAGGTATCTCTCTGGCACACCCACAGTATGCCGCTGCAGACGAACTGGAACCTCCCGCATAGGAAGCGGTGGTATACCCATACTCAGACCCTCCAGGTTCCTAGAGAGTTCATGTAAAATCTGGGTATCATCGTCGTCGCCGGCTTTCGCCTCCTCTACAGGCGTGCCAGCCATAGGTAGCTGCAATCCTCACCATGCATAGCGAGGGGCTCCAGCTGGACGGACAGGTGCCACATCTGTGTCAAGCAAGCAAAAGTTTCATGTCAAAACTTAATTTTCACCCCTTTTTTCAACAATTTTTTTTTTTACATAAACATTCAAAAGCTAAAAACAAAAACTTCTTTGCAAAACACTGATCATTTTTCTTACCATCGGGCCCCCACTGGGTGCCAGGGGGCAGGACTAGCTCGGGATCGCCTGTGAAGTTCATCCCTGCATAGGGATAATCCTCAATCATGATGATCTGAGAGTCCAGCCAATCAAAAAATCCCTCATCAAAATAGTGACGGACGGGACCCTCTCCAGTCCGTGGAAGCAAAGTGGCCCACCGAGCCTGCCTCGGCTCGCGTGGACCCAATGGCGCTGTAGGGATCCTGGGCCTCATCAGTGGTATCCGCTCCAATATGAAAGAAACAATCAGTGTACCGTACCCAAACTCTCTTTGAGTACGGGTCTTGCATGCAGTAAGCTCTGCTCGGACCCGACGGACCACACCGTCACACCAGTCGAAAACCTGAGGCTGCATACAATCCAAGGCTAAGAGCATCTGGGCCTTGGTCACCACATGCTGACTCTTGGCACCTGCCAAGCGAAAAATCATCCATAGAATAGACCTCAAGGGTCTCAAAGTCACCTGTGCAATAGGTATCCGGTTACTCATGGCCTGGGTGCCACGTATGCAGTGCGCATGGATCAAGTCAGTAGTGGAACGAGGGTCAGCTCTGGACCCTGTCAAATTGGGCCTCGCCCCACGACATGACAAGCCGGTCAAAAAGTAAACATCATCTTTTTCGATGGCGAGCTCGTTGCCACCAATCCGAAAGACATGATGCCGCTCGTCCCACTGCTGGATCAGCCACCTCAGGAGGTCCTCTTGACCCCTCATCAGTTCTAAACGGGCATACTTAAGCAATCCGCACCTCCAAAGAGCCATTAAACTTGCCACATCCGTCACCATCTCTCGTTCTTCCCGCTCATGCTCTCTTTCTCGCCAGATACTCATGATTAACAGCTGAACACCTGCAAATACAACATTTTCAACCGATTAAAATTTGCCTGGACCACTTCAAAAATGAAAAAATTGAATTGTTAGAAAGCATGTTGCGCCTAACGTGGACACTAGTGCAAAACAGAGCGTTCTAACGCGTAGTTCCCTCACGGGTTATGCGTTTAACGCGGATGTTGTACTCCTGCCCCGCGTTTCTAATAAGGGATCGAGATTTATGAGCAGACACAGTCATGTTTTACTGAGAATTCTTTTTACGATATTTCTCTTGCTCGTTAATCCGAAAAACCTCGAGTTCTCTTCTTCGGACTCGTTAAACTTACACGAAGTTGGCATCGAGCGTTCTTTTTGTGGTCTTTTCTTGCTCGTTAATCCGAAAAACCTAGAGTTTTCTTCTTCAGACTCGTTAAAACCATGGAGAAGTACTGAGCATTCTTTTAGGAATCTTTTTCTCGCTCATAAAACCGAAAAAATCCCGAGTCACCTTTGTCAGACTCGTTAAACTACTGAGACAAAGAACAAGGAGCCATTCTTTTCCTCTTTTTCAACGCTCTTTAAAACAGAAAAAGTAAAGTCGAGTTTTCTCCGCATGACTCGTTAAAATTTCACGGAGGTGTCGAGTTTTCTCCGCGTGACTCGTTAAAATTTCACCGAGGTGTCGATTTTTCTCCGCGTGACTCGCTAAAATTTCACGGAGGTATCGAGTTTTCTCCACGTGACTCGTTACAATTTCACGGAGGTACCGAGTTTTCTTTGTTGGACTCGTTAAAATTTCACAAAAAATACTGAGTTTACTTCGTCTCCTCGTACTCATAACAAAATAAGGTAGACGTCCATTGAACATAGATTTCTCACTTTTTCGGATTCGATGGACTAACTAACGGAAAATGAACTGTTTCGGGCTTACTATTACCCCTTTGCCGTGCCCGGTTATCAAGACATGACAAAGGTACCCCAATGGAGTTGTCTTTTATGACATTTTTCAGACTCTCTAAACATGAAAAATTCACCGAGTTTACTCATCTGGACTCGTTAAACCTAATCATACAGGACACAGAGTTGTCTTTCCTGACATTTTTCAGACTCTCTAAACATGAAAAATTCACCGAGTTTGTTCATCTGGACTCGTTAAACTTAATCAGATGGGGCACAGAGTTGTCTTTCCTGACATTTTTCAGACTCTCTAAACATGAAAAATTCACCGAGTTTACTCGTCTGGACTCGTTAAACTTAATCAGACGGGGAAAATTTGGACAAAACAGATACTACCTCTGTTACATTTTCAAAAAAGGTCGATTTGGCAGCAAAATTATTGAACATGGCACTTCCCAGAAAACTCTTTCACAGTTAGCCAAACCCTACCATCTATGAGTATTAGCCTTCATTTCCCAGTGTCCCTGCACCGGTAAAATCCTAACACACTCTTTGGTGTTCAAACACACTTCAGCTGCCTAGTACCCTGCTAGAGTGCCTTCTATTGTTCAAGCAGATCTCGCTATCTACTGCTCCTGTTATCAACCAAACCATTCATTATGCCAGAAATTATTTGTCGTCTGACGTTCCCATTTACTCTTCCTTATCTCAAATCATAAACAAAATCAGTTGGTTTCCGTTTCGTGTTGACTGATGTAGGATGCCTCAGTGCCTACCTTTCAACAGATCACTTCCTATCGACTTCAACACTTTATCTAGGAAGTTGATCCAGAAACCCATCAGTACCCAGATACTTGCAGACATCAGTGGCAGGTAGTCTTGTGTTTGATCAAGGGTCTTCATCATTGGCTCTTGGTCGAATGATTCTACGAGTGTTCGACTTCAACTCCTTTTATTCACACTCGCTAGATTGTACCGGGCATCTTAGGGACCATCATCATTATCGGTGGCCACCTTCGCATCTGTTAACAGTTTTCATTATTGACTGGTAATCAGACGATTTCTCACATGTTCGACGACAACTCCCTCATTCACATGTTGAGAAATATGCAGTTTAAGTGAATCGACGGTCAAGACCTTGGGGCAAAGGTTACATCATTAAAGTTGTGTTCCCTTCCCCAAGCTGCGATATTGTTTATGGAGACAGCTTCTTCAGCCTGATCCTGTTATGACAGACACTTCCACATTGTGCCTATTGGTGGATAGATTCTTCATATCTCTATTCTAGAGAAATCATGTTGTTTAAAGCTACTGAGCATGGGACATGCCCGACTCTTGGCAAATACTATATTTTCTGACATATGTTGTTGTTTCAGGTTTTTCCTCAATCTTTCAATCTCTCTCTCTCTCTACAAATTATAAAGTATTTCGGCCATCATCTTCGTCTCTGACCTCACACTTTAGGGGGCATCTGTTACAGGTCAAAATACCTCCTCATCAGCTTAGAGGGAAAGACAAATATGGAAGAAGTACAAAGACCTAAATTAAACCTATTTTTGCCAAGGTAACGCATATATAGAATAGGACAAGGGCGTTATAACGCAGGAAAGAAATATATTTGCCGCGTTAGTGACTAGGGAAATGCTCTATTTACACTTGATGGTTGCGTTACCCGGGTTTTAAGTTTGAATTGGGAAAAGAGCGCGGAGAAAGATTTGAATCTCCGACTTTCCCTCACGAAGGAGTCAGTGCACAAAGGAAACTGCAGAAGCACCAGTTCATTATTGGTCATTGCCATAGAAGACTGAACTCCAAGAGAGGCAAAAGCATGGAGATCAAGGAAACATCTAAGCCTTTTCCATTCGAAACTAGTGGAAAAGAGAAGGGCAACAATGGCTTTCTCCCTCTCCTATAAGAAGGAGCTGAAGGCTCTTAATTGAAGGTCGAAGGATTGCTCAAAAGTTCTTGCATACTTGTGGAATAGAGAATAGTGTGACATTGTGAAGGCCAAGAGTCAAAGAGGCTCCTAGAGAGTTTGTTGACTTGGACTTCTTCACTAGAGAGAGAAGAGAGATCGGGAGACTGAGGAGGGCTTGGTACAACCGATGGTTGTAATCCTCCTTCTTTCTAAATCAATAGAACTATGTTCGTTTTGTCCACTCAATGCTTGATGTTATATTGTTGTTTCAATATTTGCTTAGTATGATATGAATGGCTCAGATGTGTATAATCTAGATGTTTATTGTTGATTTAATTGATAGAATACTTGTTATATTAGAAATTACGCGGGTTCTTTGACTGATTGCAGGTCTCGGATTTGGAGCCAGTGAAGAAGGACTCTTACTTTGCTGCACAGCGTTCTCCAAGAGATTACAAAACCGGCAAAGCGGTAATTCTCTATTTGTATTCCTTCAAGTTATTTTAAGCTAAAATGAACATACTCATGCCATCTTTGTGAACAACATAGCTAATCTGACTGTCTGCATCGGGCACCGGAAATCCCTAAGAGGGATCCACAAAAACCCAAGCAGTTTACCCTATAGCAAAGGTTAAGGCTAAAGTTAAGGTTATGGTTTTAGGAAGGTTAAGTAAAGGTTAAGGTTATGGGCAGGTTAATGTTAAAGTTAGGTTAAGGTAAGGTTAACGTTAAGGTCAAGTTTAAGGTTACGGTTAGGTTAAGGTTAAGGTTAATCATAAATTTAAGTACTTAACCTAATATTAACCTTAACCTAACCTTAACCTTACCCTTAACCTTAACCTAAACCATAAACCTTAACCTTACCCCTAACCTTATCCTTACCCTAAACCTCAACCTTATCTTAACCTTAACCTAACTTTAACCTTGACCTTAATCTAACGTTAACCTTACCTTAACCTAACCTTAACCTTAACCTAAATATAACCTTACCCGTTAAGGTCAAGGTTAAGGTTAACGTTAAATTTAAGGTTAAGGTTAGGTTAAGGTTAAGTTCAAGGTCAAGGTTAACATTAAATTTACCCTTAATCTTGCCTTAACATTCACCTTAACATTAATTTATTTAACCTTACTAAACACATACCCTTAACCTTATCTTAACCTTAACTTAACCATAACCTTAACCTTATCTTAACCTTAACTTAACCATAACCTTAACCAAACCCTTAACCTTAACCTTAACCATACCAAACCCATAACCTTAACCTTAACCTTAACGTAACCTTAACCTTAACCTTAACCTTAACCTTACCTTTAACCTTCACCTTAACCTTAACTTTACCCTTAACCTAACCTTAACCTTAACCTTAACCTTAACTATAGCCTAACCCTAACCTTAACCATAACAATAACCTTATCTTTACCCTTAACCTTAACCTAACCTTAACCTTAACCTTAACCTGACTTTAACTATAATCTAAGCCTAACCTTGACCAAAACCTTACCCTTGGACTTAACTTAACCTTAACCTTAACCTTAACCTTCCCATAACCATAACCTTAACCTTTACCTTAACCTTTACCTTTACCTTGACCTTTACCTTAACCTTAACCTTACCCTTAACCGTAACCTTAACCATAACCTTAACTTTACCCTTAATCTAACCTTAAACTTAGCTTTAACCTCAACTTAACCTAACCTTAACCTTAACCTAACTGTAACCTTAACCTTACTTTAACCTAACCTATCCTTAACCTTGACCTTTAAAATTAATCATAACCTTATATTTACCCTTAACCTTAACCTTACCCTAACCATAACCTTAACTTTACCCTTAACCTAATCTTAACCTTAACCTAACCTTAACTGTGTCCTTAACTATAACCTAACCCTAACCTTAACATTAACTATAACCTAATCCTAACCTTGACCAAACCCTTAACCTTAACCTTAACCTTACCCCCTTAACCTAACCCTAACTTTGACCAAACCCTTAACCTTATCCTTAACCTTAACCTAACATTAACCTTAACTTTAACTTTACCCTAACCTTAACCTTAACCTTAATTATAACCTAACCTTAACCTTGACCTTAACTATAACCTAACCCTAATGTTGACCAAACCTTTAACCTTAACCTTAACCTTAACCTTACCCCCATAACCTAACCCTAACCTTGACCAAAACCCTTAACCTTAACCTTAACCTTAACCTAACCTTAACCTTAACTTTCACTTTAAATTTAACCTAACCTTAACCTTAACCTTAACTATAACCTAACCCTAACCTTGACCAAACCTTTAACCTTAAGCTTGACCAAACCCTTAAACTTAAGTGTAACCTAACTAAACCCATAACCTTAACCTTAACCTTAATTTTAACTATAGCCTAACCCTAACGTTGACCAAACCCTTAACCTGAACCTTAACATTAACCTTAACCTGACCCTAACCTTGACCAAAACCTTAACCTTGACATTAACCTTAATCTTAACTATAACCTAACCCTAACCTTGACCTTAACTTTAACCTAAACCTAACCTTGACCTTAACTATAACCTAATCCTAACCTTGACCTTAACCTTAAGCTAACCTTAACCTTAACTTAACGTAAGTTTAACCTTAACCTTACCCTAACCTTAAAATTAACCTTACCCTTAACCTTAACCTTAACCTTAACCTGAATAAACCTGTAACCTTAACCTTAACCTTACGCTTAACCTTCACTTTAACCTTAACTTTACCCTTAACCTTGACCTTACCTTTAACCTTCACCTTAACCTTAACTTTAACCTTACTGAACTCATAACCTTAACCTTAACCTTAACCTGAATAAACCCATAACCTTAACCTTAACCTTCACCCTTAACCTTAAGCTTAACCTTCACTTTACCCTTAACCTTGACCTTACCCTTAACGTTCACCTTAACCTTAATGTTAATCTTGACCAAACCATTAACCTTAACCTCAAACTGACAAAAGGTTAGGGTTAAGGTGAAGGTTCAGATTAGCTTAAGGTTAACCTTGACATTCACCTTAACCTTAACCTTAACATTAACCTTACCCTTAACCTTTACCTAACCTTAACCTTAACCTAACCTTGACCTAAATGTAACCTTAACCTTACCTTAAACTTCCTTAACCTTGACCTTAACCATAACCTTAACCTTACCTTAACCTTACCCTCACCTTACCCTAACCATAACCTTAAATTTACCCTTAGCATAACCTTAACCTTGACCTTAAAGTTAGGGTTAGGTTAAGGGTAGACTTAAGGTTAAGGTTAGATTAAGGTTAAAGTTAAGGGTAAGGTTAAGGTTAGGGTTAGGTTAAGGTTCAGGTCAAGGTTAGGGTTAGGTTAAGGTTAAGCATGAAGGTTAAGTGTAAGGTTAAGGTTAAGGTTAGGGGAAGGTTAAGGTTAAGGGTTTAGTTAAGGTTAAGGTTAGGTTAAGGTTAAGGCTAAGGTTACAGGTTTAGTCAGGTTAAGGTTAAGACTTACACCTTTAACCTTAACCTTAACCTAGCCATAACCTTAACCTCAACCTTAACCTTAACCTAACTATAACCTTACCTTAACCTAAATTAACCTTAACCTTGACATTGACCTTAACCTTAACTTTAACTTTACCCTAACCTTAAGGGTTTAATTATGTTAAGGTTAGTCACGTTAAGGTTAAGGTTAAGGGTTTGGTCAAGGTTAGGGTTAGGTTATAGTTAAGGTAAAGGTTAAGGCTAGGTTAAGCTTAAGGTTAAGGTTAATTTAAGGTTAATGTTAAGGGTTTGGTCAAGGTTAGGGTTGAGTTATAGTTAAAGTTAAGGTTAAGGTCAAGGTTAAGGGTAAGGTTAAGTTTAAGGTTAAGGGTTTGGTTAAGGTTAGGGTTAGGTTATAGTAAAGGTTAAGGTTAAGTTAAGGGTAAAGTCTAGGTTAAGGTTAGGTTAAGGTTACAGTTTTTTCAAGGTTGGGGTTAGGTTATAGTTAAGGTTAAGATAAGGTTAAGTAAAGGTTAAGGTTATGTTAAGGGCAAAGTTAAGGTTAAGGTTAGGGTTAGGGTAACGTTAGGGTAACGTTAGGGTAAGGTTAAGGTTAATGTTAAGGCTAAGGTTAAGGTTAAGTTTAAGGTTAAGGTTAAGGTGAAGTAAATGTTAAGGTTAAGGTTAATGTTAAGGGTTTGGTCAAGGTTAGGGTTAGGTTATAGTTAAGGTCAAGGTTAAGGTTAAGGTTAGGTTAAGGTTAAGATAAGGTTAGGGTTAAGGTTAAGGTTAAGGTTAGGTTAAGGGTAAATTCAAGGTGAAGGTTAAGGTTAGGGTTACGGGTCTTAACCTTAACCTTACCCTGAACCTTAAACATAACCTTGACCTTAACTATAACCTACCCTAACCTTGACCTAAACCTTAACATTAACCTTAACCTTAACCTTGCCCTAACCTTAACCCTAACCTTACCCTTATCTTACCCTTAACCTATCCTTAACCTTGACCTTAACTTTACGTTGAACTTAACCTTAACCTCAACCTTAACCTTAACCTTAATGTTAACCTAACGTAACCTTAACTTTGAACTTGGCCTTAACTTTCACTATAACCTAACCCTAACCTTCACCAAACCCTAAGGTTAGGTTAAGCATAAGATAAGGTTAAGGTTAAGGTTAGGGTTAGGTTAAGGGTAAAGTCAAGGTTAAGGTAAAGTTAAGAGGGTAACATTAAGGTTAAGGTTAAGGGTTTGGTTAAGGTTTGGGTTTGTATTTAAGGTCAAGGTTAAGGTTAGGTTATAGTGAAGGTTAAGGTTAAGATAAGGTTAAGGTTAAGTTAGGTTAAGTTAAGGTTAAAGTTAAGGTTAAGGTTAATGGTTTGGTCAAGGTTGGGGTTAGGTTATAGTTAAGTTCAAGGTTAAGGTTAGGTTAAGTGTAAAGTTAAGGTTAAGGTTAGCTTAAGGTTAAGGTTAGGTAAGGGTAAGGTTAAGGTTAAGGGTAAATTTATGTTTAAGGTTAAGGTTAAGTTAGGTTAAATTTAAGGTTAAGGTTAGGTGATAGTGAAGGTTAAGGTTAAGATAAGGTCAAGGTTAAGTTAATTTAATTTAAGGTTAAGGGTAAGGTTAAAGTTAAGGGTTTGGTCTAGGTTAGGGTTAGGTTATAGTTAAGGTCAAGGATAAGGTTAGGTTAAAGGTAAATTCAAGGTTAAGGTTAGTTTAAGATTAATATTAGGTTAATGGTAAAGCTAACACAAGGTTAAGGGTTTGGTCAAGGTTTGGGTTAGGTGTTATAGGTTTAGTTAGGTTAAGGTTAATATTAAAGGTTTGTTCAAGGTTAGTTTTAGGTCATAGTTATCAGGTTAAGGTTAAGGTTAAGGGTTTCATTAATGTTTGGGTTAGGTTATAGTTAAGGTTAAGGTTAAGGTTAGGTTATAGTGAAGGTTAAGGTTGACATAAGATTAAGGTTAGGGTTAGGTTATAGTTAAGGTTAAGGTTAAGGTTAGTTTAACAGTAAAGTTAAGGATAATATTAGGTTAAGGTTAAGGTTAGGTAAGGGTAAGGTTAAGGTTACAAGTTTAGTTAGGTTAAGCTTAAGGTTAAGGGGGTAAGGTTAAGGTTAAAGTTCATGTTAAGGTTAGGTTAAGGGTAAAGTTAAGGTTAATGTGAAGGTTAGGTCATAGTTAAAGTTAAGGTAAAGGTTAAGGTTAGGTTATAGTTAAAGTTAAGGTTAAGGTTAAGGTTTCGGGTCTTAACCTTAACCTGCACTATAACCTTAACTGTAACCTTAACCTTAACTATAACCTAACCCTAACCTTAACCTTAACCTAACTAAACCCGTAACCTTAACCTTAACCTTACCCTTAACTTTCACCTTAACCTTAACTTTACGTTTAACCTAAGCTTAACCTTAACCTTACCCCCTTAAGCTTAACCTAACTAAATATGTTAAGGTTAAGGTTAAGGTTAAGTTTAACGTCAAGGTTAGGGTAAGGTTAAGGTTAAGGTTAGGGTAAGAGTAAAGTTAAGGTTAAGGTTAGGTAAAAGTTAAGCTGAAGGTTAAGGGTAAGGTTAGGGTAAGGTTAGGGTTACGGTTAGGGGAAGGTTAAGGTTAAAGTTAGGCTAAGGTTAAGGTTAGGTTAGGTTAGGTTAAGGTTAAGGTTAAGGCTAAGGTTATGGGAAGATTAAGGGCTTAATATTTCCCTTAACCTTAACCTAACATTAACCTTAACCTTAACCTTAGCCCCTTAATTGATAACCTTAACCTTAACATTAAGCTTAATCTTACTAAACCCATAACCTTAACCTTTACCTTAACCTAACCTTAACCTTGACTTTACCCTTAACTTAACCTTAACCTTCACTATAACATAACCCTAACCTTGAGTAAACCCTTAACATGAACCTTAACCTTAACATTTACTTAACCTTACCCGAACCTTAACCTTAACCTTAACCTTAAACTTAGCCTTGAACTTAACTATAACCTAACCCTAACCTTGACCAAACCAATAACCTTAACCTTACCCTAATCTTAACCTTAACCTTACCCTAACCTTAACCTAACCTTAACCTTCCCATAACCATAAACTTAACCTTAACCTTAACCTTAACAAGACTAAACCTGTAACCTTAACCTTAAGGTTAAGGGTAAGTTAAAGGTTAGGGTTAAGGTTATGGGAAGGTTAAGGTTAAAGTAAAGGTTAAGGTTAGGGGAAGGTTAATGTTAAAGTCAAGGTGAAGGGTAAAGTTAAGGTGAAAGTTAGGTTAAGGTTAAGGGTAAGGTTAGGGTTAAGGCTAAGATAAGGTTAAGGTTAAGGGTAAGGTTAATGATAAGGTTAAGGTAAAGGTTAAGGTTAAGGTCAAGGTTAAGGTTAGGTTAAGTTAAGGTTAAGTTTAAGGGTTTGTCAAGGTTAGGGTTAGGTTATAATTAAAGTTAAGGTTAAGGTCAAGGTTAAGGGTAATGTTAAGGTTAGGTTAAGGTTAATATTAGGTTAAGGGTAAAGTTAAGGTTATGGTTAGGGTAATATTAGGGTTAAGGTTAGGGGAAGGTCGATTTTAAGGTTAGGTTAAGGGTAAATTCAAGGTCTGCGTTAAGGTTATGGTTATGGGAAGGCTAAGATTAAGGTTAGGTTATAGTTAAGGTTAAGGGTTTGGTCAAGGTTAGGGTTAGTTTAAGATTAGGTTAAGGGTAAAGTCAAGGTTAAGGTTATGTTTATGGGAATGTTAAGGTTAATGTTAAGGTTATGGTTAACCTTAACTTTAACATTAACCTTTACCTTGACCTTGACCTTAAATTTAACTTTACCTTAACCTTAAGGGTTTAGCCAGGTTAAGGTTAATGTTAAGGTCAGGTTAACGGTAAAGTCAAGGTTAAGGTTAAAGTTATGGTTAAGGTTAAGGTTACGGTTATATGAAGGCCATAACCTTACCTTAGTGCTAAACTTACCCTTAGGTAACCCTAACCTAACCGTAACCTTATCCTTAACATAACCGTAAACTTAACTTTAACTTTGACCTTAACCATAACCTTACCTTAACCTTACCTTAACCTTAACATTTCCCTTAAACTTAACCTTGACCCTGACCTTACCCCTAACCTTAAAGCTTAACATTACCTTAACCTTAACATTATCCTTACCCATAACCTTAACCTAACCTAACGTTAACCTTAAAATAACTTTAACCTTAGCATTAACCTTACCCTTAAAATTAAGATTAACCTTACCCTCATCCTTAACCTAACCTTACCTTAACATTAACCTTACCCTAACCTTAACATTAACCTTAACCTAAAACTTAACCCTAACCTAACTTAACCTTAACCTTAACCTTGACCTTAACCTAACCCAAAACTTAACCTTAACCTTCCCCATAACTTTAACCTTAACATAAACTTAACCTTAACCTTAACCCTAATCTAACCTACCTTGACCATGACTTTAACCTTAACCTTAATCTAACCTTGACCTTAACCTTAACCTAACATAACCTTAACCCTGACCTTGACCTTAACTTGAACCTTAACGTTAACCTTAACCATAACCTAGCCTAACCTTGACCTTCACCTTAACCTTCACCTAACCTTAACCGTGACCTTAACCTTAACCATAATACTAGCCTTACCTAACCTTGTCCTTATCCTTAAACTTAACCTTAACCTTGGGAGAAGGTTAAGGATAAGGTTTAGGTTAGGTTAAGGTCAAGGTTAAGGTTACGGTTAAGTTTAGGTTAGGTTAGGTCGGGGTTCAGGGTTTAGCTAAGGTTAAGGTTAAGATTAAGGGGTAAGATTAACCTTACCTTAACCTTAATCTTAACCTTAAATTTAAACTTACCCTTAACCATAACCTAACCCTTACCTAATTATTACCCTGAACCTAACCTTAACCTTAACCTTAACCTTAAGCCTAACCTTAACTTAACCTTAACCTTAACCCTGACATTAATCTTAATCTTGACCTTAACCTTACCTTAACCTTAACCTTATCCTTAAACTAACCTAACCTAACATTATCCCTAACCTTACCTTAAACTTACCTTAACATAACCTAACCTTAACCTTAACCTTAACCCTAACCTAACCTATCCTATCCTTAACCCTAACATTAACCTTAACCTTAACCATAACATTAGCCTTAGCTTGAAGGTTAAGGTTAAGGTTAAGGATAGGGTAAGGTTAAGGTTAAGGTTAACGTTAAGCTCAAGGTTAAGCTTAGGTTAAGGTTAAGGTTAAGGTTAGGTTAGGGTTAAGGTTAAGGATAAGGTTAGGTTAAGGTTTAGTTAAGGTTAAGGTTAGGTTAAGGTTTAGTTAAGGTTAACCTTAGTGTTATGTTAAGGTTAAGGTTAACATTAGTGTTACCTTAAGGTTAAGGTTAAGGTTAGGTTTAGTTAGGTTATGGTTAAGGGTAAGGTTAATGTTAAGGGCTAGGTTAAGGTAATGTTAAGGTTAAGGTTAGGGGTAAGGTTAAGGTTAAGGTTAAGTTAAGTTAGGTTAAGGTTCAGGGTAAGGTTAATGTTAAGGGTAATGTTATTGTTAAAGTTAATGTTAAGGCTAAGCGTTTAGATAAGGGTAAGGGTTTAGTTAAGGTTAAGGTTAAGTTTAAGAGTAAGGATAATGTTAAGGTTAAGGGTAGGGTTAATGTTAAGGTTAAGGTTAAGTTTATGGTTAAGGGTTTAGTTAAGGTTAAGGTCAAGGTTAAGGTTAATGTTAAGGGTAAGGTTAAGGTTAAGGTTGTGTTAAGGTGAAGGTTAAGGTTAAGGTTAGGTTAAAGTTATGTTATGGTTAAGGGTAAGGTTAAGGTTAAGGTTAAGGTTAAGGTGATTGGTAAGGTTAAGGTTAGGTTAAGATTATGTTATGGTTAAGGTTAAGGGCAAGGTTTTAGTTAAGGTTAAGGGTAAGGTTAAGTTTAAGGTTAAGGTTGTGTTACGGTTAAAGTTAAGGTTATGGGTGAAGTTAATGTTAAAGTTAAGGGTAACGTTAATGTTAAGGTTAAAGTTAAGGTTAAGGTTATAAGGTAGTGTTAAGGTGAAAGTTAAGGTTAAGGTTAGGTTAAGGCTAAGGTTAAGGTTAGGTTAGGGTTAAGGTTTAGGTTAATATTAAGGTTAGGTTATGGTTAAGGTTAAGATTAAGGCTAATGTTAAGATTCATAATTTAATTAAGGTCAAGGTTAAGGTTAGGTTAAGGTTAAGGTTTTGGTTAAGGTTAAGGTTATGGTTAAGCATTTGGTTATGGTTAAGGTTAAGTTTAACCTTAACCTTAACCTTAACATTAACCAAAACCTTAACCTTAACATTGACCTTGAACTTAACCTAACCTTAACCTTAATATTAACCTTAAGGTTAACGTTAAGGTTAACATTAAGGTTAGGTTAGGTTAAGGTTAATGTTAAGGTTAGGTTAAGGTTAAGGTTAAGGTTAACCTTAACCTTAATGATATTTATAGCCTAACCTTAACTAAAACCTTAACCTCAACCTTAACCTGACTAAACCCGTAACCTTAAGCTTAACCTTACCCTTAACCTTCATCCTTGACCTTAACCTAACCTTAAACTTAACCTTACGCTTAACCTCCACCCTTAACCTTAACCTTAAGGTTAAGGGTACAGTTAGGTTAAGGGTAAGGTTAAGGTTAAGATTAAGGTCAAGGTCAAGGTTAACCTTAACTTTACCTTAACCTCACCTTAACCTTTACCTAACCTTAACCTTAACCATAACCTTAACCTTAATCATAACCTTGAACTTAACTATATTCTAACCCTAACCTTGACCAAACACTTAACCTTAACCTTAACCTGACTAAGCCTGTAACCTTAACCTTAACCTTACCCTTAACCTTAACTTATGCTTAACCTTAACCTTAACCATAATCTTAACCTCAGGTTAAGGTTAAGGTTAAGGGTAAGGTTAGGGTTAAGGGTAAAGGTTAAGATTAATTCTAAAGCTTTAGTCAGGTTAAGGTTAAGGGTTTAGTCAAGGTTAGGGTTAGCTTATAGTTAAATTCAAGGTTAAGGTTAGGTTAAGGTTAAGGTTAAGGTTAAGGCTAAGGTTATGGTTATGGTTAAGGTCAAGGTTAAGGTTAAGGTTAAGGGTGAAGGTTAAGGTGAAGGTTGTCGTTAAGGTTAGGTTAAGGTTCAGGTTAAGGTTAAGTTAAGGTTAAGGTTAGGTTATAGTTAAGGTCAGGGTTAAGGTTAGGTTATAGTGAAAGTTAAGGTTAAGATAGGGTTATGGTTCAGGTCAAGGTTAAGGTTAGGGTAAAGGTTAAGGTTAAGGTTAGGTTATAGTGAAGTTAATTTTAAGACACGTAAACCTAACCTTAACCTTCACCTTGACTATAACCTAACACTGACCTTGAACAAAACCTTAACCTTAACCTTAACCTGATTAAACCCTTAACCTTAACATTAAACTTACCCTTAACCATAACTTATCATTAACCTTAAACTTAACCATAATCTTAACCTCAGGTTAAGGGTAAGGTTAGGGTTAAAGGTAAATGTTAAGGTTAAGTTTACAGGTTTAGTTAGGTTAAGGTTAAGGGTTTGGTCATGGTTAGGGTTAGGTTATAGTTAAAGTCAAGGTTAAGGTTAGGTTAAGGTTAAGGTTAAGGTTAAGGATATGGTTATGGTTAATGATAGGTTAAGGTTAAGGTCAAGGTTAAGGTTAAGGTTAAGGGTGAAGGTTAAGGTGAAGGTTATCGTCAAGGTTGTGGCTAAGGTTAGGTTAAGGTTAGGTTACAGTTAAGGTCAGGGTTAAGGTTAGGTTATAGTGAAGGTTAAGGTTAAGATAAGGTTAGGATTTAGGTCAAGGTTAAGGTTAAGGTTAGGGTAAAGGTTAAGGTTAAGGTTAGGTTATAGTGAAGGTTAAGGTTAAGACCCATAACCCTAACCTTAACCTTCACCTTAAATTTACACTTAACCCAACCTTAACCCTAAATTGATCTTAACCTTAAAATAACCTTAACCTTAACCTTAACCTATCTATAAAATTACCCTTAACCTTAACGTTGACCTTAAATATAACCTAACCGTAACCTTGACCAAACCCTTAACATTAACCTTAACCTTAATATTTACTTAACCTTAACCTTGACCTTAAACTTAAACTTAACCTTACCCTTAACATTAACTTTAACCTTAAACTTCACCTTAACCTTAACCTAACCTTAACCTTAACTTTACCCTAACCTTACCTTCACCTTAACTTTAACTTTACCCTTAACCTAACCTTAACCTTAACTTCACCTTAACCTTAACCTTATCTTAACCTTAACCATAACCTCACCCTAACCTTGAAAAAACCTTAACCTTAACCTTAACTTTACCCTTAACCTAATCGTAACCTAGACTTTACCCTTAAATTAACCTTAACCTTCACTATAACCTAACCCTAACCTTGACCAAACCCTTAACCTTAAACTTAACCTTACCCTTAACCTTGACCTTAACCTTAAATTTAACTATAACCTAAACCTAACCTTGACCAAACCCTTAACATTAACCTTAACTTAACCTTAACCTTAACCTTGACCTTAACTATAACATAACCCTAACCTTGACCAAAATATTAACCTTAACCTTAACCTGACTAAATTTAACCTAACTAAACCCTTAAGGTTAGCATAAAGTTAAAGTTAAGTTTAAAGTCAATGTCAAGGCTAAGGTTAAGTTAGGTTAAGGTAAGGTTATAGTTAGGTTAAAGTTAATGTTAAGGGGGTAACCCTTAACCTTAACCTAACTTAACCTGTAACCTTAACCTTAACCTTAATCTTAACATAAACTTAACCTTAACTAAACCCTTAACCTTAACCTTCCCCTAACCTTAACTTTAACATTAACCTTAAACTTAACCTAACCCTAACCTTGACTTGAACCTTAACCTAAGATTAACCTTAACCTTACCCTTAACCTCACCTTAACCTTAACCTTAATCTAATCTTAACCTTAAATTTACCCTTAATCTAACCCTAACCTTAACGTCAAGGTTAAGGTTACGTTAAGGGTAAATTTAAGGTTATCGTTAGGGTAAGGTGAGGGTAAGGTTAAGGTTAAGGTTATGGTTAAGGTTAAGGTCAAGGTTAAGCTAGGTTAAGGTAAGGTTAAGCTTACAGTAAGGTCAAGGTTAAGGGTTTAGTCAGGTTAAGGTTAAGGTTAAGGGTTTGGTCAAGGTTAGGGTTATGTTAAGTGTGAGGGTAAGGGTAAGGTTAAGGTTAAGGTTATGGTTAAGGTTAAGGTTACAGTTAAGTTAAGGGTAAAGTTAAGGTTATGGTTAAATTTAACGTTAGGTTAAGGTTAAGGTTAGGTTATACCTAAGGTCAAAGTTAGGTTAAGGTTAAGGTTAGGTAAAGGTTAAGGTTAAGGGTAAGGTTAAGGTCAAGGTTAACCTTAAGCTAATTTTAACCTTAACCTTAACCCTAACCTTAGCCTAAACTTTACCCTTAGGTTACGGGTTAAGGTTAAGGGTAAGGTAAAGGTTAAGGTTAGGGATAGGTTAAGGTTAAGGTTAAGGTAAGGTTAAGGCTAAGGTTACGTGTTTAGTCAGGTTAACGTTAAGGTTAAGGGTTTGGTCAAAGTTAGGGTTACGTTATAGTTAAGGTTAAGGTTAGGTTAATGGTAAGATAAGGTTAAGGTTAAGGTTAAAGTTAAGGTTAGGTTAAGGTCAAGGTCAAGGTTAAGGTTATTAAGGTTAAGGTTAAGGTTAGGGTAAAGGTTCAGGTTAAGGTTAAGGCTAAGGTTAAGGTTCAGGATTTGGTCAAGGTTAGGGTTAGGTTATCCCTTAAGGTTAGGGTAAAGTTAAAGTTAAGGCTAAGGTTGAGGTTAGGTTAAGGGTAAAGTCAAGGTTAAGGTTAAGTTAAGGTCAAGGTCAAGGTTAGGATTAGGTTATAGTTAAGGTCAAGGTTAAGGTTAGGATAAGGTTAAGGTCAAGGTTAGGGTTAGGTTATAGTTAAGGTTAAGGTTAATGTCAAGGTTAAGGTTTCAGTCACGGTTACGGTTAGGTTAAGGGGGTAAGGTTAAGGTTAAGGTTAAGGTTTTGGTCAATGTTAGGGTTAGGTTATAATTAAGATTAAGGTTAAGGTTAATGTTACAAGTTTAGTCAGGTTACACTTAAGGTTAAGGGTTTGTTCAAGCTTAAGGTTAAGGGTTTGGTCAAGGTTAGGGTTAGGTTATATTTAAGGTTAAGGTTATGGTTAAGGTTAATGTTAGGGTAAAGTTAAAGTTAAGGTTAAGGTTAGGTTAAGGTTAAGGTTAAGGTTAATGATTTGGTCAAGGTTATGATTAGGTTACGTGGGTAAGGTTAAGGTTAAGGTTAAGGGTTTGGTCAACATTAAGGTTAGGTTATAGTTAAGGTAAAGGTAAGGTTAGGTTATAGTGAAGGTTAAGGGTAAAGTTAAGGTTAGGTTATATTTAACATGGCCCTATCCTTACATTAGCTATAACCTTTAGGTTAATGTTTAGGGTTTGGTCAAGTTTAGGGTTAGGTTATAGTTAAGGTTAAGGTTAAGTTTAGGTTATAGTTAAGGTTAAGGTTATCGGAAGGTTAAGGTTAAGGTTAAGTTAAGGCTAAGGTTAAGGTTTGGTCAAGGTTAGGGTTAGGTTATAGTTAAGGTCAAGGTTAAGGTTAGGTTAGGTTAAGGTTATGGGTTTAGTCAGGTTAAGGTTAAGGTTAGGTTAAGGATAGGTTAAGGGTAAAGTTAACGTTAAGACCTGTAACTTTAACCTTTACCCTTAACCTTAACCTTAACCTGACTAAAACCGTAACCTTAACCTTAACCTAACCTTAACTTGACCTTAAATATAGCCTAACCCTAGTCTTAACATTGACTTTACCCTTAGCGTAACCTTAACCTTGCCTTTTCCCTTAACCTTAACATAAATTTAACCTTAACCTTCCCATAACCTTAACCTTTACTTAACCTTAACCTTAACCTTAACCTTAACCTTAACCTGACTAAAGCCATAACCTTAACCTTAACCTTTAACCTTACCCTAACCTTAACCATAACCTTAACCTTAACCTTAACTTTATTCTTAACATAACTTAACCTTAACCTTAACCGTAACCTTAACCTTAACGTTAACCTTAACCTTAACTTTACCCTTAACCTAACCTTAACCTTAACTTTAACCATAAATTAACTTAACCTTAACCTTAACCTAACCGTAACCTTAACCTTACCATAACCTAACTTAACCTTAACCTTCCCCTAACCTTAACCTTAACCTTAACCTTAACCTAATCTTAACCTTGAATTTTCCCTTAACCTTAACCCTAACCTGACTAAACTCGTAACCTTAACTATAACATAACCCTAACCTTACCCTAACCAAAGCCTTAACGTAACCTTAACCTTACCCTTACCCTTATCTTAACCTTAACCTTAACCTTAACCTTAACCTTAAAAAAACCCTTAACCTTGACCTTGACCAAACCCTTAACCTTAACCTTAACCTGACTAAACCTGTATCTTTAACCTTAACCTTAACCTTAACTATAACCTAACCCTAACCTTGTCCAAACCCTTAACCTTAACCTTAACCTTAACCTTCCCCTAACCTTAACTCTAACCTTAACTTTAACATTAACCCTTAACTTTAACCTGAATAAACCCTTAACCTTAACCTTAACCAAACCTTAACCTTAACCTTAACTTTACCCTTAACCTTCACTATAACCTAACCTTACCTTTACCTTAACGCTAACCTTAACCTTAACCTTACACTTAACTTTAACCAAACCCTTAGCCTTAACCTTAACCTTAACCTTAAGCTTACCCTTAACCTTGACCTTAAGATAACTTTAACCTTTACTTTACCCTTAACCTAACCTTAACCTTAACCTTAACGTTCACTATAACCTATCCTTAGCCTTAACATTAACCTTAAAGTTAACCTTAAATATAACCTAACCATAACTTTACCCTAATGATAACCTGAACCTTAACTTGAACCTTAACCTGAACCTTTACCTTAACCTTAACCTTATCTTAACCTTTACTTAACCTAACCTTAACCTTGACCTAACCTTAACTTTGACCTTAACTTTAACCTTATATTATCCTTAACCTAACCTTAACATCAACTATAAGCTTAACCTTAAGGTTATGGTTAAGGTAAGGTTAAGATAAGGTTAAGGGTAAGGATAAGGTTAAGGTTAGGTTAAGAGTAAGATAAGGTTAACCTAACCTTAACCTTGACCTTAACTATAACCTAACCCTAACCTTGCACAAACCCTTAACATCAACCTTAACCTTAAAATTAACCTTGACTTTACCCTTAACCTAACCTTACCTGAATCTTACCCTAACCATAACCTTTACTTAACCTTAACCTAAGCTAAATATTTACCTTAACCTTAACCTAACCTTAACCTTGACCTTAACTATAACCTAACCCTAACCTTGACCAAACCCTTAACCTTAATCTAACCTTAACCTTAGCCTAACCTTGACCTTAACTATAACCTAACCCTAACCTTGAATGAACCCTTAACATTAACCTTAACCTTAAACTTGACTTTATCCTTAACTTAATCTTACCCTAACATTACGCTAACCATAACCTTTACTTAACATTAACCTAACCTTAACCTAACCTTAACCTTACCATAACCTTGACCTTATATAACCTAACCCTAACCTTGACCAAACCCTTAACCTTAACCAAACCTTAACCTTAACCTAATCTAGACCTTAACTATTACCTTAACCTTAACCTTAACTTTACACTTAACCTTAAGCTTAACCTTAACCTTAAGTTCAACCTTAACCTTCCTCTAACCTTAACCCTATCTTTAACCTTAACCTTAACCTTAACTATAACCTAACCTTAACCAAACCATTAACCTTAACCTTAACCTGACTAAACCCGTAACATTAACCTTAACCTTACCATTAACCTTCTACCTTAACCTTAACCTAACCTTAAACTTAACCATAACCTTAACCTTGCCCTTAACCTTCACCCTTAACCTTAAAATAAACTTACCCTTAACCTTAAACTTAACCTTAAGGTTAGGTTAAGGGTAAGGTTAAGGTTAAGGTTAAGGTCAAGGTCAAGGTTAACCTTAACATAACTTTAACCTCACCTTAACCTTAACATAACCTTAACCATAATCTTACCCATAACCTTAACCTTAACCTTAACCTTGACCTTAACTATAACCTAACCCTAACCTTGACCAAACCCTTAACCTTAACCTTAACATGACTAAATCCGTAACCTTAACTTTAACCTTACCTTTAACCTTAAATTATCCTTAACCTTAACATTAACCATAATATTAACCTAGGTTAAGGTTAAGGGTGAGGTTAGGGTTAAGCGTAACAGTTAAGGTTAAGGTTATAGGTTTAGTCAGGTTAAGGTTAACGTTAAGGCTTTGGTCAAGGTTAGTGTTACGTTATAGTTAAAGTCAAGGTTAAGGTTAGGTTAAGGTTAAGGTTAAGGTTAAGGTTATGGTTATGGTTAAGGTTAAGGTTAGGTTAAGGTTAAGGGTAAAGTTTAAGGTCAAGGTTATGGTTAAGGTTAGGTTAAGGTTCAGGTTAAGGTTAGGTTATAGTGAAGGTTAAGTTTAAGAACTGTAACCATTACCTTACCCTTAATCTTAAACTTAACCTAAGTTTAACCTTGACTTTACCCTTAACTTAACCTAAACCTTCACTATGACCTAACCCTAACCTTCAACAAACCCTTAACCTTATCCTTAACCTTACCTTTAACCTTAACCTTACTTAACCCGTAACCTTAACCTTAACCTTAACTATAACCTAACCCTAACCTTGACAAAACCCTAACCTTAACCCTAACCTTTACCTTAACTCTACCCTTAACATAAACTTAACCTTAACTATACCCTTAACCTAATCTTAACCTTAACCTAACCTTAACCTTACATTTAACCTTGACCTTAACCTTAAATTAACCTAACCTAAACCTTAAGGTAAATTTGGTTACGAGTTTAGTTAGGTTAAGGTTAAGGGTAAAGTTAAGGTTAAGGTTAAGGTTACCCTAACCTTAACCTTAACTTTTCCCATAACCTTAACTTTACCCTTAACCTTGTCCTTGAAAAATCTCTTTACCTAACCTTAACCTTAACCTTAATGTTAACATAACCTAACCTTAACCTTCACTATAACCTAACCCTAACTTTAACCTTAACTTTAACCTAACCTTAACCTTAACCTAACTATAACCTTACCCTTAACATTAATCTTAACCATAACCTAAACTTAACCTTAACTTTACCCTTAACCTAACCTTAACCTTACCCTTAGCCTTAACCTTATCTTAACTTTAACCTAACCTTAACCTTGACTTTACCCTTAACGTAACCTTAAGGTTAACGTTAACCTAAAACTTAACCTTAACATAACCTTAACCATAACCTAACCTTAATCATAGCCTTGACTTTAACTATAACCTAACCTAACCTTACCCTTAACCATAACCTTCCCATAACCTTAACCTAACCTTAACCTTACCCTTAACCTTGACCTTAACCTTACCTTAACCTTAATCTTAACTATAACCTAACCCTAACCCTAACCTTAAACTTAACCTTATCTTAACCTTAACTATAACCTAACTCTAAACTTGACCAAATCTTAACCTTAACCTTAACTTTACCCTTAACCTAACCTTAATCGTAACCTTAACCTTTCCATAACCATAACCTTAACCTTAAACTTGACCTTACCCTTAACCTTAAATATAACCTTAACCTCAACCTTACCCTTAACCTTATCTTAACCTTAACCTAACTCTAACCCTAACCTTTACCTTAACTATAACCTTTAGGTTAGGTTAAGTTACAGTAAGGTTAAGGTTAAGATTAAGGTTATAGGTTATGTCAAGTTAAGGTGAAGGTTAAGGTTAGGGTTAAGGTTAGGTTAAGGTCAAGGTTAAGGTTAAGTTTAAGGGTAAAGTTGAGTTTAAGGTTACGGATTTAGTCAGGTTAAGGTTAAGGTTAAGGTTAAGGTTAGGTTAAAGTTAAGGTCTAGGTTAGGTTATGGTTATGGGAAGGTTAATGTTAAGGTTAAGGGGTTAAGTTTAGGTTAAGGTAAATTCAAGGTTAATGTTAGGTTATGGTTAATATTAGGTTAAGGTTAAGGTTACAGGTTTGGGAATGTTAAGGTTAAGGTTAAGGGTAAGCTTAAGGTTATAGTTAAGATAAGGTTTGGTCAAGGTTAAGGGTAAGGTTAAGGTTAAGTTTAGGGTTAGGTTAAGGTTAAAGTTAAGATTAATGTTAAGGTTATGGGTAATTTCAAGTTTAAGGTTAAGGTTATGGGTAATTTCAAGGTTAAGGTTAAGGGTTTGGTAAAGGTTAGCGTTAAGATTAAGGTTAACGTTAACTATAAACTAACCCTAACCTTGACCAAACCCTTAACCTTAACCAAACCTTAACCTTAACCTAACCTTGACCTTAACTATTACCTTAACCTTAACATTAACTTTACCCTTAACCTTAACCTTAACCTTAAGTTTAACCTTAAACTTCCTCTGACCTTAACCCTATCCTTAACTTTAACCTTAACCTTAAACTTAACTATAACCTAACCTTAACCAAACCCTTAACCTTAACCTTAACCTGACTAAACCTGTAACCTTAACCTTAGCCTTACCCTTAACCTTCACCCTTAACCTTAACCTAACCTTAAACTTAACCTTAACCTTAACCTTACCCAAACCTTCACCCTTAACCTTAACCTAACCTTAACCTTAACCTTAAGGTTAAGGTTAGGTTAAGGGTAAGGTTAAGGTTAAGGTTAAGGTCAAGGTCAAGGTTAACCTTAACCTAACCTTAACCTCACCTTAACCTTTACCTAGTCTTAACCTTAACCTTACCCATAACCTTAACCTTAACTATAACCTAACCCTAACCTTGACCAAACCCTTAACCTTAACCTTAACCTGACTAAACCCGTAACCTTAACCTTAACCTTACCCTTAACCTAACCCTAACCTTGAAAAAACCCTAGCCTTAACCCTAACCTTAACCTTAAATTTACCCTTAACATAACCTTAACCTATTCTTAACCTTAACCTAACTTTAACCTTTCCTTTAACCTTGACCTTAACCTTAACTTAACCTAACCTTCACGTTAAGGTAAATTCGGTTAAGGTAAAGTCGATTAAGGTAAAGTCGGTTACGGGTTCAGTTAGGTTAAGGTTAAGGGTAAATTTAAGGTTAAGGTTAAGGTTACCCTCACATTAACCTTAAATTTACCCATAACCTTAACTCTACCCTTAACCTAACCTTAACCTTTACCTTGACCAAACCCTTAACCTAACCTTAACCTTATCCTAACCTTAACATTAACCTTAGCTTAACCTAACCTTAACCTTCACTATAACCTAACTCTAACTTTAACCTTAACCTTAACCTAACCTTAACCTTAACTATAACCTTACCCTTAACATTAACCTTAACCATAACCTAACCTTAACCTTAACTTTACCCTTAACGTAACCTTAACCTTACCCTTAGCCTTAACCTTATCTTAACCTTAACATAACCTTAAGCTTGACTTTACCCTGAATGTAACCTTAACCTTAACCTAAACCTTAACCTTAATCTTAAACCTTAACCTAACCTTAACCTTAACTTTAATCTAACCTTAACCTTAACCTTAACGATGACTTAACCTTAACCATAACCTTGACCTTAACTATAACCTAACCCTAAATTTACCCTTAACCCTAACCTTAACCTTAACTTTCCCATAACCTTAACCATAACCTTGACCTTAACTATAACCTAACCCTAACCTTACCCTTAACCATAACCTTAACCTTAACCTTCCCATAACCTTAACCTTAACCTAACCTTAACCTTACCCTTAACCTTGACCTTGAACTTAACCTTAACCTTAACCTTAACTTAACCTTAACCTTAACTATAGCCTAACCCTAACATTAACCTTAACATTAACATAACCTTAACCTTCTCTTAACCTTAACTATAACCTAGCCCTAACCTTGACCAAATCTTAACCTTAACCTTAACCTAACCTTAAACTTAACCTTAACCTTCCCATAACCATAACCTTAACCTTAACCTTGACCTTACCCTTAACCTTAACTATAACCTTAACATTAACCTTACCCTTAACCTTATCTTAACCTTAACCTAACCCTAACCCTAACCTTTACCTTAACTATAACCTTAAGGTTAGGTTAGGTCAAGGTAAGGTTAAGGTTACGGTTAAGGTTATAGGTTACGTTAGGTTAAGGTTAAAATTAAAGTTAGGGTTAAGGTTAGGTTAAGGTCAAGGTTAAGGTTAAGGTTAAGGGTAAAGTTAAGTTTAACGTTAAGGTTAAGGTTACAGTTTATTCAAGTTAAGGTTAAGGTTAAGTTAAATTTAAGGTCAAGGTTAGGTTAATGTTAAGGTTATGGTTATGGGAAGGTTAATGTTAACGTTAAGGGTTTAAGTTTAGGTTAAGGTAAATTTAAGGTTAAGGTTGCGGGTTTAGGAATGTTAAGGTTAAGGTTAAGGGTAAGGTTAAGGTTATTGTTAAGATAAGGTTTGGTCAAGGTTAAGGGTAAGGTTAAGGTTAGGTTTAGGTTAAGGTTAAGGTTAAGGTTAAGGTTAAGGGTAATGCCAAGGTTAAGGTTAAGGTTAGGTTAAGGTTAAGTGTAAGGTTAGGGTAAGGTTAAGGTTTAGGTCAAGGTTAAGGGTTTATTCAATTTAAGGTTAAGGTTAGGGTTATGGTTAAGGTTAATGTTAAGGGTTTCGTCAAGGTTAGGGTTAGGTTATAGTTAACCCTAACCTTGACCAAACCCTTAACCTTAACCTTAAGTTTACCCTTAACCTTCCCCTAACCTTAACCCTAACCTTATCCTTGACCTGAACCTTAACCTAACATTAACCATAACCTTAACCTTAAGCTTACCCTTAATCGTAACCTTAACATTAACTTTACCTTTAACCTTGACCTTAACCTTAACCTTAACCTTAACCTTCCCCTAACCTTAACCTTAACCCTGACTTTACCCTTAACCTTACCGTTAACCTAACCTTACGCTTAACCTAACCTTAACCTTGACTTTAACTATAACCTAACCCTAACCTTGATGAAACCTTAACCATAATCTTAACCTTAACATTACCCTTAACCTTAACCTTAACTATAACATAACCCTAACCTTAACCCTAACCTTAACCTTTACCTAACCTTAACCTTAACCTTCACCTAACCGGAACCTGGACCTTACCCTTAACGTAACCTTAACCTTAACCTAACCTTAACCTTAACTTTACCTTAACCTTATCTTTACCCTTAACCATAACCATAACCTTAACCTTAACTTAACCTAACATTAACCTTAACTATAACATAACCTAATCCTTATCTTAAGGTCAAGGTTAAGGTTAGGTTATAGTTAAGGTTAAGGTTAAGGTTTGTTCAAGGTTAGGGTTAGGTTATAGTTAAGGTCAAGGTTAAGGTTATGGGTTTAGTCAGGTTAAGGTTAAGGTTAGGTTAAGGATAGGGTAAGGGTAAAGTTATGGTTAAGACATGTAACCTTAACCTTTACCCTTAACCTTAACCTTAACCTGACTAAACCCGTAACCTTAACCTTAACCTAACCTTAACCTTGACCTTAACTATAACCTAACCTTAACCTTAACATTGACATTACCCTTAGTGTATCCTTAACCTTGACTTTACCCTTAACCTTAACCTAACTTTAACCTTAACCTTCCCATCACCTTAACCTTAACCTTTACCTAACCTTAACCTTAACCTTAACTTGACTAAATCCGTAACCTTAACCTTAACCTGACTAAAATCGTAACCTTAAACTTAACCTTTAACCTTACCCTAACCTTAACCATAACCTTAACCTTAACCTTAACTTTATTCTTAACATAACCTAACTATAACCTAACCTTAACCTTAACCTTAATGTAACCTTAACCTTAACGCTAACCTTAATCTTAACTTTACCCTTAACCTAACCTTAACCTTAACTTTAACCTTAAGTTAACCTAACCTTAACCTTAACCTAACTGTAACCTTAACCTTACTTTAACCTAACTTAACCTTAACCTTCCCCTAACCTTAACCTTAACCTAATCTTAACCTTGAATTTACCCTTAAACTTAACCCGAATAAACTCGTAACCTTAACTAACCCTAACCCTACCCTAATCAAACCCTTAACATAACCTTAACCTTAACCTTACCCTTACCCTTACCCTTACCCTTATCTTAACCTTAACCTTGACCAAACCCTTAACCTTAACCTTAATCTAACTAAACTTATAACCTTAACCTTAACTATAACCTAACCCTAACCTTGACCAAACCCTTAACCTTAACGTTAACCTTAACCTTCCCCTAACCTTAACTCTAACCTTTACCTTAACCTTAACCTGACTAAACCCTTAACCTTAACCTTAACCTTAACCAAACCTTAACCTTAACCTTAAATTTAACCTTAACCTTCACTATAACCTAACCTTACCTTTAACTTAGCCAAACCCTTAACCTTAACCTTAACCTTAACCTTAAGCTTACCCTTAACCTTGACCTTAAGCTAACCTTAATCTTAACTTTACCTTAACCTTTACTTTACCCTTAACCTAACCTTAACCTTAACCTTAACCTTCACTATAACCTATCATTAACCTTAACATTAACCTTAACCTTAACCTTAACCTTAACCTTAACTATAACCTAACCATAAATTTACCCTAACGATAACCTTAACCTTAACCTTACACTTTACCTTTACTTATCTTAACCTTTACTTAACCTAACTTTAACCTTGACCTAACCTTAACCTTGACCTTAACTTTAAAATTATATTACCCTTAACCTAACCTAACCTTAACCTTAACCTAACCTTGATCTTAACTATAACCTAACCCTAACCTTGACCAAACCCTTAACATTAACCTTAACCTTAACCATAACCTTTACTTTACCCTTAACTTAACTTTACCCTAACCATAACCTTAACTTAACCTTAACCTAACCTTAATGTTACACAACATTGTTTCACCGTCCCGCACATTGGAGGGCTTTTCTCGTGACCTGTGAGTAGTGACATGACCTAAAACCACTTTCATGGCATCCCCTAGCATAAGGAAAAACATTCCTCTGAAGAAAGTTTCCTCTGAAAAATCCTAAAACCAGATCTTTTAGCATTGGTGCGACTAGCTAGTTCAGCCCTCATGCCAATGGGGGAAATCCACCATAGAGGGTGTACCAACTAGTGCTCTGTCCCTGTGTCTTACTCGTGCCAAGCTTAATAAGGGATGTTTTCTAAAAATAAATGGCAGAAGTTTGATTCCAACAAACTCCTGAGTGAGTCACTAAAAGGAGATGGGTGGTTTAGCTCTGGATCTCCATGTATGGAGAGTGGTTTTTCACCTATCATGGAAGCTTCCTTAGAGATAGGGCCTATCCCATGATTGTAGGGATCCCAACTCCCCTTCTTCCATCTATAAAATCTTGCCTTGTCCCTTAGCAAGCTAGCTAAACTTGTAGCAAGGACACTATAACCAGACAACTTTTGAAAGCCAAGTCAAGGAGAGAGAGCTTTGTCCTATTTCTGACAAGCTTTGTTGAGACATGCTCCGTTGTCAGCCTTGCCGAAGGAAGATAAAGCGTCAGAGCTTTAGGTTGTATCTTTCCTTTGTTATGTTAATGATAAGCGACTTTGATTATGGTTCTATTCATGTGTCTATTTCTTCATGCAATGAATTACATCCTCTCTGACTGATGTATGGTTACAGGCTTTAGATTTTACATTGTATATAGTTGTATCCTTTGCATGTGTGCATGTGTTCAGACGTGTTGAGTAGAAGAATCGTGATCTGCCAAGCGAGCAACGAAAAGCGTCATCCTTTCATCAACGACCACTACATAGGATTTGAGGTAGGCAATTCGTTCTGATTTTTGTCGTCTTGTAACTAGGAACCTACATCACTGTGTGACCTGATTGTTGCTAGACCCGATCTGGGCTAGTAGGGATTGCCTCTGTCTACAGAGGGGATTTAACTCTCCAAGAAACTGGCAACACCACTGGGGACATAGTTGGAGTTAGTCTTGTCTCTTTCAATTGTTTTTGGCTTTTGATTGATTGATTTTCTCTTCTAGTTTGCCTCTTTTTGGTGTAAAACCCCTATTCAGCCCCAAAAGACCTGTTCTAGTCTCTTTTATAGCTTGACAGTCATGCCAACTGGTGCTTGTTGCTAGTTAGGCCCCCGCGCCAATGTTTTTTTGGTGCAAGATACAACCAAACAATCGTGCCATTTCTGTTTGGTGTTAGGGTTTGCTTGTTTTTGAGCCCTTTGAGTCTGATTTCTGGTCCTGGTGTCATTTTTATGAGTGATTGAGTGCCTTGAAGTATTTTTTGACTGTGCTTGACTCTTTTCCTCCCGTTGTTTTCCCTTTACCATCAGTTTTGCATTCCAGCCCTAGGGTTTCTAGGTGCTATAGTGTGCTGAGCCTCTCGTAGGAGTTTTTGGTTCTCACTTTTCCAATCAACTTCATTTTCGCTTCTTTGCATTCATTTTGTTGGATTCCATTGTATCATTGCGTTAGTTGAGTGATAGCTCTCTTTTTCATTCAAGTTTCACTTTGTCTCATTTCAAGCCTAGATTACGTGGTTCATATGAGTCTTTTTGAGATTCTTCTTCGATTTGAGGGATTTATTCGTCATTTTGAATTCTGATTGTGTGTTTTGAATTGAGTGAACTTGTTTGTTTCGAATCTTTCACTATCATTTCTCGAATTGGTTTCTTCATTAGTTTTTCATTTTGTTTGGTGCATTTTCTCTAAAACATTGAAAAATACAAAAACAAATCTCTTTGCTTTTGATTAGTTTAGTGAAAATTGAAAGCTTTTCCGCATTATTAGTGTTATATAACTCTAAAAGAAAAGCTTTTAGTTTCATTAGCGTTCATTAGGGACATAGTGGATGTTTTTGTGATCATTTTTTAATTATTTGAAAATCTTTCAACCTTCTCGTAGTTAGCTCTTCATTGAACAAAGTGATATATTGTGGCATATAGTGTGCATTTAGAGGATTTTTGAGATACAAAATTTGATAGGGCCTGAAATTGAAACATATTTTAAAGATCAACTATAAAACTTATTCAATTAACCTAAGGCAACATTGAAACATTAACGAAATACCTAGAGGTATAGGCTAGTAATGTGTTATGGCGTCATTAAACCTAGTAGTTGTCGTTCGCCTTTTTCCTTTAGACAACGCTAGTACGGACTTTTGCTCCCCATACTGTCGCGTATATAAAGGGATACCCTACTAGGTTGCTATCCTTTTATCCATAGGAAGATGAGTCTGCCGCCTTATACCCATGATACACCAAACGCAACATTCGGGGAGATTACCTGCATGTACGTCAAGTCCTTGGTTGATTTCTATTTCATTTTCTAACCAAGGTGTATATGGCAGTTCACAGATATCTAGTACAACCATCTGCCTAGATTACCAGAGTAGTCATTTCAATCTTTTCTGACTCATTAAATTTGAAAAGATCATCAAGCGCTTGTCCTTTCATGCTTGTTTCCAAATTGAAAGAGATAGAGTCATCGTTTACTTGTTTCTAGACTCTTAAAACATGAAATAGTAAAATTTTCCAGTTTCAATGTGGTAAAATTAATCACCTATGATCACATGCCCATTTAGAGATTTTTTTTCGACCTATTGTTGTTTACCTTGGTTTTTCCTGTGTGTCTTTGTTTTGATCTCTTCCTCTTTTCATTACTGTCATAGTGGCAGAACCCTCAGTTTCGTCGACTAGTAGTTCTTACACAGACGATTCATCAGAGGTCTCTCAGTCCTCTACTGAGCATCAACAACCTATTGTATCTGAGTTTCCCGATGGGGGACCGGTTATATCTGAGCTTCCCTTTGGTGGAACAGTTGAATTAAATTTTCCTTTTCCAATGCTTGGTTTGGATTTGGAGTAGGGGAACACTTCCCTCCTCTTACATCAGGATCACATTTTTTGGCTGCCATTATACCTCCTAGTCCTCGTCGCCTTTTAAAATATCTTGCGGTAGGGTAAGATATGGACTCACCCAATCCGTCTCCTAGTGAGGAAATTCCTACATCTAGTGAAGATTACCAACTTTTTCCTGAAAACATCCCCGAGTCTTCTGTTATGTCTTCACCTGGTCCTTCACTTCCAGCTGGATATAGGTCCTTAAGTTAGTTCATGGCCACTGTGGCCTCTATGGGAATATCAATTCCGTCCACGAGACCAGTTATTACTTTGTTATGGATTTCTCCATCGACACCTCTCGCGACATCTCCTTTCGTCACATCAGTACCTATTAGGCCTACCGTCTACGTAGCCGCGTCTACACCAGTTGTCACTACTCAGTCCACGAGGACCTTTTCAGTTCCTGAAGATGTTTATATAGCTTCGGCTATTCCTAAGAATATTTCTCCTAAGGAGTATCAATTGTCTTTATAGCCTTCAAACTCCGAGGTTGGCCAGTCCTCTCAAGATCCCAACCATCCTTATTTTTCCCATTATGGACCGGATGGTACCCCAATTTATGCATTTCCATATCAATATGATGAGAAGGGAAATCCCCTTCATTTTCTTGCTTCTGAGGCTTATCAGTATATTAATAGTTTTCTGTCTACCCAGGTTGGGCAACCTTCTAACCCAAAAGGACAACCCTTTAAGGGGCAACCTTCAGCCCAGCCAGGTTATCTATATGACCCACAATGACAACCCTTACAGGGACAACCTTCGAGCCAACAGGGATTTTTATACGGTCTGCGAGGGAAGTCCTACAACCCTCCAAGTCAACCTCTATAGCCTCGCCCTGTGGTCCAACCAGGGCAACCTCAAGGACCCACAAGCCAACCAGGGTATCAACCTGGACTGTTGTACGGTCCTGGGGGAAAATCCATCCTTCTCAACCTTTCGTGCAACCTCAGCAACCTCAGTTTCCAATTGGTCCAAATGTTGCACATCCAGGGCCATCTTATGGTCCTGTCACAGGTCAACCTACTTATCAGGCACAACCTGGCCCTCTCTGCCATCAGGCCAACCTGCTTAGCCAGGGTAGCCTGGTGTCCTTCATCAGCCAAGCCAACCTGTTCAACTAGGACAACCTGTTCACCCAGGCCAACCTATTCAACCAGGGTAAACTACCTAGCCAGGTCAACCTGTTCAACCAAGACAACCTGCACAACCAGTCAACCCTGCTCAAAAACCAATCTATTCTATGCCATAGCCAAATGTCCCTGTGTGCCCAAATTTTCAGGCTCAGTAGGGTCCCACTTACCAGCAGCCTATTCAACCCCAAGGCGGCTATTACCTTCAAGGTCAGTCTCGACCAGTTTACAACCTGCCCCAAGGTTCTGGTTATTACCTTCAATAGCCATGCTATACTTATACTTCGCAGTCAAATCCATATACTGTTCAAACGGGGCCCACGTATAATTAGGGTCAGTACCCTGGTTATCAACCCACATACCCTAGTTATCAGCAACCGTATCAGCCTAATTATACAGCTTATACCCCCTATGGTTAGAATCCTCAGGGATAGAACCAATGGGGGTAGAATTATGCTCAACCAAGTTGGAGTATGGGTACAGGTCCATATTGGGGACCTGACATGCCTTTTAATCCTTAGTTACCTTTCCAAACCACGTTGGAATTTCCGGATGTAACTAAATTGACCAATGATCCGATTCTTTACAATCCATATTGGCCTCTGGTTCCAACAAAGGTACCCGGTGACTGTCCCAAGTTTGAGGGTAAAGCTGGAGAAGACCCCCAAGCACATGTCATGACCTACCATCTGTGGTGTTCTTCGAAATCTTAGGTGGATGACTCGAGTATTCTATGTCTTTTCCAGCACACTCTTACCAGCGCTGCTGCTAAATGGTATATAGAACTACCTTGCAGTATTTTTCAATATTTTAATACTCTAGCTATGGCATTCCTGACACATTTCTAGTTACCTGTTCGTTATGAAGCCGGGACGCATCTTTTGACATCTCTAAAGCAGGATAAAGCCACTCATATTTCAGATCATATTCAGTAGTGGAGAGGTCGTCGTCTTCTAATCAAGTTTGATATTCTTGATCAACTTATAACTCACTGGTTCACTACCTCCTTTGTTAACAAGATCACTCAATACATTGCTATCGGGGCATGTGTAACCAAGGAAAAATCCATCGCTCATGCCCAGTACCTCAATTTGGTGTACTCTCAGTCCAATACGTTATATGATATCTTGACTGATGCTTCGCGGCCAGGGACCTCTAAAGCACCACCTACCCCATCGGTTGATGGTGTTATTGGTTCTGTCTCTCAGACTTCTCGTAAGTATTCAAATGGGAAGCAGAAGTCGAATTCTTCCAATAATTCTGCTCCTCCCTCCCCTCTCGATTCTGGTAAGACCACGAAGGTCAATTTCGTTCAGGCCAATCCTACAGAAAATACCTCTGAAGGGAAGAAGAAGGGCAAAGGAAAATCCAAATCTGATGCCTCGAAACCAGATTCCTCCAAACCACATGCTGACGATGGTTCGCAACAAAAACCGAAGTACCCTTCCCTTATCTGTGACAGATACCACTACACCAAAGATTTTCCCCGACGATCCAAGGTTAGTCAACTTCTTAAAGTCTCTAAGGGAACTCCGGTAGTTCTTAAGGAACCCTTTACATCTCAGCAGACCCAGATGGTCGAGTAGCCATCACCATCTGCACCATTTGGGTCCCAAGTTTTCATGATGAATGGTGCTGCACCTATTTCGATTGCCACTCGTTTGAAGTATTATGTTGGATCACACCAGGAAACTGGGAAGGAAGTCGTTGATGGCCCGCCTCCCCCACCTACCTCTGGTCCTTTAGAAATTGAGAAGCCTAGCGCTGAACCCGTTGTACGTCCACCTTCCAAAGATGTTCTTTGAAAATCTTCCTATAACCTGAATGCCCATGCTGCTAAGCATTATAGCATTGTTGAGGATTTGGCACAGGAACCTTCTACAATTTTTTCATTGGAAGTGCTTCAAAGTTTCCCATCGCAATGGAAATCTCTATTATCTGTGATTGGTGGAATTAATCCTGCCGATTCTAGTCTTCTCACCTTCGACCTAGAGAATTTTGTCCCCCGACTTCCACATCAAATCGCTCTTGTTATACAAGTTGGTATCAACGGTCTCAATATCCACAGAGCTATTGTGGATGAAGGTTCTTCCACCTATGTTATGTCATCTACCTGATAGAAAGCCATTGGCTCTCCAGCCCTCACTTCACCTCCCAATGCCCTTGAGGCATTCGATGGAAGGGAATCAATACCCTTAGGTGTTCTCGTGAGTTTACCAATCACATTACAAGGTAAGACAGTCAACATTGAAGTGGAAGTGGTTGATGCCAAACTCAACTACAATATTCTACTTGGTTGCAGTTGGACCCATGCCATGCTCTACGTTCTGTCCACCCTCTTCCGGCTTTTGAAGTTTCCTCATGAGGGTAAGATTATTACTTTCGATCAGTTGTCTTTCTTCACCTCATCCTCCAAGAACAATGTGCCATACGTGGATCAAATTCCCAATCCCCCCAACAGTGTAGGACCTGGTATTTTCAAGGACCCCATTCTCATGGGAATTTTTCCCATGCCACCACCAAACACCATTCAAGTCAACATGATCTCTAGGTCGGATGACTCGTGGATCATCCCTTCTCCTGAACAGGTGACCTATTTTTGAGAATCGATGCCTCTAACTCCACTTGAAATCAATTATTGCGAAATCGTTGTTGCATAAGATCCTCCTCCTACTGAAAATGATCCTTTGAGCATGCTCTAGATGTTTATTCTCAATCCCCTTGGCTCGGCGATGCAGATTCACCCGATTCTTTGAGAGAAGTATTTCCATCTGACGAAGCTATCATTGAGACTATGTCTCTTGAAGATCTACTGTGGAGCGATGGAGATCATCGTTCCTCATTCATGCTCGGCCTGGGGGCAATGTCTAATTGTCTTAAGTGTTTCACATCTCAAGTTCCCTCTCCGCCTCTCCAATGCCAATATTGACTCATGAGATTCTTTCAGAAGGAAATCTGAGTAATATCACCCAAACCATGCCTATCGACATCCCTGTTAAACCGGGGGTCGTCGAGAAAATTCACATGGGATTTACTTGTTCTCCCGAAGAGATTCAATTATACACTAGCCTTTTTCGTGAATTCCAAGATTTTTTCGCATGGTCCTATCAAGAGATGCTTGGGATCGATCCCAGTATAGTCGTGTACGAAATTCCCACCTATCTTGGTGTGAAGCCTATGTGCCAACATCTGCGCCCAATGCATCCTTCAAAAGCCGCTGTGATAAAAGCAGAAGTTGAGAAAATTCTTAACGTGGGCTTCATATATCCAATCCCCCTTACAAAATGGGTTTCCTTGTCCCTATACATAAGAAGCAGGGCACAATTCAAGTATGTCTTGACTACCGAGACATAAATCGCACTTTTCCCAAGGACAACTATTCCACCCCCTTTATAGATCAGATCATCGATGACTGCGCAGGGAGTGAGATCTATTCCCTTATGGATGACTTCTTGAGTTACAACCAAATTAATATTTAACCCGTCGATCAACATACGACCGCCTTTATCTGTCTGTGGGACACATTTGCCTACAAGAAGCTTCCGTTCATCTTGAAAAACGCTGGAGCCACCTTCCAGCGTGCAATTTCCTACGCCTTTCATGACATATGTAACATTTTTTAGCTGTATCTAGATCACCTGCCAGCTCATTCAGCTCAGCGCAAAGACCATCCGGAACACCCTCCATGAGATTTTTTTCTCTGTTGCACACGTTACAATATCGAGGCTTAATTCTCACAAATTACTTCTTCTGCGTTGATTTTGATGCCAGTATTGTGGGGTTATTTTCTCTAAGACGAAATTTTCCTTGACCCTCTCAAGGTCGAGGTGATTTTAGTCTCCCATCCCCATCCTCATTGCATCAACCCGGATTCTTTGGGGAAAGAGAATTTCTTACGTTGCTTATCTGAATATGCGAAGTTTTCAAAGGGTTTACGCGACTTCTAAAGCGGGATGTTTCCACTTCCATTGGATGAGGTGCACAAAAATCTTTGATAAACTTAAAATGTTTCTCAACAACGCTCCATTAATACGTCCTCCCAACTACCATCACGATTTTACCCTCTATTTGGGCACCACTTGTTCGCAAATTGCCTTGGTTATGGTACGGGATGATAATGATAGAAATGAACATGTGGTTTACTATCATCTTGCAGTCTGCCATTGCTTTGAAACACATTGCATACTCACATGAGAAGTTGGTGCTTGCGTGGTCCGGAGCCATTCCGGTGGTTTTGCCATTACATCATTGCGCATGGTAACCATGATTTACGAGCGCAACCCCATGAGCATTTTGTCTTCGGCAATTCTTCCCGGGAGCAAGTATTCCAAATGGATTGTGATCAACGGAGTTTTATTTGGATTTCACTACGCCAAATTGACAAAGTCCTTTGGTTTTTTGCTAATCACTCTTGCTCCCTCCCCCTTTGACTATGTTCCATCTCAATCCGAGGATCATATCTGAGATGAAACCCTCTTCCTAATGACACACCCGATCCATGATGCAATTGATGTCATCATGTACCTTTAGACATCCACCTTTTGTTACCGAGTTGACAAGGGATGCTCGACGTCGTGTTCGGCATCAATCCCAACCATATCGTATTGTTGGAGATACGCCCATATCATGTCGAAGCCGATTCTGCTCATGAGTAACGACCTTGGAAAAGGCTGAGAAAGTCACGAATGAGCATCCCACGGTGGCACCTATGGTAGTCATATGTCGGGTTATGCTACCACCCCGAAGGTGCATTACGTCGGGTTATACAGTCATTTTATATTCAAAGGCTGTGTTGTTGCAATTAGAAAGTGTCATGCATGCCGGATCTTTCAACGCAAGATGTGTACACCACCCCTACCTTTACATCCTATCATTACGTAGGCCCTTTTCCAAATGGGGCTTTTATTTTATGACATCTAACCCTCACTCATTTGGGGGGCATGCTTATATCATCGTTTCGTAGACTACTTCACGAAGTGAGCCGAGCGATGCCTACGTGGCTACCGACGAGTGAAAGCACTAAATTCATTTTCAAACATGTAATCATGTATTTTGGCATTCCTCAAGCCATCGTCCTTTGTTCATGGCACTCATTTCAGGACTACATGATGGAAGGGCGACATCAAAGTTAGGCTTGCGTCACGACAACTCAACGCCATACTACCCTCGGGAAAATGCTCGGGTTGAAGTGTAGACAAGGTTATTTTCATGATGCTTCAACGAAAAATTGGTATTAACAAATCCAAATGGCATCTCAATTGTTCTCGGCTCTTTTGGGCCTACGAACGTCGGTAAAGAGCGCGACTCGGATTCACACCTTTTTAGTTGGTGTATGGTACGGGAGACGACTCTTCCGGTTGAGTGTGAGATCCCTTCTTTGAAGTTGGCTATGGAATTCTTTGCCTGGAAACTTCCTTGGAGGAAGAACGTCTCTTGTATGCGGAACGGCCCGGAAAAAAATGCTTCACTTGGGCCTGCTTTGGTTATCGAGGGCACAAAAAAGCGAGGTTAAAGCTCATTTTCGATCGAAACGGTTTACTCCACGTTCTTTTATAGAAGGGGACCTCATCCTCTTATATGATCAAGCACATGATAAACTTGGGGTAGGAAAATCCCAGCCCATGTGGCATGGGCCATATATCGTTAAACGTGTATTGAAAAATGGGGCCTATGAGCTAATCGATTATGAAGGTATTCCTTTGGCGCAACCTAAAAATGGGTTGTACCTGAAGAAGTACTATGCTTGAATTATTCTTGTGTGGTGTGTATACATAAGTGAGTGATTTCATTTTTGTGCATGTGTGGTGTGGTGTGCTTTGTAAACGTCTTTTTGATGATTGGGTCTTTTACGATTGTGCGGATGTCTATTACTCCTTTTGTCGGTTTTCGCGGATGGTGCCTCCCGCGATTACCGGGGAATCTATCCTTGGTAGCACAGGTAATCTACCAATCTACTATTTGGTGAGTTAGTTAATTCACAAGGTGTTTGTCTAGGGCATTTTGCTACAAATAATTTGACCGAATATAGTGTCATTTTGGAATTGTTGAATGAGGCCGTTAACCTCGGTATTCATAATTACTTTATGTCGGACTCACGGCTTGTGGTGTTACAACTCAATGGTCATTATTCAGTTAGGAACCCATCCATTTTTAAGATTGTATCTACGTATTCATTTATTGGAAATAAATTTTGATTATATCACATATTATCATATACCCGGACACATGAATGCATTAACGAATCATTAGCTAACATGGTATTAGATAGACATTTACACAACTTGTAAAAAACATCATCATATGTAGAAAAAAGACCCATGTAGAAAGATATATATATATATATATATATATGTCGAATGTTTATGTAGTTTGTGTGTATCACATAAAATCCAAAAAAATATACATGTCTATTTTAATATCTGAACGAACATGTCTCTCAAAAATATGCATATAGAAAAGCCTAGGTGACTAATCATCATGGTGCTCATGGTAGCATCTTCTTTCGCACCAATCACCTCGATAAGCGTTGAAAGAAACTAAGCACCCCTACGGTGTGCCTATGATAAGCCATAGGGACATTTGCTAGGTGAGCATAATCGGGGAATCCCACGAGCGATTCCCTCCAAGTTACGAGCTAGCTCATTCCCCTCGCCTCCCTCACCTTGAGGGTCATAGGCGAGAAGGGTCCTCTCTATGCGATGGCTTGACATCCATTTAGGCCTCTCTAGGCCAACATCTATACATATAAGATCAAACGTTAGAACATGCATGCATACCCAAAAAAATAATAAAATTCATAAAATAAAAAAGAGTCTTACCCTAGCTCCTCATCCCGAGTCCTCTCCTTAAGGAGTGGAAGGTCCCCAGGTCTCTGTCGAAGTCGGTACCGGAGTAGGGCCGATCCTCTACGATGATCAGCGTCACCAAAGCCATCAGGAACTCGGTACCGCCATGAAATTTCTTTGGCCCCTCCACATACGAGCATCAATGCTGCCCATCGAGCCATCCGTGGCTCTCTCAAAGGTAGATCTGCGACTATCACCTCTGTGGAAGATAGGTAGGCATTCGAGGATGAATGATGCAGAGATAGACCGAGTACCCAATTGCTTCATTTTTGGTATTTTTACATTTTTTCAATTATCGTTTGATATTCATGGTTATGGTCGTAGCCCAATCAAACAATGTCGGGTTCATACATTCCAATGCTAAGAGGAGTTGTGTTTTAGTAGCCTCTTGTGGTGCCTACAACCAAGTAGCCCACGTGATGGTATGGAGCACCACTGCGAGTGCTAAATCGGGAACGGTGTGAATGTACTTTCCACTACACGATCCTATTTGTGCCCCTAGGCACACTCTTTCCATAACCATGAAATATTTTCTGAAGGCCTAGTACTGTCACTGATCGAGGCATTTGGACCTTTGTGAGACAATCTAGTGATATAGTAAACATAGGATCTTTGAGCTCCATCACTTGATCTCGAAGCCTAAAGTCTCCTCATTCTCATCTGAATCTTGATTAAGTATTACAACAATTCAAGTTGTGCCCTGAGAGACATAATTGTCAAGAAGAATTTCTTTAAACCGCAATCTAGAAGAGCATTCATGCATTGTTCTTTCCCCATTGCCATTTCATCTTCTTCACTATGCTCCCTTTATTTCCATTTGATCGCATTACGGCTTTGTACTGCACCAAAATGGTCATAGAAACATTATTAGATCCTTGGGCATTCAAAAATCTATTAATTGGTTCATTTTTTGTAAATGTGAGCGGAAAATAAGGTTGCGTGGTTGGCGCAACTATTTTGCTAACAATCACACCAGCGGTGCGACCCTTTGCAAAAATAACTTGATTGGTGCGGGTACATGTCTCATACCCAGCACTTGGCCCCATCCTGCCGAGCCATAAAATTGCAAATTTTCCCCTCAGAGATCCCAAATCACGATGGAAAACTATGAAATATGCATCAAAACATAACTAATGGAAGCACCCCCTTGCAGAAAATATGGGATTCGAGAATGATGCATAGGATCATCCACGATCGTCTGCCTGGTGCAGGGAATTAACTTCTTGCTTCTCTCACAAGGGTTAAAAGTAAAAGTAAATATGTTTTTACTATTTTGGTCATATTTATAAATTTTAAAATAAATTAGGTTTTAAAGCTTATTTTTCAAATATTTTATCATATATTGTCGAAAAATGTGTTTTATGCTTGCTTTTGGTGCAACAAAATTTTCACGTGACTAGGATAGCGACACGAGGTTGTATTTTAACTTTTGGATGGGTAAAAACACGAAAAAGTCACTACGGAATCATCTTTCGGCTCTTTCCGACTCTCTAAAAATGAAAATATTTCCGAGTCGCTTGTCATTTCGATCTCATTAAATTAATGAAATGACATCTACAGTATACGTTTGCCCTTTTTGGGGTGGGATAGATTATTTACCAAAAAGGAATACCCTAGCCTATCACGACTAGGAGGTTTTCTTGAACCGAGTTTTCTACCTTTTTCGGATGCGAGGAATACATCTCTGAAAAGGGCTGACTGGATTTTACTTTTCCTTTGTCTTTTCAAACTCTCTAAACATGAAAATACATCGATTTCTTCCTTTGTTCAAGACTCCATTAAGGCTTGATGACATGGAGCTCCATCGTAATGACATTATTCGATTTCCTCCTTCTGAGCTCGTTAAATGTACTAGGTTGGGTTTGTTTGAAGACAAAATTATGTACGACATATGCCACCTTCAAGTTTGTTTCCAAAAAGAAAATAATTTGAAGATTTACTCACCGAAATGGTGAGAGAAATAGGTAGTATCATCGTTGTGTCGGCGATGTGTCGCTCTTGAACGTGGAACTTGTGCATTTGCGTCGGGTTGGGGACATATCATATCGTTATTTGCTTGCCTCCATGGGTTTGGGTAATCATTTTTTACCGCTCATCTACTCTTTGCCACGTCATCATGACCTCGGATCATGCAAGTGTCCAATGCTTCAAATCAATGTCATGCCGCCGATATGTTCAAAGAGAAGTTGACCTCTGGAGTTTTCAGCCACCCTGATTCTCTACTGATATTTATTCGCAAACATTATGTTCCTCTATCTCACGTTGATGATGTTAGAAACATTATGGCTACTCGATCAAGGTCACTTCCCATCGACTTCCCTCCATTGTCAAAGTTGATACAGAGACTCCCTTTAGGTACCTTGGTGCTGCCATGCCTAAATGGCAGTTCTTCACATTTGATGCAAGTTTCACTATTGACCGATCGAATGACTCTCTGGTGTTCAATGCCAACTCACTATTCACGACCTGGATTGTACCTATAGTATCTTGAGGCAAGCATCTTCATTATTGGTGTTTCCTCTCGGCATTATTAACGACTTTCATTATTGATTTGGTAATTAGACGATGTTCTTGCATATTGACTTGACTCCTTATTCACATGATAGAACTTGTACTTTCTGTTTTGGGTCGCGATGGAGCACACATTAGGGGAATTTTGAGGTTTAAAATGGGCCTCTAATGAAATTATAAAATAATAATTAGAAAAAAATCAAATAAGATTTGATGACATCATCAAATTTAGAGGAAAAAAAGAAAAAACTACTTTTTCAACTCATATTTTCAACTTATCTCCAAAATTTTACTCAAATTTCAAGCGGGAGTACTCATTGGATGTGAAATTTAATTCCCCATCCAAAGAAGTGCACCATGTTCTACATACTTTCTATGGGTCCTACTACACAAAAAATTAGAAATACATAAAAAACGTGATTACAATCACGTTTTTATCTTGTTTCTCATTTTTCGTGTAGTAGAGTTCATTGGTATACAGCATGGGTACTCCTTGGATGAGAGTCATTTTTCATCTAATGAGTACTCCCATGAAATTTGATAAAATTTGGGAGATAAGTTGAAAATACGAGTTGAAAAAAGTAGTTTTATTATTTTATTATTTTTTAATATTTTTACCTCTTTATTTAAAAAATGGTGAATCATCCCCCATGGTTGACATCATCATCTTGAATCCTATTGGTTGTTATAAAGTTTATTTTTTTTGTACATTTTTCTTAAGAGACCCATTTTAGACCTTAAAATTCCCCTAATGAGACCACGGATTTTGTACGGTAAATCCGAGCTACGGGTTTGTGGATTATCATGATTAATTACATGAATCATTTGATTGTATGGTTGCGACCATACCTAAGTCTACTTATTGATCCTTCCTAGATGGTTGCGTCCATACCTTGGATCTTGGTTATTGTACACTCTATCATGGATGAGTTTGCGCCCATACCACATATCATGTATCGAATATTAGTTGTACTTGTATGCGGGTCTTGACGGCATTGTTTTCGATTGGAGCACGTTCTCATAAAGCATTTCATCCTTCCCTCTCTCTGGGGGCCTCATGCTTTAGGGCATCTCATTACACGAGGATTTTGTCACCGTCCTTGCAATCCCCGTCCGCACATTGGAGGGATTTTCCCGTGACCTATGAGCGGTGACATGACTACGAAACCACTTTCATGGCATCCCACAGCATGAGAAAAACATTCCTGCGAAGAAAGTTTCCTGCGAAAAACCCTAAAAACGAGGATCTTTTAGCATTGGCATGACTAGCAGGTTCAACACTCGCGCCAATAGAGGGAAATCCATAGAGGGCATGTAACTAGCACTCTGTCCCTATCTCTCACTTGCACCAAGCTTAATAAGGGATGTTTTTAAAACATAAATGGCATAATTTTGATTCCAACAAATTCCTAAACAATTCACCAAAAGGAGTTGGGTGGTTTGGCTCCGGATCTCCATGTATGCGAAATGGTTTTCCACCTATCATGTAAACTGTAGAGATAGGGCCTATCCCATGATTGTATGGATCCCAACTCCCCATTCCTCCATCTATAAAAGCTTTCCTTCTCCCTTAGCAAGCTAGGTTGAACTTGTAGCAAGGAGACTATGCTTGAATAACTTTTGAGAGCCAAGCCGAGGAGAAGAGAGCTTTGTCCGTTTCTAACAAGCTTTGTTGAGACGTGCTCTGCTAATAGCCTGTAGAAAGGGAAGATCAAGTGTCGAGAGATTTAGGTTGTATCTTTTTCCTTTGTTATGTTAATGATAAGAGACTTTGATTATGGTTCTATTATTGTGTCTATTTCTTGATGCAATGAATTACATCCCCTACGGCCCGATGTATGGTTACAAGCTTTAGATTTTACGTTTTATATCATTGTATCCTTTGCATGTGTGAAGGTGTTCGGACATGTCGAGCAAAAGAATCATGATCTTCCAAGGGATGGAAAGCGTCATCCTTTCCTTCCAACAACCACTACGTAGGATTTGAGGTAGGTAATTCGTTATGATTTTTTGTCATCTTGTAACTAGGAACTTTGCGTCAGCTGCCATTGGCTCCCCGGTTGTTGCTAGACCCGTCTGGGCTAGTAGGGATCCTCTGCCAGAGGGGGATTTACCTCTCCAAAACTTAACCTTGACCTTAACCTTAACCTAACCTTACCCTTGACCTTAACTATAACCCTAACCCTAACCTTAACCAAACCCTCAGCCTTAACGTAAACTTAACCTTGAACTTAACTATTACCTTAACCTTAACCTTAACTTTGCCCTTAACTTTAACCTTAACCTTAACCTTAAGTTTAACCTTAACGTTCCCCTAACCTTAACCCTATCCCTTAACATATGCTTAACTATAACCTAACCTTAACCAAACACTTTAACCTTAACCTTAACCTAACCCATAACCTTCACCCTTAACCTTAACCTAACCTTAACCTTAAAGTTACCCTTAACATTCATCCTTAACCTTAACTTAGCCTTAACCTTAATCTTAACCTTAACCTTACCTTTACCCTTATCTTGACCTTGACCTTGACCTCAACCTTAACCTTGACCAAACCCTTAACTATTAATGTTAACCTAACTAAACCTGTAACCTTAACCTTAACCTTAACCTTAACTATAACCCTAACCCTAACCTTGACCAAACCCTTAAACTTAACATTAACCTTCACCTTCCCTAACCTTAACACTAACCTTAACCTTTACCTTAACCCTTAACTTATGCTGACTAAACCCTTAACCTTAACCTTAACCAAGCCTTAACTTTACCCTTAACCTTCACTATAACCTAACCTTACCTTTACCTTAACCTTAAATTTAACCAAACCCTTAACATTAACCTTAAGCTTACCCTTAACACTGACCTTAAGCTAAAATTAACCTTAAATTTACCTTAACCTTTACTTTACCCTTAACCTAACCTTAACCTTAACCTTCACCCTTAACCTTAACCTTAATCTTCATTATAACCTATCCTTAACCTTAACCTTAACTATAACCTAACCATAACCTTACCCTAACGATAACCTTAACCTGAACCTTATCTTAACCTTACCTTAAACTTTTCTTAACTTAACCTTAACCTTGACCTTAACTATAAACCAACCTAACCTTGACCAAACCCTTAACATTAACCTTAACCTTGACCTTAACTTTGACTTTACCCTTAACTTAACCTTACCCTAACCTTACCCTAACCATAACCTTAACTTAACCTTAACCTAACCTTAGCCTTGACCTTAAGTATAACCTAACCCTAACCTTGACCAAACCCTTAACCTTAACCTAACCTTAACCTTAACCTAAACTTGACCTTAACTATTACCTTAACCTTAACCTTAACTTTACCATTAACCTTAACCTTAACCTTAAGTTTAACTTTAACCTTCCCCTAACCTTAACCCTATCCTTAACCATAAACTTAAATCTAACCTTACCTTAACCAAACCCTTAACCTTAACCTTCAACGACTAAACCCGTAACCTTAACCTTATCCTAACCCTTAACCTTCACCCTTAACCTTGACCTAACCTTAAACTTAACCTTAACCTTAACCTTACCCTTAACCTTCACCCTTAGCATATCTTAAGCTTGAGTCAGGTTATAGTTAAGATCAAAGTTAGAGTTAAGGCTAAGGACAGGGTCAGTCCTGTCCAGTTCCAGGTTAAGGTTGGTTAAAAGGTTGGGTCAAATTAAGCTTAGGTTAAGGTTAAGTAAAGGTTATGGTTAGGGTAAGGTTACGCTAAGGTTAGGATGGGGGTAAATTCAGGTTAAGGTTAAGGTTAAGGTTAATGTTAAGAGTTTAGGTCAGGAGTTAGGAACCAGGTTATAGTTAGGTCAAGGTGGAATAAATTAACCTTATCTTACCCTTAACTAACCTTAACCTTAACTATAACCGTAACCTTAACCTAACCTTAACCTTATCTTAACCTTAACCTTAACCTTAACCATAACCTTGACATTAACATTAAACTTAACCTTAACCTTAACCTTACCATTAACCTTATCTTAACCTTAACCTAACCTTAATCTTAACTTTACCGTTAACCTTACCTTAACCATAACCTTAACCTAACCTTAATGTGAAGGTTAAAGTTAAGGTCAAGGTTAAGGTTAGGTCAACGTTATGGTTAGGTTAAGGTTAAGGTTTGGTTAAGATAAGGTTAAGGTAAGGTTAAGATAAGGTTAACGTTAAGGTTAAGGTTAGGGTAAAGGTTTAGGTTAAGGTTAGGGTTTAGGTTAAGGTTATCGTTAGGGTAAGGTTATAGTTAAGGTTAATGTTAAGGTTAATGATAGGTTATAATGAAGGTTAAGGTTAATGTTAAGGGTGAAGGTTAAGGTTAAGGATAAACTAAGGAGTAAGTAAAGGTTAAGGTTAGGTTAAAGTAAGGGTTAAGGGTAAGCTTAAGGTTAAGGTTCAGGTTAAGGTTAAGGGTTTGGTTAAGCTTAAGCTTAAGCTTAAGGTTTGGTTAAGGTTAAGGTTAAGGTTAAGGGTTTAGTCAGGTTAAGGATAAGTGTTAAGGTTAATGTTAAGGTTAGAGTTAAGTTTAGGGGAAGGTTAAGGTTAAGGGTTTGGTCAAGGTTAGGGTTAGGTTATAGTTAAGGTTAAGGTTAGAGGTTTATTCATGTTAACGTTAAGGTTAAGCATTTGGTCAATGTTAAGGTTAAGGGTTTGGTAAAGGTTAAGCTTAAGGTCAAGGTTAAGGTTAAGATAAGGGTAAAAGTAAGGTTAGGGTTAATGTTAATGTTACATTAAGGGTTTGGTTAGTGTAAGGTTAGGGTTAGGTTATAGTTAAGGTGACGAGTTTAGTTAGGTTAAGGTTAAGGTTAAGGGTAAAGTCAAGGTTAAGGTTAAGGTTAAGTTAGGTTAAGGAAACGTGAAGGTAAGGTTAGGTTTAGGTTTTAGGGTTCAGGGTTTAGGGTAAACCCTTAATGTAACCTTAACCTTACCCTTACCCTTATCCTAACCTTAACCTTGACCTTAACCTTAACCTTGGACAAACCCTTAACCTTAACCTTGACCAAAACCTTAACCTTAACCTTAACTTGACTAAACATGTAACCTTAACCTTAACCTTAACTATAACCTAACCATAACCTTGAACAAAACCTTAAGCTTAACCTTAAGCTTAACCTTCCCCTAACCTTAACTCTAACCTTAACCTTAACCTTAAACCTTAACCTTAATCTAACTAAACCCTTAACCTTAACCTTAACCTTAACCAAACCTTAACTTTAACCTTAAATTTAGCCTTAACCTTCACTATAACCTAAACTTACCTTTACCTTAACCCTAACCTTAACGTTAAGCTTACACTTAACCTTAACCAAACCCTTAACCTTAAGCTTACCCTTAACCTTGACCTTAAGCTAACCTTAACCTTAAATTTACCTTAACCATTACTTTACCCTTAACGTAACCTTAACCTTCACCCTTAACATTAACCTTAACCTTAAATATAACCTATCCTTAACCTTAACATTAACCTTAACCTTAACCTTAACTATAACCTAGCCATAACCTTACCCTAACGATAAACTTAACCTTAACCTTAACCTTATCTTAACCTTACCTTAACCTTATCTTAACCTTTACTTAACCTAACCTTAACCTTGACCTCACCTTAACCTTGACCTTAACTTTAACCTTATATTATCCTTAACCTAACCTTAACATCAACTATAACCTTAACCTTAAGGTTATGGTTAGATAGGTTAAGATAGGTTGTAAGTTAAGGTTAAGGTTAGGTTAAGGGTAAGATAAGGTTAACCTAACCTTAACCTTGACCTTAACTATAACCTAACCATAACCTTGACCAAACCCTTAACATTAACCTTAACCTTAACCTTAAACTTAACCTTGACCTTACCCTTACCCTAACCTTACCCTAACCATAACCTTTACATAACCTTAACCTAAGCTTAACCTTGACCTTAACTATAACCTAACCCTAACCTTGACCAAACTCTTAACCTTAATCTAACCTTAACCTTAACCTAACCTTGACCTTAACTATAACCTAACCCTAACCATGACCGAACCCTTAACATTAACATTAACCTTAACCTTAACCTTGACTTTACCCTTAACTTAACCTTACCCTAACCTTACCCTAACCATAACCTTTACTTAACCTTAACCTTGACCTTGACCTTAACCTTGACCTTAACTATAACCTAACCCTAACCTTTACCAAACCCTTAACCTTAGCCAAACCTTAACCTTAACCTAACCTAGACCTTAACTGTTACCTTAACCTTAACCTTAACTTTACACTTAACCTTAAACTTAATCTTAACCTTAAGTTTAACCTTAACCTTCCCCTAACCTTAACGTTATCCTTAATCTTAACCTTAACCTTAACCTTAACTTTAACCTAACCTTAACCAAATCCTTAACCTTAGCCTTAACCTGACTAAACCTGTAACCTTAACCTTAACATTACCCTTAACAATCACCCTTAACCTTAACCTAACCTTAAACTTAACCTTAACCTTAACCCTTAAACACACCCTTAACACCCAACTTTAACCTGACCTTAACCTTAACCTTAACCTTAGCCTTAACTTAACCTAACCTTAACCTTCACTATAACCTAACCCTAACTTTAACCTTCCCATAACCTTAACATTAACCTAACCTTCACCTTGAACTTAACCTTACCTTAACCTTAAACTTAAATATAACCTAACCCTAAACTTAACCTTAACTTTAAATATAACCTAACCTTAACCTTAACCTTAACCTAACCTTAACCTTATCTTAACCTTAACTATAACCTAACACTAACCTTGACCAAATTTTAACCTTAACCTTAACTTTACCCTTAACATAACCTTAACCTTAACCTTAACCTTCCCATAACCATAACCTTAACCTTAACCTTGACCTTACCCTTAACCTTAACTATAACCTTAACCTCAACCTTACCCTTAACCTTATCTTAACCTTAAACTAACCTTAACCCTAACATTTACCTTAACTATAACCTTAAGGTTAGGTTAGGTTAAGGTAAGGTTAAGGTTACGGTTAAGGTTATAGGTTATGTTAGGTTAAGGTTAAGTTCAAGGTTAAGGTTAGGTTGGGGTAAGTTAAGTTTAAGGTTAAGGTTAAGGTTACGAGGTCTGAGTCGAGTTAAGGTTAAAATTAGGTTAGGTTAGGTTAAAGTTAAAGGTCAGAGTTAGGTTGGAGGTTAAGGTTATGGTTATCGAAAGTTTAATGTTAAGGTTAAGGGGTTAAGTTTAGGTTAAGGTAAATTCAATGTTAAGGTTAGGTTAAGGTTAATATTAGGTTAAGGTTAAGGTTATAGGTTTAGGAATGTTAAGGTTAAGGTTAAGGGTAAGGTTAAGGTTATAGTTAAGATAAGGTTTGGTCAAGGTTAAGGGTAAGGTTAAGGTTAAGGTTATGGATTTAGGTTAAGGAAGTGAGATTAAGTTTAAGGTTATGGGTAATGTCAGAGTTAAGGTTAGGGATGATTAAGGTGTGATGAATAAGTTAAGGGTTTAGTCGATTTAAAGCTTAAGTTTAAGGTTATAAGTTGCTGATAATATTGCGGTTTTTTTCAAGGTTAGGGTTAGGTTATATTTAACCTTAACCTTAACCTTAAACGTAACCCTAACCTTGACCAAAAATTTAACCTTAACCTTAACCTTAACCTTAATTTTAACCTTAACCTTCCCCTAACCTTAACCCTGACACTAACATTAACTTGAACCTTAACCTAACATTAACCATAACCTTAAGCTTAAGCTTACCCTTAACCATAACCTTAACCTTAAATTTACCCTTAACCTTGACCTTGAACTTAACCTTAACCTTAACCCTCCCCTAACGTTAAACTTAACCTTACCCTTAACCTTGACTTTACCCTTAACCTTACCCTTAACCTAACCTTACCCTTAACCTTGACCTTAATTATAACCTAACCCTAACCTTTACCAAACCTTAACCATAATCTTAACCTTAACATTACCCTTAACCTTAAAATTAACTATAACCTAACCCTAACCTTACCCTAACCTTAACCTTAACCTTAACCTAACCTTAACCTTGACCTTACCCTTAACGTAACCTTAACCTTAACCTAACCTTAACCTTAACTTTACCTTAACCTTGACTTTACTTTTAACCATAACCATAACCTTAACCTTAACTTAACCTAACATTAATCTTAACTATAACATAGCCTTATCCTTATCTTAACTATAACCTTAAGGTTGTGTCTGGTCAAGGTTAGGGTTAGGTTATAGTTAAGGTCAAGGTTAAGGTTAGGTTATAGTTACGGTTAAGGTTATGGGAAGCTTAACGTTAAGTTAAGCATAACGTTAAGGTTTGGTCAAGGTTAGGGTTAGGTTATAGTTAAGGTCAAGGTTAAGGTTAGGTTATAATTCTGATTGGGTTATGGGAAGCTTAACGTTAAGTTAAGCATAACGTTAAGGTTTGGTCAAGGTTAGGGTTAGGTTATAGTTAAGGTCAAGGTCAAGGTTAGGTTAAGGTTAAGGTTAAAATTAGGTTAAGGATAGGCTAAGAGTAAAGTTAAGGTTAAGACTTGTAACCTTAACCTTTACCCTTAACCTTAACCTTAACCTAACCTTAACATTGACCTTAACTATAACCTAACCCTAACCTTAACATTGAATTACCCCTTAGTGTAACCTTAACATTGACTTTACCCTTAACCTTAACCTAACTTTAACCTTAACCTTCCCATCACCTTAACCTTAACCTTTACCTAACCTTAACCTTAACCTTAACCTAACCTTAACCTTAATGCTAACCTTAATCTTAACTTTACCCTTAACCTAACCTTAACCTTAACTTTAACCTTAACTTAACCTATCCTTAACCTTAACCTAACCGTAACCTTAACCTTACCTTAACCTTCCCCTAACCTTAACCTTAACCTTAACCCTAACCTTAACCTTAACCTAATCTTAACCTTGACTTTACCCTTAACCTTGACCTTAACCTGACTAAACTCGTAACCTTAACTATAACCTAACCCTAACCTTACCCTAACCAAAACCTTAACGTAACCTTAACTTTAACCTTACCCTTATCTTAACATTAACCTTGACCTTAACCTTAACCTTGATCAAACCCTTAACCTTAACCTTAACCTGACTAAACCTGTAACCTTAACCTTAACCTTAACCTTAACCTTAACTAACCCTAACCTTGGCCAAACCCTTAACCTTCCCCTAACCTTAACTCTATCCTTAACCTTAACCTTAAATCTAACCTTAACCTTTACCTTTACCTTACACTTAACCTTAACCAAACCCTTAACCTTAACCTTAACCTTAATCTTATGCTGACCCTTAACTTCGACCTTAAGCTAACATTAATCTTAACTTTACGTTAACCTTTAATTTACCGTTAACCTAACCTTAACATTAATCTTCACCCTTAACCTTAACCTTCACTATAACCTATCCTTAACCTTAACATTAACCTTAAGCTTAACTATAACCTAACGATAACCTTACCCTAACGATAGCCTTAACCTTAACCATAACATTAACCTAACCTTAACCTTCACCTAACTTTGACCAAACCCTTAACATTAACTTTATCCTTAACCTTAACCTTGACTTTACCCTTAACTTAACCTTACCCTAACCTTACCATAACCATAACCTTAATTTAACCTTAACCTAACATTAACCTTAACCTAACCTTAACCTTGACCTTAACCTTAACCTAACCTTACCCTTGACCTTAACTATAACCTAACCTTAACCTTGACCAAAACCTTAACCTTAACCTAACCTTAACCTTAACCTAACCTTGACCATAACTATTACCTTAACCTTAACCTTAACTTTATCCTTAACCTTAACCTTAACCTTAACCTTAAGTTTAACCTTAACCTTCCCATAACCTTAACCCTATCGTCAACCTTAACCTTAACTATAACATAAACTTAACCTAACCCTTAACCTTAACTTTAACCTAACTAAACCCATAACCTTTACCTTAACCTAGCCCTTAACCTTCACCCTTAACCTTAACCTAACCTTAAACTTAACCTTAACCTTAACCTTACCCTTAACCTTCACCCTTAACCTTAACCTAGCCTTAACCTTAACCTTACCCTTACCCTTAACCTTAACCTTAACCTTACCCTTAGCCTTATCTTAACCTTAACCTTGACCTTGACCTTAACCTTGACCAAACCCTTAACTTTAACCTTAACCTGACTAAACTTGTAACCTTTACCTTAACCTTAACTATAACTTAACCCTAACCTTGACCAAACCCTTAACCTTAACCTTAACCTTAACCTTAACCTTCCCCTAACCTTAACTCTAACCTTAACCTTAACCCTTAACCCTTAACCTTAACCTGACTAAACCCTTAACATAACCTGAACCTTAACCTTGACCCTTAACCTTAACCTTAACCTTCACTATAACCTATCCTTAACCTTAACATTAACCTTAACCTTAAACTTGACTATAACCTAACCATAACCTTACCCTAACGATAACCTTAACCTTAACCTTAACCTTAACCCTAACCTTAACCTTATCTTAACCTTACCTTAACCTTTACTTAACTTAACCTTAACTATAACCTAACCCTAACCTTGACCAAACCCTTAACATTAAGCTTAAGCTTAACCTTGACTTTACCCTTACCCTTACCTTACCCTAACCATAACCTTAACCTTAACCTAACCTTACCCTTGACCTTAACTATAGCCTAACCCTAACCTTGACCAAAACCTTAACCTGACAAAAATCGTAACCTTAACATTAACCTAACCGTTAACCTTCACCCTTAACCTTAACCTAACCTTAAACATAACCTTAACATTACCCTTAACCTTCACCCTTAACCTTAATCTAGCCTTAACCTTAACCTTATCCTTAACCTTATCTTAACCTTAAGGTCAAGGTTATAGTTAAGATCAAGGTTAGGTTAAGGTTACGGTTTGGTTAAGGTTAAGGGATTGGTCAAGGTTAGAGTTAGGTTATAGTCAAGTTCAATCTTAAGGTTAAGTTAAGGTTAAGTTCAAGGTTAAGCTTAGGTTAAGGTTAAGTAAAGGTCATGGTTAGGGTAAGGTTAGGGTAAGGTTAGTTTAGGGGTAAAGTCAAGGTTAAGGTTAAGGTTAAAGTTAATGTTACGGGTTTGGTCAAGGTTTGGGTTAGGTTATAGTTAAGGTCAAGGTTAAGGTTAAGTTAACCTTATCTTACCCTTAACCGAACCTTAACCTTAACTATAACCCATAACCTTAACCTAACCTTAACCTTATCTTAAACTTAACCTTAACCTTAACCATAACCTTGACCTTAACTTTAAACTTAACCTTAACCTTAACCTTACCATTCACCTTATCTTAACCTTAACCTAACCTTAATCTTAAATTTATGCTTAACCTTACCTTAACCTAACCTTAAGGTGAAGGTTAAAGTTAAGGTCAAGGTTAAGGTTAGGTCAATGTTACAGTTATGTTAAGGTTAAGGTTTGGTTAAGTAAAGGTTAAGATAAGGTTAAGGTAAGGCTAAGAAAATTTTAAGGTTAAGGTTAAGGTTAGGATAAAGGTTCAGGTTAAGGTTAAGATTAAGGTTAAGGTTATCGTTAGGGAAGGTTAGGGTTAGGTTATAGTTAAATTTAAGGTTAGGGTTAATGTTAAGGTTAAGGATAGGTGTAGTGAAGGTTAAGGTTTAGGTTGGGGTGAAGGCTGAGGTTACGGTTGAGTTGGGGTAAAGTAAAGGTTAGGTAAGTAAGGTTAATTTTAGGTTAATTTTAATGTTAGGTTAAGGTTAAAGGTTAATATTAAGGTAAGGTAAGTTTAGGTTATAATGAAGGTTAAGGGAGTAGAGACCAAGGTTAAGGTTTGGTTAAGGCTAAGGTTAAGGTTCGTAGTCGGGTTGGGAGATGAGGTTAAGGTTAGGTTAAATTAGAGTTAAGGTTGGGGGAATATTAGGTTAAGGTTAGGTGCGGTTTTGTCAGGTTAGGGTTAGGTTATGAGTTAGGTTAAGGTTGGAGTTACGGGTTTATTCAGATTAAGGTTAAGGTTAAAGTTACGTTAAGGGTTTGGTTAGGGTAAGGTTAGGGTTAGTTTATAGTTAAGGTTACAAGTTTAGTCGGGTTAAGGTTAAATTAAGTGAGATTAAAGTTAAGGTTAGGGTTAAGGATTAGGTTAAGGACAGGGAAGGTTAAGGTTAATTTAGGTTAAGGTAAGGTTAAGTTAAGGTTAGGTACAGGATTAAGTTAAGGATTAAGTTTAGGTTAAGGGAGTAAGTAAGATTAAGGTTAGCGTTATAGTTAAAGGTTAGAGTTAAGTTTGGAATTATGGTTAAGGTTGAGTTAGGTTATATTGAAATAAAGTTAAGGTTAAGGATAATGTTATAGTTAAGGTTACGAGTTACTCAGGTTAAGGTTAAGGTTATGGGATTTAGTCAAGTTAAGGTTAAGGTTAGGTTAAGGTTAGATAAAATTAAAGTTAAAGTTAAGTTAAGGTTAAAGATAAATCAAGGTTAAGGTTATGATGAGGAAAGTCATTATTGGGTTAGGTTTTGGTTATAAGTTAAGGTCAAGGTTAAAGTTAGGTGGAGTTAAGGTTCTCGGAGTTTAGTCGGGTTAACGTTGGAATTTGGGGTAACGGTTAAGGTTACATGTCTTAACCTTAACTTTACGCTTCCAACCTATCGCCAACCTAGCCTTAACCTTAACACCCCATTAACTTTAAGCTAGCTAAACCCGTAACCTTAACGTTAACTAACCTTAACCTTGACCTTTATAACCTAACCTAACCTTGTGTAAAGACCAATCTAAGTTCTAGATTAGACTTAATTATTGTCAGCAAGGTAAGTAATCTTAGAGGCACTTGTCTAATATCTATAGACCTAAAAGGATACGATTTCTGTCTGTCTTGGATAAATTTTTTTATTGTGACGGAGCTCCAACACTCTTTTACAAGAGATCAAATATGGTTCCTTTCACAATTTAAACACTTATATCACCTAATCTAAATACGCTATTCTAAAACAAAGTGCTACTAGTCGAGTTTTCCAATCCTCTTACAAAATTTATGGTTCACAAAAACTCTTTCAAAGTAACACACTAAGCATCTTTTGAAAATTAAATTCATAAAAACAGAGATCGTAGAAATGATTTGAGATTCAATACTTAATTAAAATTTTTACAAGGACTTGTTCATTAATTTTGCAATCGAATTCTCAAATTACTAATATGAATCATAAAATAACAATATTTAACTTCTAAATAAAATTGATGAACTCACAAATATGAAAATTAAAATTGATGAACTCACAAGCATGAAAATGAAATAAAATGCTAATAAGATCTGAATACTAAATCTTATGTAAATGAAAAGAAAGTGTACCAATCTTCACATGGGGGCCCTTCCACGCTTTGAAGGCACACTTGAAAAACTTCAAGTGATAAGAAATTTAATTCAAAAACACCATAAATGATGAAATTTTGTCTCTAATTAAGTTGCGAGAATGAGTTACATTAAAAACGAGTTACGAAATACGTTGACGAGTCTTAAGTACGTTTCTTCCTTCAATGTTATCACTATCCTTAGTTCATTACATGCCTTTCATCCTCCTATTTATTAAAATTACAACCAAAGAGCTATTTTCGTTCCTCCTAGTCCTATCTGATCCCAAAATAGTTCGAATCAGTTTAGAGTTCCTAATCTTAAGCAAAATATCAAGTACATTCATTATGACTTCAAATTTTTCTCTTTTGGATAGGATGGGTTTGACCGGCTTTGACCCGGATACTTAGGAGCTTCAAATTCGATCTTGGATAGATTTTCCATGTGTGTATCCTATATCATGTCCTTATCTTCTGTTTCGATTTTCTGCTATGCCACATGTCGAGAACATAAACCAATTACGGGAAGTTATCACATCCTGTAATTTTTCTTGTGAAAATTTTTACAATTTTTAACATAAAAATTCCATAAATTAAATTTAATGTAAAATAACAATTATAATGCTACATTAATCAATTTCAATAGACTATAAGGGATTTATGGAAGAAAATGGTGGATAAATGATGGAATTATAAGAGAAAAAGATAGCAATAAAATAGTACACGACATTTCCCCCAAACTCGATGATTTAGCATGTCCTCATGCTAATCTGATGTGCTCCCTTTATGTTACGGTACACGCTTGTGCCCTGCTTGCATGTAGCAATACATCTACATTCTTCTGAACTTGGAACTCACGCTTCATATTCTTGTATTTTCTTTAAGAGCCTTTTAAATTGTACCATTTTCTTGCCCATTTGCATATTTTGATTTGATCAGTTTTAAGTTCTTTGACTTTCTTCTTCGGTTTCTCATTTTTTCGTATTTGAATATTCTTACTTTGTGCTCTTAACATTTCATTTTATTTCTTTATGACCTTCTCTAACATATTTTCTTCCATCAGTTCTTCTTTTATCTCTTCAATTTGTTTCTCTAACTTTCTCTGTTTCTTGTTTGTAGGTATTGGCTCTTTCCTTTCTCCTTTGTTACTTTCAGTTCCCATCTACGCATGTATTCTGTTGTGAATTATGCTTGCTTTCAATTTCCATTGGTGTATTTACATTTTTCTGCAACCCAGTCATCCTATTATTTGATTTCTTTTTATTCTCCTTTATCTTCTTGTAAGTAGTGAAAATTTTATCTTTGCAATTTTCTTGGCATCTTCTTGTCTCATTCTCCTTGTCTTTACACTACTGCGGGTTGAGCAACGATTAGCAGCTTAAATTCGGGGGTTTCCTCATCAATATCAACCATAAACTCTATTCTTCATTGTTTCTCCTGTTCATCTTCTTTGGTTTTGATTTGATTAGCAATTAATTCCTTCCCATGTTTTCCCTCTCTTCTGCAGCTCAAATTCAATTAGAATTTTGATCAAACCAAAATGATACAGGCTTCTATCTTCATTGCCTTTTTGTTTCTGAATGGTCTTTGACATTTTACTCAAACTTTGTAAAAGAAAATAGGGCAGATTGATAGTGCATTGACCCTTTAAGTGCAACAAAAATTTTATGTGATATAGGTATACTATGTTGTAACGAGCTTCACATGTAACAAATTTTTAAAGAATGTATACCATTTCATCCCATGGGTGGATTAACCAACTTCTAGGAACACCCTTTTTACAATTGACATAAGAAACCCTTGACCTAGACATAAACTGAGTCCATGATTTTTCTCTAAATTGCTTGGTTTTGAAATACTTTTCCCCTTCTGGACTGATGTCTAATGATTGAGCTATTGTATCCTCTGAGATTCTGAAAGATAAATTTCCTATCAAAGCTTTCTCTCCATTAAATGAAAATGCAAATTGTTTCGTAACTTCTTCATTGTTTCCATTAAATTTCTCTAGAAAAGACAACCAATGTTTTTCCCTCAAAATCTTAACACAGTCTTCATGGTATTAACTATAAATTTCTCATGCTCTTCTCTATTTTTCATTTTTAAAAATCTCTTTTTTAACCCCTTTTTATGCTCTATGAAACAAAAATTCAATCAGGTTTTTTCAACTTGTTACCTCTCTTCTCGCTTTCCACTGGGATGACCTGGCTAACTTCCTCAATTTTCTGAGCTTACTTCTTCAAATGTCTGAGCTGTTCCTCAAATTATGGGCAGAGGTCAAGATTCTGGATAAGCCTGTCTACTATATTTTCTCCCTTTTTAGCACCTACTATCTCAGCCCTCTTTAATAAACTCAGAGTCTGAACATTAACTCATTAACTAACTTTAGGAACTCAGAGTTTTATAAAATGAAAACTCAACGGCCGACCTTAATTTTGCTTGATAATTTTTATGATGATAACACAGAGAACAGAGTCTTATTGTTAGAGGCTGTGAGCTTATTTTCAGAGTCGGAAGGCATGTTCAAATCATGAATATAGAGGAGTAGTACTGATTTGCAGAAGCATAATCATGGTAGCACAATATGCAAATCGTGTTGGTAATAAAATCATAGAGGATACATTCATAAGCAGATTTGGGTCAGAAGATCATTTTTTAACTCTGGCAGTCAAAATGAATGAAATCATTTGAGGACAGGTGTTTTAACAAATGTCTTTCCATTGAGCGGACTTTTACATTGAGTGTCTATTAAGGCCACTACTTGTTGGTACTTTGTTGGCAGAGGTCAATTTTAAAAATGATGAGTTTATGAAAACGTTTTAAGAGCGTAGATTGGAATAGAAAATAGGAAAGGTTTATAATCATGTTATGTGTGATAGAGAAATGGAAATGAACATATAGAAATAGGCAGAGTGGTAATGAAGTGAATATATAGGAACATACGAAGAATATGTGTATAAGGATTATAAGAAGGCTTTTTGAAATTGATAACAAGCAATCATAACTATTATTTTTAACACTAAAATAATTTAAGAATTTTGAATGCTAAAAACAAAAATTTCAATACATTACACTTGTTGGCCGACAAAATTCTGATTCTGCTTGTACAGGTGTGACTGATCTGCTTGTACAGGTGTGACTGATTTTTTTTAAAAACAGGTTCCTTTGAAGTTGAATATAACAAGTCCCTTAAAATATGAAGAACCATGTTTGTGAAGCTTCTTTTATCTTTAGTGTTGATGTAGCCTTGGTTCAGAAATTTATCTTTGGTGTTGATGTAGTCTTGATGATATTTGATGTAGTCTTCAAACAGGTCCCTCTGATATTGGTAATATTGACATAGCCTTTAGACCGGTCCCTCTATATAATCATGTTGAAACAACTCCCACTGCATATTTTGTTTCTTGAACAAGTCCCTTTACTGATTAGAACAAAACAACTCTTTGATTGAATGACTGAAACAAAAATTCCTTGAAAATTTGAAATTGAGGAGATGAGATAGGGAAAAAACACTGTTTCTTCTCCCCCACTAAGTCTTTGAATTTTCCTCAAGTCATTATTGAATTGATGAAAAAAAGTAAACAAGTAGAACAAGGAATTCTTACCAACCAAATGATTGGTTTTCCAGTAAGAATTCAGGTTTAGAGTGTGCCAGAGTCTGGTTTTCACATCTAAACCATTATTTTTATTTTTTTTTATATTATGTGTTTATTTTTATTTTTTAATTTTATTTATTTATTTGTAAAATAAATTGAAATGACTAAGGTAGAGATATCATAGCTGAAGGCTGTGATATCTCAACTTCCTTTTGCTGAGATACAGTTTGAATAAAATCTTCCTTGCTAATGGGCTTACGATAGAGTTTCAACTTGTGTCCATTGACAATAAAGGTGTTGCCTTCTCCATCAATTGTAGTAAGTTTCACTGATCCATTTTCATATACTTGAACTATTTCATATGGGCCGATCCAATGTGTTGTAAATTTGGCTTTATGATCTCTGAATTTAGAGTCAAAGAGTAAAGCCTAGTCTCCTTCTATAAACTACTTCTTTTTAATGTGTACATCATGCCACTGCTTCCTTTGTTTCTGCATTAGGATTGTTCTCTCCTCTGCTTGCTGCCTCATCTCATCTAACTGGTTCAATTGCATAATTCTCTCCTTTTGTGCTTCATTGAGATCAATTCCTAAATCTGCATCCATTTTATAAGTATGTATCTGAAATTCAATAGGAAGCATTACCTCTTTTCCATACACCAGTTGATATGGTGTAAATCCTGTAGTGTCTTTCCACGTGATTCTGTAAGCCCAAAGTGCATCTTTGAGCTTTTCTTCCCAATTCTTTCTGTTCCTTGCTACTGTTTTAGAGATAATTCCTTCCAAAGTTTTATTTATTGATTCCACTTGGCCATTGGCCTGTGGATGGTAAGGTGTACTTTTTCTGTGCTTGATTTTATATTTTCCTGTGATATCTTGAACCAACCTTGAAGTGAACTGAGTACCTTGATCTGTCACTATCTCCCTAGGTACTCCATACCTTACAAAAATTTCTTCAAAGAGGAAGTTTACCACTGTTTGCTTAGTTTCCCGGACAAGTGATTTTGCTTCAGCCCATTTTGTCACATAGTCAGTACATACTAGGATGTACTTTTTTCCCTTTGAAGGTGGATTGATGGGTCCTACAAAATCTAGAGCCCATTTTTCAAATGGCTCTAAATGTACTTGGGGCTGAAGTAGCATTTAATCTGAAGCTGTTGGTCTACCCATTCTTTGACAACTGTCACAACTTTTCACATACTTCTTGGAATCCTTAAAAATAGATGGCCAATAGTAGCCAAGGCTAAGGATCTTGAATGCTGTCCTTTTTGCTGCAAAATGCCCACCACACGGTTCTTCATGACAAGATTTTAAAATATCAATTATTTCATCATTTCTTACACATCTTCTAATAATCATATCATAACCGGTGTAAAATAACTCTCCATTGATCCATGGATATCTAGCACTTTGTTTGATGAGCCTCTTCTTCTCCTTTGTAGTAAAATATGGAGGTGTCTTTCCTGTGGACAAATAATTAGCTAAGTCAGCATACCATGGATCTACTACTAAAATTGCAAATAAATTTTCAACTGGAAAAGAATCTTCAACCGGAACAACCTCACCTGAATTCTGGAGTCTAGAAAGAAAATCTGCCACCTGATTCTCCTTACCTGGTCTATCTAACACTGTAATATTAAATTCCTGTAGTAATAACAGCCATCTGGTAACTCTGCCATTAGTGATTGGTTTATTCATTAGATATTTAATGGCAGAGTGGTCAGTATGTACAAAAACCTCATAACTAGTTATATAATGTCAGAATTTATTCACAGCGTGTATGATTGCAAGCATTTCTTTTTCAGTGACTGTGTAGTTTAATTCTGCAGGTGTTAGATTTTTACTAATAAAATAGATAGCATAATTCAAAGTCTCTTATTTTTCGCCTAATGAGGCACCTAGTGCAGTATCAGATGCATCTCTAAAGATGTGAAAAGGTAGGGTCCAATTAGGTCCTTTTAAGACTAGTGTGGTTGATAATTTTTCTTTGAGTGTTTCAAAAGCTTTCTGACAATTTTCATTCCAGTTGAAAGGTGTATCTTTTGCTAGAAGCTTAAACAGAGCTAGAGCTATTTTACTAAAATGTTCAATAAACCTTCTATAATAGTTTGCATACCCAAGAAAGCTTCTTACCTCTTTTTGAGTCTTTGGAATTGGCAAATTGACAATGATTTGGATTTTTGATGGATCAAATTTAATGCCTTGAGAAGAAATATAATGACCCAATACTACCCCTTCATTTAGCATCATAAAACAATTTTCATTGCTGAGGGAAATATTAGCTTCAATACATCTCTTCAAAACTTTCTCAAGATTTTCTAATGAATTCTCAAATGAGTTACCATACACTGAAAAATCATCCATATAAACTTCAACACAGTCATGAACTAAATCAGCAAAAATAGCTAATACAGCTCTTTGAAATGTAGCTGGAGCGTTACAAAGTCCAAATGGTAAAACATTATAGGCATAAGTGCCCCAAGGACAAGTAAAAGTGGTTTTGTCTTGGTCCTCTAAGGCTATCCTGATCTTGTTATAGCCACTGAAACCATCAAGAAAAGAGAACGATGATTTCCGAGCTAATGTGTCTAGCACTTGGTCAATAAATGGTAGTGGAAAATAATCTGTGAGAGTTACTTTGTTCAATTGTCTGTAGTCAACAAAAATCCTCCACTTACCATTTTTCTTGGGCACTAATACCAATGGGGATACCCACTGACTTTCAGAGATAGGATAAATAAAATTGACTTTCAATAGTTGTTGTAATTCATCTCTAACAATATCCTGAAGAATGGGATTCATTCTTCTCTATGGTTGCCTCACTGGTTTTATATTGCTATCTGTGTAAATATGGTGAGTGCATGTTTCAGGGTGGATTCCAGGCATATCAGTGTAGTCCCAAGTAAATTCTTTCTGATATTTCCTCAAAAATTGAATCAATTTTTCTTCCTGAGATAAGTCTAACTGAGTGCTAATATTCAATGTTTTTCCTGGACTAATCTCTATGGTCTTGCTCTGTGTGTTTGTGATAGATTGAATGGGAAAAATGTTTTCAAATGATATTTGCAAAGAATGAATGGTACATATTTCTTGAAAACTCTGTGCTAAAAGTTCATCTGCAGCATGGTATTGTTCATTTCTTAATTCTTCAGACATATCAGGTTGAGAAAGAAAAAATTCTATCAAATCATCATTATTATGTTCTTGAAAATCATAGATTTGATTGATGCTGAAAACATATTGAACTTCTTCCTTATCATTGTATTTATCATCAAGCCATAAATTGTTTGCTACTGTTGGTGATTGTGCTGATGGGTACAGAGTGAGTTGTTTCCTTTCAATTCCTCGTGAAATAATCACATTACCTGATCTACACCCTATGAATGCATCAACAGTTGCTAACCATGGTCTACCAAGGATGATAGGGTGTCCTCCTAAATTGGATTTTTGCTGAAGAACTAAAAAGTCCACTAGATACTCCCAAGAGTCCAATGAAACAATTATGTCCTCCAAAATCCCTTCAGGAGTCACTTTAGACCTATCAACTAGTTCTAGAACAATTGGTGTGTATTTCAAATTTGTGAGCTGCAATGTTTTCATTGTTTCAAGAGTCATCACATTTATTGATGCCCCAAGGTCAATTAGAGTATTTGGAATAGGTATGTTTTTAATGATTGTAGTGACTCTAGGAATACCGGGATCAACATACTTTTCCATTGAAATGGTGTTTTTCATAAGGCCAGCTAGATGTTCAATAACATGAATAGTTTGTGGATCAAATCTTTTTCTTGTAGGCTTCCTGAGGCATAGTTCTTTGATTGCTTTAGTATATATTGGAATGTCTTTTATGGCTTGAAGTAGTGGAATTTTTATATAGACATTCTTTAGCTCATCTAAAAACATCAAACTGTGGTAAAGACATGGGAAGTTTTGCTTGGATCAATCTTTCTGGAAAAGGTGGTGGATGCACTGGTTGCATTTGTTTATTTTTGATGTCATCATTTTGTTTCTTTTGAGTTTGAGTTTCATTTTCATTCTCTTTGTTTTATTCTTGTTTTTCAGCTACTGGAGGTTCCTTTTGAAGTATCTTTCCAGACCTCAACTCAATATTTTGTAAAGGTAATGTGGGATATGATGGTCCCTCATCTACACTGTAAGCTGGTCTATCTGCTCTATTATTTGGATTTGGTACAGGTTGAGCAAGAATCTATGTGGGTCTAGGTGGTTGGTTAGATGAAAGTTGTAATTGAGGTGGATTTATTGGTGGAGGAGTAGGCAATGTTTGTTGAGTGTTTTGGGCTTGATGGACAACTTGCTGCCGAGGATATTGTTGATATGTTTGAGGATAATACTGATATGGCTGATGATACTATTGATATGGCTGAGAATATTGTTGGTATGGTTGAGAGTATTGCTGAAATGGTTTCCATTGTTGCTGTGGGTAAGTTTGGTGTTTCCATGGCATGGGTACATTCCAAGAATTCTGAACATACATCTGATCTTGTGCAGGAAATTGTAAATTTTGGTTTGGAAACATACCTGGAGGTGGAGGTCTCGGTTGCCATGGTCTCTTGGTGCCCATGAAATACACATTCTCCATATCTGCATTGGCTTCCAAGTTACAATTCTACAAAATATTGATTTTAGAGCATTGAAATATATCATGATTTTCAGTACAAAAGGCACAGACTTGAATGTTTTCTAAAGGGCAGTCTTTCAAAGCATGTTTCTTCCGACATTTTGGACAAAAGACATCCATTAATTGATCTTCGTATTCTTGTCTTTTCTTTGCTTTCAAAGTGTCAATTTGATTTCCTAAGGTACTTAATAGGTCTGTTTTGAATTCTTCTAATAAGTTTCCTATTTCAGCCCTTGTGACACTAGTTGAAGTAGATTTTGTAGCTTTTGATGATATGGTTCTTTTTCCATTTCTAGCTTTGCTCCTGGAATACTTTTCACATAAATCAGCAATTTCATCGAAAGGTAAGGTGGAAATATCACCTTTTCTCATCAAATTAAGATCATCTAAGTATTCTTCTCGAATGCCCTTCAAAAATATTGTTCGTATCAAATCAAGAGACATGGTTCTATGTTTTGATTTTTGTAGATTGTAAAAAAATCGTTCCAAATACTCTTCTAATCTTTCATCCTCTTGTTGATTCATTCTAAAAATATCATCTTTAGAATCTTTTGATCTACAATAAGGTTGGTATTTATTTAAGAATATTTTCTTCATGCCATCCCAATCAGTTATTGTATGTTCACTAAGTGCCATGAACCATCTTAATTCCGATGCTTTTAATGTTGTTGGGAAGATTCTAAGCCTATGGGCATCATCTGTGTAACCATATGTTCGGCATACTATGTCAAATTCAAACAAGAATGAATCTGGATCTTCTGAATCCATGCCATAAAATTTTGGTAGCATAGATGGAGGTATGTTTTTCATTTTTATTTCCTCATCATTATTTTCTCCTAGTTCTTGAATGGGAAATTTAAAGGTTGACTCTTCCTCTTCTCTTTGATCTTGATCTTGCTTTTGTTTCAGTTCAGCCTCTCTTTATCTTCTTCTTTCCTCTTGTTGTCTCTCATATTCTCTAAGTTGTTCAGGAGTGGGTCCTCTTGCTGATCCTCCTCCTTCCTCAGCTATTCTGATAGGTTCCTCTGTTGATTTAAGTTCTTGTTCAGTGTCACTTGTTTCAAAGAAAATTTGTTCTGCTGGTTTTTCTCCCTCTTGAAATTTTTCAAAATGAGTAGGTTCAAGGAGAGATTGTTGAGTTGTTTTGCTACTTTGTCTTGTTATAGAGGATTCAGGGAGATGTTTCTTCTTAGCTTCGTATGCCAATAAAATTTTTCTCTCTATGAGTGTAAGTCTTTGCTCTGATTTTTGTTTGTTCTGTAATTCTTGTACAGTGACTTTCCTAGCTGGAGTTGTGTGTTCAATCCTCTCTAAAGGGTCTGCTCCTAGTGGTGGATTAGTTCTTTGATGGGGGGTTTTTATGAATCTACCTTTATCATATCTAGGTCTAGACATAAGTAAGCATGACTTCCAAAATGATGAATTAAAATTAAATCTGTGTTTTTAATTGTTTTTGGTTTTTTTTTTATAGAAATCCTCTAGTTGTGCCTTCCCAGCAACGGTGCCAAAATGTAAAGACAAATCTAGAGTTCTAGATTAGACTTAATTTATTGTCAACCAAGGTAGGTAATCTTAGAGGCACTTGTCTAATATCTATAGACCTAAAAGGATCTGTTCTATCTATCTTGGATAAATTTTTATTGTGACAGGCTCCAACACTCTTTTACAAGAGATTGAAATATGGTTCCTTTCACAATTTAAACACTTATATCACCTAATATAATCAGCTATTCTAAAACAAAGTGCTACTAGTCTGAGTTTTCAATCCTCTTACAAGGCTATGGTTCACAAAAACTCTTTCAAAGTAACACACTAAGCATACTGAAAATTAAATTCATAAAAACAGAGATCATAGAAATGATTTGAGATTCAATACTCAATTAAACCTTTTATAAGGACTTGTTCATTAATTTTGCAATCGAATTCTCAAATTACTACTATGAATCATAAAATAACAATATTGAACTTCTAAATAAAATTGATGAACTCACAAATATGAAAATTAAAATTGATGAACTCACAAGCATGAAAATGAAATAAAATGCTAATCAGATCTGAATACTAAATCTTATGTAAATGAAAAGAAAGTGTACCAATCTTCACATGAGGGCCCTTCCACGCTTTGAAGGCACACTTGAAAAACTTCAAGTGATAAGAAATTTAATTCAAAAACACCAGAAATGATGAAATTTTGTCTCTAATTAAGTTCTGAGAATGAGTTACATTAAAAACATAGTTTTGAAATACGTTGATAGTCTTAAGTCTGTTTCTTCCTTCAATGTTATCACTAGCATCCTTAGTTCATTATATGATTTCATCCTCCTATTTATTAAAAATTAAAACCAAAGAGGCTATTTTCGTTCCTCCCTAATCCTAACTGATCCTAAAACAGTTCGAATCAGTTTAGAGTTCCTAATCTTAAGCAAAATATCAAATACATTCATTATGACTTCAGATTTTTCTGCTGGATAGGCTGGGTTCGACCAGCGTTGACTAGATACTCAGGAGCTTCAAATTCGATCTTGGATAGATTTTACACCATGTGTGTACATCCTATATCACGTCCTTATCTTCTGTTTCGATTTTCCTACTATGCCACATGTCAGAACATAAACCAATTACAGGAAGTTATCACATCCTGTAATTTTCTTGAAAAAATTCAATTTTTAACATAAAAATTCCATAAATTAAATTTAATGTAAAATAACAATTATAATGCTACATTAATCAATTTCAATAGACTATAAGGGATTTATGGAAGAAAATGGTGGATAAATGATGAAATTTTAAGAGAAAAAGATAGCAATAAAATAGTACCAACACCTTGACCAGACCTTAACCTTAACATTAACTTAACCTTAACCTTAACCTTAAACCTCCCATAACCTTAACCTTAACCTTAACTATAACCTAACCTTAACCTTGACCTTAACTATAACCTAACCCTAACCTTGACCAAACCCTTAACATTAACCTTAAAGTTATAGTCAAGATAAGGATAGGGTTATGTTATAGTCAAGTTTAATGTTAGGTTAAGTTAAGGTTAAGATTATGGTTATGGTTAAGGGTAAAGTCAAGGTTAAGGTTAGGTTAAGGTTAAGATAATGTTAAGGTTAGGTTAAGGTTAAGTTAAGGTTACGTTAAGGGTAAGGTCAAGGTTAAGGTTAAGGGAAAGAAGAAGGTTAGGATAAGGTTAAGGTTAAGGTTAGGTAAAGGTTAAGGTTAGGGTTAAGGTTAGGGTTAGGTTATAGTTAAGGTTAAGGGTAAGGTTAAGGTTAAGATTATGGTTAAGGTTTGGTCAAGGTTAGGGTTAGGTTATAGTTAAGGTCATGGTTGAGGTTAGGTTAAGGGTAAAGTCAAGGTTAATGGTAAGGTTAGGTTAAGGTTAAGGTTAGGTTAAGGGTAAGGTTAAGGATAAAGTAAAGGTTAAGGATAAGGGTAAGGTTAAGTTTAAGGTTAGGGTAACGTTAAGGTTAAGGTCAAGGCTAAGGGTAAAGTTAAGGTTAAGGTTACAGTTAAGGGTAAGCTTAAGGTTAAGGTTATGGTTAATTTTAGGTTATGGTTAAGGTTAAGGTTAAGGTTAAGGTTAGGGTTAAGGTTAGGGGAAGGTTAAGGTTAAACTTAAGGTTAAGGTTAAGGGTTTGGTCAAGGTTAGGGTTAATTTTAAGGTTAAGGTTAAGGTTAAATATAACCTAACCCTAACCTTGTCCAAACCCTTAACATTAACCTTAACCATAACCTTAACCTTAACCTGGACGTAACCCTTAACCTTACCCTAACATTAACCTTAACCTAACCTTAACCTTAACCTTGATATTACCCATAACCTTAACCTTAACCTAACCTTAACCCTAACGTTAACCTTAACCTTAACCTAACGTAACCTATAACCTTAATCGTAACCTTAACCTTACCTTAACCTAACCTAACCTTAAGGTTATAGTTAAGGTAAAGGTTAGGGTTAGGGTTAGGTTAAGGTTAAGATAAGGTTAAGTTTATAGTTAAGGTTAAGGGTAAGGTCAAGGTTAAGGTTAAGGTTATGGTTATGGGAATGTTAAGGTTAAGGTTAAGGTTAGGTTAAGGGTAAAGTTAACGTTAAGGTTAAGATTTGGTCAAGGTTAGGGTTAGGTTATAGTTAAGGTTATAGTTAGGTTAAGGTTAAGGTTAAGGTTAGGTTATAGTTAAGGTTAAGGTTAATGTTAGGGTTAGGTTATAGTTAAGGTTAAGGTTAAGGTAAGGTTAATGTTAACGTTAAGGTGAAGGTTAAGGTTAGGTTAAGGTTAAGGTTATGGGAAGGTTAAGGTTAAGGTTAAGGTTATGGTTAAGGGTAAGGTTAGGATTAGGTTATAATTAAGGTCAAGGTTATGGTTAAGATTAGGTTATGGTTAAGGTTAAGGTTAAGGTTAAGGTTTAGGTTAACGTTAAGGTTACATTAAGGGTAAAGACAAGGTTAAGGTTAGGTTAAGGTTAAGATAAGGTTAAGGGTAATGTTAGGTTAAGGTTAAGGTTAAGGTTAAGGTTAGGTTAAGGGTTTGGTCAAGGTCAAGGTTAGGTTAAGGGTAAAGTTAAGGTTATTGGTAAATTTAAGGTTAAGGTTAGGGTAAACTTAACCTTAACTTTACCCTTAACCTAACCTTACCCTTAACCTTAACCTGACTAAACCTGTAACCAACTTTACCCTTAACCTTAACCTTAACCTTAGTATTACCATAACCATAACCTTAACCTTAGCCTAACCATAACCATAACCTTAACCTTAACCTTATCTTAACCTTAAGCTTCCCATAACCTTAACCTTAACCTTGACCATAACCTAACCTTAACCTTGAATTTACCCTTAACCTTAACCTTAACCTAACTAAACCTGTAACCTTAACCTTAACCTTCACCTTACCCTTAACCTCAAAATTAACCTTAAACTTGGTTAGGGTTAGGTTAAGGTTAAGGTTAAGGTTAACGTTAAGGTTAGGTTATGTGTTTGGTCAAGGTCAAGGTCAAGGTTAAGGATAAAGTTAATGTTAAGGGTTTGGTCAAGGTTAGGGTTAGGTTAAGGTTAAGGTGAAGGTTAGGTTAAGGGTAAAGTCAAGGTGAAGGTTATGGCTATGGGAAGGTTAAGGTTAAGCTTAAGGTTAAGGTTAAGGGGCTAAGGTTAAGTTAAGGTAAAGTCAAGGTTAAGGTTAGGTTAAGGTTAAGGTTTTGGTTATGGGTTTGGTAAAGATTAGGGTTAGGTTATAGTTAAAGTCAAGGTAAGGTTAAGGTTAAGGATAAGGTTACGGGTTTAGTCAGGTTAAGGTTAGGTAAACTTACAGTTTTAGTCAGGCTAAGGTTAAGGTTCACATTTTTGTTAAGGTTAAGGTTAAGGTTAAGGTTAAGTCTAAGAGTAAATTCAAGGTTAAGGTGAAGGTTAGGTTAAGGTCAAGGTTAAGGTTAAGTTAAGGTTAAGGTTAATGTTAAGGTTATGTTAAGGTTAAGGGTACGTGTTTAGTAAGGTTAATTTTACGTTAAGGGTAAATTCAAGGTTAAGGATAGGTTAAGGTTAATGTTAAGGGTTTGGGAAGGTGAAGGTTAAGGTTAAGGTTAAGATAAGGTTAATGGTAGGGTTAAGGTTAAGGTTTAGCTTAAGTTAAGGTTAAGGTCAAGGTTAAGGGTAAGTTTAAGGTTCAGGTTAAGGTTAAGGTTAAGGGTTTGGTTAAGGTTAAGGGTAAGTTTAAGGTTAAGGTTATGGTAATGGTAAGGTTAAGGTTAAAGTCATGGTTATGTTATAGTTAAGGTCAAGGTTAAGGTTAGGTTATAGTGAAGGTTAAGGTTATGAGAAGGTTAAGGTTAAGGTTAAGGTTAGGGTTAGGGTTAAGGTTAAGGTTAAGGTTAAGGTTAAGGTTAATGTTAAGGTTAAGGTTTGGTTAAGGTTAGGGTGAGGTTATAGTTAAGGTCAAGGTTAAGGTTAGGTTAAGCTTAAGGTTACAGGTTTAGTCAGGTTAAGTTTAAGGTTAAGGTTAGGTTAAGGGTAAATTCAAGGTTAAGGTTAGGGTTATGGTTAGGTTAAGGTTAAGGTTAACGGGTTAAATTTAGGTTAAGGTAAAGTCAAGGTTAAGGTTAGGTTAAGGTTAATGTTAAGGTTTGGTCAAAGTTAGGGTTAGGTTAGAGTTAAGGTCAAGGTTAAGGTTAATGTTAAGGTTAAGGTTTGGTTAAGGTTAGGGTGAGGTTATAGTTAAGGTCAAGGTTAAGGTTAGGTTAAGCTTAAGGTTATAGGTTTAGTCAGGTTAAGTTTAAGGTTAAGGTTAGGTTAAGGGTAAATTCAAGGTTAAGGTTAGGGTTATGGTTAGGTTAAGGTTAAGGTTAACGGGTTAAATTTAGGTTAAGGTAAAGTCAAGGTTAAGGTTAGGTTAAGGTTAATGTTAAGGTTTGGTCAAAGTTAGGGTTAGGTTAGAGTTAAGGTCAAGGTTAAGGTTAATGTTAAGGTTAGGGTTAGGTTATAGTTAAGGTCAAGGTTAAGGCTAGGTTAAGGTTAAGCTTAGGGTTAGGTTATAGTTAAGGTTAAGGTTAGATTAAGGGTAAGATAAGGTTAAAGTTAAGATCAAAGTTAAGGTTAGGTCAAGGTTAAGGTTAGGTTAAAGTTAAGGTTAAAGGTTTGGTCAATGTTAGGGTTAGGTTATAGTTAAGGTCAAGGTTAAGGTTATGTTAAGGGTAAAGTCAAGGTTAAGGTTAAGGTTCATGCTAGGGTAAAGGTTCAATTTAAGGTTAAGGTTAACGGTTTGGTCATGGTTAGGGTTATCGTTTAGGATAAGGTCAAGGTTAAGGTTACGTTATAGTGAAGGTTAAGGTTAAGATAAGGTTAAGGTTAAGGTTAGGGTTAGGTTATAGTTAAGGTCAAGGTTAGGTTAATTTTATGGGTCTTAACCTTAACATAACCTTAACCTTACCCTAACCTTGACCGTAACCTTAACATAACCTTAACTTTACCCTAACCTTTACCCTAAACTTACCCTTAACCTTAACCCTAACCTTAGCCTTGACCTTGACATTAAGCTTACCCTTAACCTTATCTTAACCTTAACCTAACCTTAACCTTAAATTTACCCTTAACCTTACCTCAACCATAACCTTAACCTAACCTTAACCTTAACCTTACCCTTAACCTTGTGTTAACCTTACCTTAGCCATAACCTTAATGTTAAGGTTATAGTTAAGGTTAAGGTGAGGTTAAGGGTAATATAAGGTTAAAGTTAAGGTCAAGGTTAAAGTTAAGCGTTTGGTCAAGGTTAAACTAGCCTTGACCTTAACTATAACCTAAGCCTAACCTTGACCAAACCTTAACCTTAACCTTAACCTCACCTCAAGCTTATCCATAACCTAACATTAACCTTGACCTTAACTTATACTTAAACCTAACCTTGACCGAACCCTTAACCTTAACCTTACCATAACCTTAACCTAACCTTAACCTTAACTTTACCCTTCACCTAACCTTAACCATAACCTTAACCTGAACCTAACCTTAACCTTACCCTTAACCTTAACCTTACCCTTAACCTAACCTTAACCTTAACTTTACCCTTAACGTAACCTTAACCTTGAATTTACCCTTAATGTAACCTTAACCTTGAATTTACCCTTAACCTTAATTATAACCTAACTTTAAACTTAACCTTAACCTTAACCTAACCCTAACCTTGACTAAACCTTAACCTAAAATTAACATAACCTTAAGGGTTTGGGAAGGTTAAGGTTAAGATATGGTTAATGGTAAGGTTAAGGTTAATGTATAGGTTAAGGTTAAGGTTAAGGTTAAGGTCAAGGTTAAGGGTAAGGTTAAGGTTCAGGTTAAGGTTAAGGTTAAGGGTTCGGTTAAAATTAAGGCTACGTTCAAGGTAATGTCAAGGTTAAGGTTAGGTTAAGGGTAAATTTAAGGTTATGGTTAGGTTAATATTAAGGTTAAGGTTAGGGCTAAGGTTAAGGGTAAGTTCAAGGTAAGGGTAAGGTTAACCTTAACCTTAACCTTAGATTTAACCTGACCAAACCTTAACCTTAACCTTAATTTTACCCTTAACCTAACCTTAACCTTGACATTACCTTAACCCAACCTTAACTCCTTTACCTTAACCTTAACTTTACCTAAGGTTAGGGTTAAGGTTAACCTTGAACTTAACCTTAACTATAACCTAACCCTAACCTTGACCAAACCCTTAACCTTAACCTTAACCTTAACCTAACCTTAACCCGACTAAACCCTTAAGGTTAGGTTAAGGGTAAATTTAAGGTTAAGGTTAAGGTTAAGTTTAAAGTTAGGTGAAGGCTAAGGTTAATGTTAAGGGTTTGGTCAAGGTTAGGGTTAGGTTAAGGTTAATTTTAAGGGTTTGGTCAAGGTTAGGGTTAGGTTATAGTTAAGGTTAGGGTAAGGTTAAGGGTTTGGTCAAGGTTAGGGTTAGGTTATAGTTAAGGTTAAGGGTAAGGTTATAGTTAGGTTAAGGTTAAGGTTAAGGTTTGGTTAAAGTTAAGATAAGGTTAAGGTTAACGGTTTGGTCAAGGTTAGGGTTATGATATACTTAAGGTTAAGGTTAAGGTTAGGTTAAGTTAAGGTTAATGTCAAGGTTAAGGGTGAGGTTAAGGTTAGGTGAAGGTTAAGATTAGGTTAAGGGTATAGTTAAGGTTAAGGATAGGTTAATGGTAAAGTTAAGGTTAAGGTTAGGGTTAAGGTTAGAGAAAGGTTAAGGTTAAGGGTTTGGTCAAGGTTAGGATTAGGTTATAGTTAAGGTTAAGGTTAAGGTTAAGGTGAAGGTTAAGGGGTAACATTAAGGTTAAGGTTAAGGGTTTGGTCAAGGTTAGGGTTAGGTTAACGTTAAGGTTAAGGTTATGTTAAGGGTAAGGTTAAGGTTAAGGTTGGGGTAAGTTTAGGGTAAGGTTAAGAGTTAAGGTTAACTTAACCTTAACCTTAACCTTAACCCTAACCATGACCTGACTAAACCCGTAACTTTTACCTAACCTTAACCTAACCTTAACCTTAACCTTAACCTTCCCATAACCATAAAATTAACCATAACCTTGACCTTATCCTTAACCTTAAACTTAACCTTACCCAATTGACCTTAAGCTTAAGCTTAACCTTAACCTTCCCATAAGATTAACCTTAACCTTAACCTTAACCTAACCTTAACCTTAGCCTTAACCTTAACCTTCCCCTAACCCTAACCTTAACCTTAACCTAAACCTTAGCCCTAACTTTAACTTTAACCTAACCTTAACATTGACTTTACCCTTAACCTTAACCTTAACCTGACTAAAACCGTAACCTTAACCTTAACATTACCCTTAACCTTCAACTTAACCTTAACCTTAACTATAACCTAACTCTAAGCTTGACCAAACCCTTAACCTTAACCTTCCCCTAACCTTAACCCTAAGCTTAACCTTAACTTTACCCTCAACCTAACCTTAACCTTAACTATACCCTTAACCTAATATTAACCTTAAATTAACCTTAACCTCACCCTTAACCTTGAACTTAACCTTAACTTAACCTAACCTTAGCCTTAAACTTAACTATACATAACCCTAACCTTGACCAAACCCTTAACCTTAACCTTATCTTAACCTTAACCTAACCTTAACCTTAACCTTAACCTAACTATAACCTTACCCTTAACCTTAACCTTAACTTTAACTATAACCTAACCCTAACCTTGACCAAGCCCTTAACATTAACCTTAACCTAACCCTAACCTTGACAAAACCCTTAACATTAACCTTAACCTTAACCTTAACCTAATCTTAACCTTAACCTAACCTTAACCTTAACTTTACCTTAACCTTGACTTTACCCTTAACCTTAACCTAACCTTAACCTTTACTTTACCCTTACCATAACCTTATCCTTGAATTTACCCTTAACCTTGACCTTACCTTAAACTTAACCTTAACCTTCACTCTAACCTAACCCTAACCGTTACCAAACCCTTAAACTTAACTTTACTAAACCCATAACCTTAACCTTAAACTTACCCTTAACCTTCATCCTAACCTTAAATTTACCCTTAACCTAACCTTAACTGTAACCTTGACCATGACCTTGACCTTAACCTTAACTTTACCATTAACCTAACCTTACCCTTAACCTTAACCTTAACCTTAACCCTAACCTTAACCTTAACCTTATCTTAACCTTAACTAGAACCTAACCCTAACCTTGACCAAACCTTATCCTTAACCTTAACTTTGCCCCTAACCTTAACCTTAACCTTGGTTAGGGTTAGGTTAAGGTTAAGGTTAGGATAAGGGTTTCGTCAAGGTCAAGGTGAAGGTTAGGTTAAGGGTAAGGTTATGGGTAAATTTAAGGGTAACGTTAGGGTAAGGTTAAGGTTAAGGTTAAGGTTAAGGTTAAAGTTAGGTTAATGCAAGGTTAAGGTTATGGGCTTATTTAGGTTAAGGTTAAGGTTAAGGTTAGGGTTAAGGTTAGGGTTAGGGTTAGGTTAAGGTTTAGGTTAAGGTTAGGTTAAGGGTAAAGTTAAGGTTACGGTTAGGTTAAGGTTAAGGTTATTCTTAGGCTAAGGTTAATGTTAAGGTTAAGGTTAAGGTTAAGGTTAGGTTAAGGTTAAGATAAGGTTAAGGTTAAATTTTGGTCAAGGTTAGGGTTAGGTTTTAGTGTTGGGCCAGAATTGTAATCTATGGATAAATTACGCTTCCCTAGGTAGGTGTTAGTGTATAAAAATAGGTGAAATACTATACTAATGTTTCTCTTAACTCAGAACATATACACAGAGAGGATTGAATGCTTACTTGTTTCAGTCTCTTCCAAATGGCTCCTTTCTGTCACTTCCACTACAGCTTCAAATTCAAGCGGTTTCAAATAGTTGAATGCTTCCTACAAGAAAGAACATTGAAACAACAGAAGATGCAATAATATAGATATCTATTCAATCTAGTTAACTAAATCAGTAAAGCATAAACTACATTCATCAACTAAGATCTTACAATATGGAAAATCAAAGTAAACATGGATGCATGTAGCGAAAAAAAAGAAGTACTCTTTATTGATGATAGAAGGAGAGGTTACAACCTAGTGACTGATTTGAAGTGGCCTTCCAGCAAAGTTCCCAAGTCTCATCATAGCATAAGTCTCTCCAACATCAGGTCCACAAATTAAACTCCAGCATTTCCCTACTCAAATTATTCCTCCCAAACACTTAGATTTGTGTTCAATTTATAGATGAACTGTAGGTATTTTTTTAATCAATAAAATTCCAAAAATAGGCAAGACATGTTTCCATTCATGTAGATGTCAAATGGACACTTGGATCTGAATCTTGACACATGTGAACCCTTCTAGAAGACACTGGCCAAGTGGAGATTCTGGAACAATGAGTATTTCACTCCCAATGTGACCAACACACCTTTGAATATCGAGAAGTGATTTTCAGAGAAGCCTTGAATGGGGATACCTGCATATGAAACACACTTAGCCCCCTTAGAGCATGCATTGGTGAGCTCCCACATGTTTAATAATAAGCTTCAAACCATGAAAAATCCTTGCTTGATGAAAGTCTTGCTTGATTCATGTTGTTTCCTGTCTTATGGCATATAGAAACTGAGATGATAGGGAATGATAGGCCCTTGATCATAAGTCCCCGAGATGATGCCCAGTTAACCAGGTCATTGGGAATGGTGCCCAAATTGACCTATAACAATTTCCCCCTAAAGCATGAGATCCAAATAATAAGACCATTTGACTGAGATGCTTTACACTGTGATGAGCTTGGAAATAAAGTGGAACGGTCACTTGCATCAATATTACAATACATTACATCATGATATATCCTCTATTGAAAATAATTGCTGAGGGTAGGCATTCCCATAGTCAACATTTAAAACAATCTAATAACATATACATAATTCAAAAAGTCATCTACATTGGAATGTTTCCCAGATGGAGACACGCCTACAGATATAGGCCCATGTTTGGATGACAATCTGTATGTAAGGTCACTATATAGATGATGTACAAAAATCTTGAAATCGCAACTCGGGTGGCTGAAACTAGATCCGGGGTCTTCTTATCTCATTCACTCGATCATTCAGGTACAAGTCTAGCCATGCGAATATATGATTTTTCGTTGAACATGGAAAGGCATTGTTTGATTACTGGCCAATAATGTGAGATGTTAACAAACGCGAGAGAACCACCATTAATGTCAATGGCCCTCAAGGTAATGCAGTACATTTCGTAAGGCATGAATAGATGATTTGATATCGAACACCAAACAAACTCTTTCAGTCAAAAATCTGAAAGTGAGGATCTTGTCGATGCTGTAACAAGCCTCATGGTACTGGAATCTGATGTTTCTAAGTGAACTTCCTGGATATTGATTTATAGTTGATAGGAAGTCACTTTATTGCAAAACTAGAGTTACTGATTATGGAGACAAGGGTATGAATTGATATAGCAATTTTCAAGGATGACGGTCATGAAAATGAAGGTTTATGAGAATTGTAGATGGATGAGTTCTTAGTCACTAGATTACTTCTCTTGAACATATCAGCGACACTGTGATGAGTTGGCAACATTGACCCAAAACCAAAGGGAAGGTATGATGAACCATAGGTGTGAATGAACCATCAAGATGATTACCTAACCCAAACAATCACGGACATGGAGTGAATGAAGTGTCATGTTCAAGAGCGACTTGCTACCAAAAGGAAAATTTGCTTGCTTTTCCCAAATTTTCCCCAGTCATTTGTTGACTAGTACCTCTTTATTTTTTAACAATATTGAGGAGGATAACATTTTCTTGATCTATAATTCAACCCTTAGGGTGAATAAAGAATAAAGTATCGCTATTTAACAATTTAACGAGTCTAGAGATAAATGAAACTTAATTCTTGCCATGATTGACAAGCCCGTTGCTATTTTATGTTTTAACGAGCTTAATGACAATGATAGACCGGTCCTTTTTCATGTTTAGAGAGTCTGAAAAAGAGGACGAAAGAGGACTCCAAAAGTAATTTTTCATAAATTTGTCTCTCAGATCTGAAAAAGTGTAAAATAATATCCGAAAGAACCTCTTTGGTCATGTTTAACCAAGGTATTCCTTTTTCGTAAATACGACATCTCAGTTCGGAAAAGGGTTAAACTTATACTAAGTAGATATCAATTCATTTACTTTAACGAGCTCAAAATGACAAGTTCTTGGCAATATTTTCACATTATCGGAGTCTGAAAAGAGCTGAAAGAAGACTCCAAAGGTTCCTTTTTTGCTGTTATCGAAGCTCGAAAAGGAGATAAAAGTGCACTTCAAATCCTTTTTCGTTTATAACAAAGCTCGCAAAATATGGAGAAAAATCATGCTTTGTGGTCAAGTCTTTCTTGAAATAAATCTGCATGACTAACCTATTCATTAGTTGTATTTCCTATTCAGAACAACATCAAATGGATTAAAAATACCTATTTCATGATAAAAACATAATAAAACGATAGTCATAGCAATAAATTTAACTTGCAAGTAATTAAATGACTATATAAAGCAGTTTCACTATTCATTTTTACCATTCCATAGTTACCATTTGTATTTTGGAGCTCTGAACCTGATTTTTCCCCCGAATTTCGGTCATTGATTGCGGTCGTTTTAGTGGATGGATTTCATCGCCGTTTGATCTAGGTCAGTATTAAAAACCTCCTCTTTCTTTTAGTATTCATTTCATTACCTTTATTTGCAAATTTTTAGGGTTTTTATGCCCCTAGGGTAAATTCTGCCAAAATTGAGGGCAACTCACCCCTGAATGTCAAAAAATGTGTTGCATAGCAGGTACAGTGAAGTGTACCTACATGTGCAATGCACTGTCTCAGTCCAAGGAGTGCGTTGGGCGCAGTTGAAGTTTTTTGTTTTCATGTTGTGTCCAAAATTTGCCTATTTTTTTGCAATGAATGGTATCTAATGGATCTTATGGTTGATTTTCAGGTTTCCATCGAATTATAATGATGATTACATGGATAATAAGAGAACATGAAGAACAAGATATGATTTCCTTGAATGATCCGGGTACTGTAAGAGCTTTAAGAGATTGCGAGATGTTTAAGTACTTTAAACTGTCAGGAATGAGGCAAAAAATAGAACTCCTATAATTCCTTGTTCAAGCATGGGATCCGACGATAGAGGCATTTCACATAAAAAATCAATTGTTGTCCATAATAGTTGAGGATGTGTATTTTCTCACAGGTTTGTCGAGGAGAGGTTTTCCCATTTCACTCACAGGATCTATCGTTGGAGGAGAAACAGTGAGGGATTATGTTATGTAGTATTTCTATCTGAGGTCAAAACCTAGCAAAGATGGAAAAATAAACATCCATGATGTCAGGTATTTTCCTTTGAGGACCATCCTATTCACGATCACTAAACTAGCTGGCACCGTTACACTCCATGTAGCGAACATATCATATATGCAGTATGCGTTGGAATGTTTAAAGCCAACATTTTTCAACTGGTCTGAAGATGTTCTATCTAAGATAAAGGAACAATTGAATAAAGCAAAAGGGAAGAAGGAAGAAAAATTTTAGTGATGGTTCCATCCTTATCTCTTTTGCTTTGGAACGGATTCCACTAATACAGCCACAACATGTAACATTGGATATATCCAGTCCTAGAGATCCTCGAATGCAGAGATGGGTAGAACTCATGGGTCGGCATTCAGGCCAATCAATCGTTGTGTTCTCGACTGCATTTTTCTCCTGGTTCAGGCGATAGATTATCACCATCGATGAATATGCATATGCAGGCAATGAATTTTGAGGAGATCCAGATCTAGTTTTACTAGAAGGCGCTCATTGGGGTGCAATAGGTAAGATTTATTTGACCATGTTTTTTTATTTTTATAAGGTTTATACAAATATTTTTTTGTTTTTATTTCTTTCCAAGACTAAACTAAATGTTTAATGTAATGCAGATATCGGTCGTGTTCGACCAGTAGAGGAACTAGAGTGCGAAGTGGATGTGCCAGTAGAGAGGGTTGTTGGGAGAGCAGTCCTTCAGGACCTTGATATGGCTGAGACTCTTGCTGAGCTCTAGCAGCACATAGGGGGGTTGACCTTCAAGATTCCGGATTTCCGGATTGAAGAGCTTCCCATGCGATTGCAGCGACACACAATTGGGGTTCCTAACTGTTGGATGCGGTTGCTCCATAGGATTGCTAGATCTATAACGTGATATCATGAGCACCACTAGTTTACTTGTGACTTTTTGCATACATTTTTAGGTTAGATGACCAACATGTCTTGGGAAATTTTTTTGTAAAAAACCTATAGCTTTATATCTATATGTTTTCATAATTTTTCCTATGTTTAATGCGTAATCCTATTCAATGATGTGAATGTTTTATTTACCTATGTCGTAAATGTCTGTCTAAAACTTGATCAGTTAAAGTGTTTAGATTTCTATAAATGTGTTGATATTGAATGAAATAAAAATTTCTCTCCAAAAGTCGAACTCTAAGGAACAATATAAGCAATTTTGGATTTCTAACAATATAAATACTCGTAAGTTGTAGTACCACGAGTTGTGAGTCTAACCTTATGATTATGCGATTAATACCAAATGAAATGGAATCAGAGAGAACTTTAATCAACGAGCTATACTCAGTGATATTATTCTTCGATCTACTAATACAAATCCCTTGAAAACTCACTAACTCGCTCTTTAGAGCAAAAATGGCCCATGCTGCAGAGGATAGATTCTGCCTACTACGACTAGCACCATCAGCATATCCAAAAAATGGTTCCAAAGATTCAGTCATCTGCGATGAAATGTAAAGTGCATTACTAACGTCAAGAAAACTCTAAAATACAAATTAAGATAGTGAATGCAAATCAACAACATATAAAAAATATAATACAAACAATTACCATGCTCATGATTAAGCATAGTAACATTTCAAATACAACCCATTTCTAGGTTTTACCAATGGAATCCCATCGTAATCAACTATCTCATAGGCACCCTTAGCAATAACTCTTTTGAAAATATAGGGGCTAGGCCATAATGGTTCGAATTTCCCTGTACCTATTACATAATCTTCTTGGTCGTAAAGAAGGACCAAGTTTCCCTCTGAGTAGATGCGAGGCTAGAAATTTTTGTCGTATTGTGCCTTTATACGTCTCTTATGCGCTTCATTGGCCAATTGGGCTTCACGACACGTTTCATCTAGATGGATGAGGTTAAGGAGATGTGCTTCTTCTTCTGAGGTGTCAGGTAACAAGTCTATCACGAGTTTTAACCATGATATTTCACATTGGATTGGTAAGATAGCTTCCCTACCATACACCAATTTAAAAGGAGTAAATCTGATTGCTTTTCTCATCGAGGTTTGATACGCCCACAAGGTGGAGTACAGGATCAAGTTCCAGTTCCTTTTATGGACTCCTATCATTCATTGAAGCATTCATTTAAGAATTTTGTTAATAGCCTCAACTTTTCCATTTGATTGTGGATAATGAGTAGAATTATCATGCGACAATCCTAACTTGGCTGTCAATTTAGACATCATATGGTTGTGAAAATGCTTCCCATGATCCGTAACTATATCCTGTGGGAGCCCAAACTATGCAATGACATGATTGAAGAAAAACAATGCAGCTGTTTGTCTTGTGTTATTGAATGTAGGCATTGCTTTGGCCCATTTGGTAAAATAGTCGACTGCAACAATAATATAACCATGCCCCCCGAACGAAGGAGGGTTACAGGTCATGAAATCGATATCCCATTTCGTAAATGGTCCGGCAGAGACAATAGGATGCATTGGCACTGGAGGTTTGCAGATTTTACGGTCATAAATTGGCATGCATGACAACTTCTGACTGCGAAGATACAATCTCGAAAAATAGTAGGCCAAAAGTAACCGGCACAGAGTATCTTCTGCGCGGTAGCATAACCAGATAAATTTCCACCACAAGCCCCAACATGGAAATCATTTAACACTTTTCGACCTCCTCATGAGTGAGGCACCTCCTTAAAATTGTATTGACACCATGACGATAAAGTGTATCACTAACGATCAGATAATGTTTGGCTTGGTATCGAATACATCACTGATCAAAGCGAGAGGTATTAGGTCGAAAAGTTTGGGTTTGGAGATAAATGATGAAATCTCCATACCAGGGATCAGATGATCCGATTAGAAATAGAGACTCGTTTGGAATAGATGGTTCCAACGTAGTTGCAGTACTATCACAGGGAAGGTCACAGAGAAGCTCAGCCAAAACTAAAGAATTCTTTGACTTGGATTTGATGAATTCCAAATAAAATTCCTGCAAAATGACGATCCATTTTGAATATTTTCCCTCCATCAATTGACGTGATAAGATGCAAGTCATGGGGTTTCAATCTGAAACTATTGTTGTTTTTTGGAGCAGGATATAATGGTGAAATATTTATATAGATTGAACAGCTTCCAAGGAAAGCTTTTCCACGTACGAGTACTTAACTTCCGTATTATTGAGATTACGACTCAAATAATAGATTGGATGTTGAATTCCATTTTCTACTTGGACCAAAACCATAGCGATGGTCGTTTCAGCTGTGGCGATATATAAGAAATAATCATTTGAATAATTTGGAGGATACATTAATGAAGTTCAAACAAGATGGTCCTTGACAGCATCAAAAGAATCTTGTGCAACTTGGTCCAAATGGAAGGGAATCCCCTTTTTCAATAATCGAGTAAATCCTTTAGCCATTTCGACGTAGTTTGGAATGAACCTTCTCATGAAGTTAGCCTTTCCTTGAAGTTTCTGTATCTGAATTAAGTTTGATGGTGTAGGAAAATCAAGAATGGCATGTACCTTTAATGGGTCTATTAGAATTCCTTCTTTTGAGACTACGAATCTGAGAAATTGACCAAAACCAAAACAAAACACACATTTATGTGGATTGAGGCATATCTTCTAGTGTCAGCATCGTAAGAAAACGACTCTCAAATGCATCGGGTGATCATTCCAATTTCGTGAATGTGCTGGTAAATCATCTAGATATGGTTGAACAATGTGCTTGATGTCGTTGAAATAATAATCCATTGCTCTCTAAAAAGTTGCTCCAACGTTCTTTAAACCAAACAGGAGTTTCCAATATGTGAATGTGCCCCAGGGACAGATGAATGTTGTCTTATGTTGGTCATCTGGGTGGATATTGATTTGATTGTAGCCAGAAAATCCATCCATGAAAGAAAATATTTCACATCCAGCACAATCGTCAATAATCTAGTAGATAAAGGGAGTAGGATAGTTGTCTTTTGGACAAGCCTGATTAACATCCTGATAATCGACACACACTCTAATGGTTCCTTGTTTTTTCATAATAGGAACAATATTGGAAACCCACTCAGTTAGCAGAAGAGGGTAAATGAAACCAGCACGCAAAAGCTTTTCAACTTCTGCTTTGATGGCAACAAATTTCTTTGGATGAACAGGATGAAGCCGTTGACGCATCGGTTTGACATCAAGATACATATTAATAGTGTGTTCAACTATACTAGTATCTATGCCTGGTATTTCTTCGTAAGACCAAGCGAATACGTCATGAAATTCACGAAGAAGAGAGCGATATGAATCAAGTTCTGATGGAGAACAAGATACACCGACATGAATATTTTCTACAACACCAAGTTTAGTTGAAATATCGATAGAAACCATTTCTTCAATATTTAATAAATTTCGCTCAGATTCAATTGCATTAATCAAAAAAGAATTCAGAAATAAATTTTGAATGGATGGGTGATATAGTTCACTGAGATTATTTTCTTCATAATTAAGAAGATCGGAACGATGATGATAATCCTCCCATGGTTCTCCTTCTGCCATCATAACTTACAAAATATTTTCATCTGTCAAAATTTTGAGGAAAATGGATCAGATGGAGTACCAAAATCTAATGAACGATCAACCCAAACACTCAGCGACACTGATTTTAGATTTTCTGCCCAAGCCGAATAGATTGATTGCTATTGTAGCTCGATGGGGCTGAGCGGTAAAACATTATCCAATGTATAAATATCAGAAACACCTGTACTCTTCCTTAAGCCAGATAGAGTGGAAGAGATCATGTAGCAGGTCTCTATGCTTGCAATTTCTGCCGACGTCATGGGCGGTGGTAATGAAAAGGTTCCCATAACAGTGGAATCATTTAATAGTCCTACACCAATGTTCTGGATTTCTATTTGGGGTAAGTGAATATAAAAAATGCTTCCAGTTACCTATGAAGCGGAGGAAAAAAAGGATAATTGATTAATGATTGTAATAGTACCTTTATGAGGAAACACAACCATTCTAAAATATGTAGAAACAATAGCAGTCATCACATATACCCATGGTCTTCCGAGTAAAATATTATAGTCAAGGGGTCTGTCAACAACCTCAACATCAATATTACTGTTTTTCCCCCTAATTCAACTTGCAGGTTATTGATAATACCACAAGGTTTATATTTTCTTCCATCAAAAGCCTTCAACTTCATTGATGATTGCGATAATCACGGTGAGCCAAGTGAATTCTAACAGTTTAGAGACATAATGCATTTAGATGCTTCCTCATCAATAATAGTAAATTGAACAAGGTGATTTAGAACATTTACTTGGATGGAGAATGCCAATTTTGCTGGTAGCTGCAGCACATAACCTGTATGATTAAATACGACAAGATTAGAATCAGTCAGATCAATTCCACCAATGGCCGATAATAAAGCCTTCTTCTGGGACGAACAATTTCGTAATACCTCAAGAGAAGACATAACTGAAGGGGATTGAGTCAAATCTTCAACTATATTATAATTTTGTGTTGCTCTTGCTTGAGGATTATATGTCTATTTATGAATTACTCCCTTTGGTGGCTTAATTGTCAATTCAGGAATAACAGGAGGTGGTACTGATTCATTAGATGGATTCGTTTTCGAGGTAGTAGGTTGATCAGTGGCCAGACTACCATAGTATTTATTCCGTGTCGACACCAAAATATCTTGTAAAGGTTTTGTAGTGGATAACATTAACACTTTGGAACTAGGAACTGGATCCGTAGCAACCAAATTTGTGTCTGGATTTGGAAATGGGTCTATCAACACAGCTGATGCATGAGAAGTCTTAATGATTTTTTAGACTTCAGCATGGTGAGGACAATCCCTAACAAAATTTTCCTCGTTACAGATTATGCATGGATAATGAGGTTTCTGTGGTCTTGATGGTTGATCAAATGATTGTTCATGTAGGTTAGAAGTTTTCTTTTTCTTTGATTTCCCCTTTTTCTTACTTCTTGGTGCTTTTGTCAAATGAGATGACATTGATTTCGAAAGTAGGAGCAAGATCAGATGCAGTAGTGTTGTGTGTGTTTATAGTGCCTATCAAGCTGTCTCTGGTATGAGAGTCCTTTATTTGAGGAGGAACATTGAAATTATATCGCGACGCATTTGGTATTTTCTCATAGAGCGTGCCAGAGTGAGTGTAAATCAAGTCTAAATACTGGGCAAGAGCGATAACTTGCTCTTCTGTGACGACACCACCTTTAGAAAAATCCTCTGTTATAGGTAACAGGGATTTTATGAACCATTCAACAAGGAGATGACCAGGAAAAAATGTCTTAACCATTTGTCGACGACAACGCCACTCATGAAAATGATCTGAAATGTGAGTAGCATTACTCTGTTTGAAGTTGGTCAAGAGTTCTGTTCCAGTTTCGTATCTGATTGATAACTGGAAATGGGTCAAAAAGATAGTAGACAAAGCAGTGAAATTGTCAAAAGAAGCTCTAGGTAATTCAATGTACCAGTTAGCTGCCGGACCTGTAAGCATTTGCTGGAAAAGACGTAATCGAACAGAATCATCATTTAGGGAATTTGATGAACACCATAAATGATAAGTCATAACATGAGTTGATGGGTCTTCTCCAGGGTTTCCATTGAATTTAGGAATGTCAGAGGGTAATTTATGTGGTATCACTGGCCACCAAGGAGCATAATTGATAGGATCATTGGTTAACCGGTTTAAATCTGGTAATTCCAAGGTTGCAAAAAAAGGAAATTATCTATTAAGGTCATGCTGAGCATAGCCAGGATAAGATGGAATTTCTTGGGAAACAAGTTTTTGAGCACCAACATATGGGATTTGATGTTGGTAACCTAGATAGGGGTTGTTTTGCATAGCAAACGCTTGAGAGTTCTGTTGACCAAAACCTGGATATGGTACTTGTTGATATGAAGTTTGAGGAATTTGTGCTTATGGCTGCCAGGGATTCTGTCCACCAATGTTATAACCCAAATTAGTATAAGTTGGATTCGGTTGATATGTATAAACAGATTGTGTTTGTGACATCCCATAAAATGGTGGACTAGCTTGTGAATAAATGATCCCTGATACAGGTTGTTGTAAATTAAAAAAAGGATTTTGATATGAAGAACTCACCTGATAAGGTTGATGTACAAGATTTTGATTCTGTACTAGGCATATAGATGTATTAAAAATTGGTATTGAATTGAGTGTAATAGGTTGAATTGGTTGATATGATTGGAAAACCGTTTGTGGTTGGATAAGCAGAGTGGGCTACCATTGACAAACATTCATGTCAACATTAGTTTGACCAAAATGTGACTGAGTACTATCATATTGGGTGACCATAGTTTTCCCCCCAGCATAAGGAGGATAATAAGATGGAAAATATTGCTCTCTAAATCCTGGGAGTCTAGTTGATATGGTACTTAAAGGAATTGACCCATAAGGACCGACTTGATATTTCCCTGATGATGGATGTAATTACTCAAGTCGTTTAGTACTGACTATAGGACTACTATTTAAAACACCAGACGATGACATTGGTAATGACCATGGTCTTGAATATTGACCAGAGAAGGTGCCAGACAATGATTTGTAGCCTGTTGGGACCGAAGGGCCACCATGCAAATATGACTCTGGTGAGGTTGTGAACATCAATAGAGTAGCGAGGGTAGGAGCTGACGTAATTGGAACAACAAACCCAACCGTAGATGTTAGTTCAGACATAGTTTTATGACCAAATGTATACTCTCGAAAATCAATGGGATATTGAATGGTAATGGGATCAAAAAAAGTAGTTGGAAACTGTTGTACATATCAGCCCCTCCATTCAGAACTTTGGCCAACAGCCCCATTCAAATCCGTTTAAAACCCCTATCGTGGCCTAAAACCCCCATATTCTGCTTAACATTACTATTTCTACCCACAAAATACACTGCAAAGGCTTAAACCCACAATTAAAATTTATATCGGGACTCAGCCCCTTTTGTTTTGATTCCCCATGTGACTTATGTGCAAAACCGTGTGTTAAAACGAAAGGAGCCCATTGCTTTATGTTTTCGGGCCAAATCTTAGCCGCCCGATCCAAAACAAATCGACGACCCATATTTTAATCTACCATGGTGGCCCCCACGCCCGAAAACCGGTGGTCTATTCTGCACCACCCATCCATAGCAGGCGGTATTTCCCGCAGACCCAGCGATTCCATACGCTGGGTTACGCGTGTCCTGGTGTACAATATCCAAACCACCCATTTCGCGCATTATTCTCCGGACGAGAGTTGGGTAGCAGAATTATCATCGACTGTCCGATCCTGCACTCTCCATCTGATGGTGGTCATTCTCCAAAGTTGAACGAGATTTAACCCAAGTCACGTAATGCTCGGGTCCACCATTTCGTCGTTGTACAATGCACTCTCCACCGTTGATTTCATTTTTTATTGTGCGGCCCAGAATTTTTCATGAATTCCGTTAATTGATCATGTCCACCTCCACGTCGTCCTTCCACTTAGCTTCCCGTACGCCCATGTGTCATTTGCATCCGCCGCCACCATTTGTATTTTCTGTTTACGTGTCTTATTACATGGTTTATGTTACGTACCGTCGCCTTGTTCTAGCTTTACCATTTCATTGTATATTCCATCGCCACTCTGCAATTCCCTGCCATCCTTCTTAGTTCATGACATCAGTCCATGGTCATGCTCATGTCCACCACCTTTGTGTCCAATCTTCTTAACTTATTTCTGAATTTTGCAGGTTGCAGTGACGAGGGATCGCCATAAATCTCTGCCTCCATTTCAAAAGCCTAGAATACGTAGCAGGACCCTGTTTTAAGAGAAAAATTTATATAAAAAATCCAGAAGCTGTTGTGATATGACCACCATAAAGAGGGGTAAGGATCTAAGTCTGTTAAACCCTCCAAGGTCATTCAAATACACATGGTGAGCGGATGAAGAATTAATGGGGCAGCATAAAAATATCAGCGAAAGATCGAGAGATACAGCGCCCTGCATCAAAGGTCTTGGATTTAACTTTAAATATTGGAAGGTACAGTGTTCAGAAAGCAATATCCTCAAGGTGATATTTCAGTCAAGTTCCCTTCAGGAACGTACAGAATGTTCATGAAGAGTTACCCTTACGCCTTGTTCCTGAAGAGATTTTCTCTCGGTGAATTTATTTATGGAGGTAGATTACAAAGTACAGATAATTATATTCAGTCATTCACAGTATGGGCGCGAATGTTTTCCGCCACTTTGTTTCAAATCAGATCATTAAATGTGTATCACCTACCTCATTATCTGAAGCTTTCTATCTCTTCTATAAAAATGAGAAAGAAAGACATTGTAAGGGTTCCAGATTTCTATCAGCAAACTGTGCAGTGAAAGGCTTTGTATACATCTTGTAAAGTTTTTGTATGAAGGCTCAGAGCCCGTAGGGTCTCAGTGAGGAGGAGTTATAACTATAATGAGGATTCTGGTCTTTGGTATCCCACAGTATGTAATATTTTCTTATGTGTTAATATAATATCTCATTTCATTGCATTTATCTTCTTGTATCATGTTCTAGAATGCGATTGGCTCACTGATCTTAAGTAAGGATTCATCCTAGTTGGTGCCCATACTTGGATTAGTCAAGCGCTTTAAATAGGCCTAGTCATGATATATTGTTCCATGTTCATTTCATCCATATTTTCTGCTATATTAGTTACTTGAGGAGGGTGCTTTTAAAACACCATTGTCATGTATGGATTCTTAGTTGGATAAGCCCATATGTGGTTTTTTTGTGTATCTGGGTATCAGCCTCATGTTAACTAGTATCTCCTTCATGTTTTCCTCACTGCATCCACTTTCTGATATTTTATTTCTATGGCATACTATTTGAACTGGCCCTCTTTGCAGTAAGTTGTCTCTTAACTGTCTGATGCTTTTGTATTGGATTTTTTCATGTTGTTCCTACATTATTCTTATCTTTGTATCAGCTTTTGAGAGAGTTTGGTTCCATTTAAACTAATTTCCTTGTTTTACAAGAGATAGTAAGAGAGCTTTTGGATTGACACCCAAGCTATATTTCATGTTCTCTTGCAATGATAAGATGTCCTAGGCACTGGTCTATGGCAACTCTAGACTGTCTCTAGGGTAGACAATAATTGTTGACAACAGAAACGATTGATGAAAATACTGGTATAGGTAAAGGTCTCCCCCAAAGTGGGTTTGACTTAAAGGTGTATTAGGTTGAGGGATTTCTTCAATCGTAATTAAACCAGGAGGAAGAACTTAACCGTCAGACCTAAAATATATTTCAGATGGTTGACTGTGTGATATAGGGGTTTCAGTGGCTACAGATATTTTTGGAGTGACCAAGGTAGGAAAAACTGTCAGCTGTTCAAGATTTAGATTTTCTGGCAAAGAAGAGAGAGGATCTAGATCAATTTGTGATTGAAAAACTTCAGGTCGAGGAGGTATGGTCTCAGCGATTGAATGGATCGTGACCATGGGTAAATTTGAAGACTCCATTTCGACAATAGTAAACGAACCAGGATGTGTGGAAACAATTTGAGCTAACTCTGGTTTAAATGATGATGTTTTTCCAGAGGTACGAATTGCACTTGATTCGGCAGATCGTGATCGCCTTCGCCTACCAGAAATAACTTCCGGTGGTAAAGGTGGTTTCAAAGCTAATATATGCAAATGATGGGGGGTAGGATTTTGTTCTTCCACGACTGCTAAATTATTTATCCAAAAACAAATAAACAAAAAGAGGGTAATGCTATGCAAAAGGGTTTACCAAGAAACTGTGAACTGCATAATACCTCTTGGCGAACCAAGAAGTACGGGTAGGTAATCTCCCCGAATGCTGTGTTCGGTGTATCAAAATTTCAAGGTGGCCGACTCGGTTCACTATGGATGGATAGCATCTAGAAGTTGTGCTCCCAAATATATCCAAAGGTACATGGAGGCCCAAGTCCGTATCAGCGTTGTCTGATGCGAAACCACACTGTGAGAGCACCCCTTTATACTTATCATACTGTAACACACCCTGATATACCCAAAAGTATGTGGAAAAGCTATGATATACTTACGTACGTGGAGTGAGGTATCACACTTGGAATGTATCATAGACAAGTTAACAACAATTGCTATGTTTTGCGATGCCGGAACACGTCTCTAGCCTAGACCTTCTAAATGTTATCGTTAATGTTCCAAAGCATTGTTAAGTAAATTGAGATTTATTTTATGTTGATCTTGCTTAACAGTTTTCCTTTTAGGTTCACCATGATGATGTATATAAAATTCCTAAAATGTAGCTAAGAATGATAAACAAACTTTCACTTTCAGATTTTTCAATGAAGAACCTAGCTAGTAAGGTAAGAGAATGCTATTTTTTTGGAAAGAGAGAAAATAATTTCTGAGAAAACAAATCAATGAATCACAAATTAAATCCAGATTTCCTAATGTTACTTTTGTAGAAAACACACAATCCTACTGCAAATGCAATTTTTTCTTTTCAGTTTCCTTAATGTTATGAATGTAGAAAAGAAACTAGGCACACTAGATCAATAATCGAAATGCTTTTTACTTTCGAGAAACGAAGAATACAAACAAAAATTTCTCTTTTGAAGGAAAAATGAGGACTTTAACAAAAATTTATCCTATCAAGGAAATGAAAGCAAAAAATTCTTAATGCAACCATAAAAAATACTTTGAAATCAACTTGTCAATGATAATGAAAAACTTTTTTAAAACAACATTGATCAAATTTTCAATCAAAGGAGAAGAAATATATAGAGTTACTAGTTAATAGAGCATCAAAATTTTCAGAACAAATTAGCAAACAAAACTGAAGAAAAGTATGAAGTCAGATTCAAGTGGATTTGGTCCCTTTCAGGAGCCAACACAGTCTCCAAAGGGAGACAGTGCTCTGCAATGCAAGCTAAGAAGGGAGATAGTTCTATGCAAAGCATTGTGACCTGACCAAGGGTGCGTTGAGCATAGTAAAGAAAGAAAAAGCTAGTGTTTTTCTCACTAAATTTTCAAATTAAGCTTTGAAAAAGTATTATCTTTAAGTGAAACAACTACTGGGTGGATTTAGAAAGCAGATCACAAACTAAAACACCTAGAAACAAGATAAGTTCTCCCCAGAGGAGTCGCCAGTTTGTTGGGCCAGAATTGTAATCTACAGATAAATTATGCCTCCCTAGGTAGGTGTTAGCCTAAAACAATAGGTGAAAGACTATACTAATGTTTCTCCTAACTAATAACATATACACAAAGAGGATTTAATGCTTACTTGTTTAAGTCTCTTCCAAATGGCTCCTTTCTGTCGCTTCCACTACAGCTTCAAATTCAAGCGGTTTCAAATAACTGAATGCTTCCTGCAAGAAAGAACACTAAAACAACAGAAGATGCAATAATATAGATATCTATTCAATCTATCTTTCTAAATTAGTTAAGCATAAACTACATTCATCAACTAAGATCTTGCAATATGGAAAATCAAAGTAAGCATGGATGCATGTAGGGAAAAACAAGAAGTACTCTTTATTGATGATAGAAGGAGAGGTTACAACCAAGTGACTGATTTGAAGTGACCTTCTAGCAAAGTTCCCAAGACTCATCGCAGCATAAGTCTCTCCAGCAGCAGCTCCACAAATCAAACTCTCTATTGAAAATTATCTAGCATTTCCCTACTCAAGTTCATCCTCCCAAACACTTTGATTTGTGTTCAATTTATAGATGAACTGTAGGTAGTTTTTTAATCAATAACATTCCAAAAATAGGCAAGACATGTTTCCATTCATGTATATGTCAAATGGACACTTGGATCTGAAGCTTGACACATGTGAACCCTTCTAGAAGACACTGGCCAAGTGGAGATTCTGAAACAATAAGAATTTCGCTTCGAATGTGACCGACACACCTTTGAATATCGAGAAGTGCTTTGCAGAGCAGCCTTGAATGGGGCTAACTGCATATGCAACGCACTTAGGCCCCTTAGAGCCTCCGTTGGTGAGCTCCCACATGTTTAATAATAAGATTCAAACCATGGAAAATCCTTTCTTGATGAAAGTCTTGTTTGATTCATGTTGTTTCCTGTCTTAGGGCATATAGCAACTGAGATGATAGGGAATGATAGAACCTTGATCATCGGTCCTGGAGATGATGCCCAGTTAACCAGGTCAGTGGGAATGGTACCCAAATTGACCTATAACATATAGTTAAGGTCAATGTTAAGGGTAAAGTTAAGGTCAATTTTAGGGTTAGGTTATGCTGGGATCTTGTGATTTAGCAGATTGGCATACTAAATGACAAGGAAACTTATAAACTAGTCTTTAGAGTTCTAGGATCTAGCCCTCCTAGTCTCATAGAGGGATCTCTCAATGGTTTTGCAAGGATATAACTTTTTTTCTTGTAAAAAGGTTGATTTTAGGCTAGTTATTAAGCTTGAATTTGGTTGATTGTTTTGTGGGACATGATGACCTAGGCATCATAGATAGAAATGGGAAATATTTAAGTCATTGGGAAATGGAATCAAGTGGAAATGGTAACAAGTTTGTAGATGAATTAGGGGTATCAAATGGAAAATCTAACTTGGCTATTAGATCAACAAAGTTTTCAGGTGAAATGAAATGAACATTAAGCGTTTTAGAATGAAAATTATAACTAAGGGAAGTTAAGAATCCTGAATTATATGTACTCTTCAAAAAAGGGACTTAAAGAATAATTTGAACATGAAGAAGTATTTTATAGACAGGTCTAACCATGAATTCTACAAATCACACTTCAGCAAATAATAATTTCAAGAAAAACTTTGAAAATGAAATATAAGAGTCGAGGAATGCTCTATTTCATCAGAGATTTCACTTTCAAGGATAAGAAAACATTCAAGATTCACAAATAACTGCATTCATAGAAGAGGGAACTCCTAAAAATCTATGATTACAGCTATAATACCTTCAAAACAATTATTTGAGCAAGTACAAAGGGTATGATAAAAACAGACCTCTTTGGCAGAATTTGGACAATGGTACTTCAAAGGGAGACTTCAAAAATAGTTTTCAAATGGCAACAAGTAGCAGGGAGAACCATAAGTCATTCTTGAGGCCACTGTATTGAACTATTTAGGAAATTAACAAGCACAAGGGTTGAAAAATCAATCAAACTACTTTTTAAAACCTTCAGCAGATGAAAACATAAAGACAGTGAATAGTAAACAGGTCTAAGGTGCTTCTAGGAGACATTTTTTAGCCTAAAAATTTTACTCTAATGTAAGTAAGAAAATGATGAAAACAGAATGGAAAAATAGGAAAAACATTAAAAATTTAGAATACTTCACCAATAGCCAAGCTCGGGGATCCAATGACAGAGCTTTCTCCATCCACAAATAGGTAAAAACATCCACAAGTTCTAGTAAATCAATTTCTCTTCAATATCAGTAGAACTGTGTATTACTTCAAAGAGTTATCAAAATTCCCCCATACAATGAGTTTGAATGCAGTATTTATGCTGAAAATGAGGAGGTGGAACTATCTAGGGTTCAAGATGTTATTAATGACACAGTAAATGCACCCCTATTCGTAAAAACCATGCAAGGCATAAGGTAGGAATGTCTCTCAACTACTTCTCTGTGTATTAAATCTGTCTTTACTTCCTGAGGATAAAATAGCTGAGAAGATTGACTTTGAGGCCCTTTTATGTCGTTACAATAACTGTCTGACAGTTTATAATATCTCCTTTAGTGTAATAACTGTCTATTCATCTTTTGAGGTATAAATTAAGTGAAAGGTGTCATTTTTTACTTATCAAGTGAATAACTACCCCTTTGATGTATCCGAGGTTATATTTAAGCATATTTTTCCTTGATGTTATCATAAAAATGTGTTTTAAAACCCTTTTAGCCTTGATATGCTAATTAATCCTTTAAATCTTCTGTCTGCCTCTTTATACTTTGATACTCTATTTTCTTCCTTTATCTCTTTTCTTTTCAATAATTGTTTTATTCATTAATCGCTTATGCCCCTTTAAAACCTTGATTTAGGCTTTAATCTTTTGTTTTAAAGCTCTAATTTCGCCTTAAACCTTTATAATGCATTATATTGCCTTTCGTTGTCTTTTAACACTTCATCTGATTTATTTGGCCTTTAATTTTCCTTTTTATGACTATATCCAACTTCAAACTATGCATTTAACCTTAAAATAGTAGGATTAAGCCTTTAATCCTTCAAACTCATGAATTAAGCCTTTTCATTTTGACTGTTCGATGGCTTTCTCCTTAATACACTGTTTTAGTATTTAACTTTGCTTTACTCAATATTTACTTGGTTTTAGGCCTTTGAACCTTTGTTTTTACGTTTAAACTGACCTTTTCCCCTTTTAAAATTGATTTAGGCCTTGGTTTTGTGCTTTAGGCTTGTTCATCCCTCCTTTATCCTTCTTCAGTCTTTTAGTCTTTCTTTTCGCTGTTTTAACCCTTTAAACCTTGGATTATCCTTAAAACTGTGGGATTAAAACTTTACCCTTCATCTTTGCTTTAATCTTTCAATATTCAACCTCTATCTTCATTGTTTTTCCTTCTTTGATGTGTACAGGTGGTTTTTAGTGTGTTGGAGGGTTTTATGGATAACCAGTGCTCATAAAGCACAAACTAAACCATGGAATTAACCCTGGAAGCCTCTATTCTGCATTGTTTGAGTTTCAAGGATCATGATCTTAGGCCCTGTCCCTTTATGGACCATCGGGGGGCTTTTGGCCTCAAAAACTGCTATAAAAAACCAGAAAAAATCTAATAAAACATGTTATTAAAACTTGCGGGGTTGGAAAGATTGCTTTGGAGGTTGGCATAGGTGATGGAGCATATGCAGAGGAGAAGAAGAGGCTTCATGGTGAAAACCCGTGAAAATCCAGTTGAAAAACCATATCTGGCGCGAAAATATAGCTTGGCGGTTTTCGAAATACCGCTGGTGGTTTTTGCGTGACCCTCAGGCGGTAAGTGGTTTTTCCCAGAGGGAACACGATCCAACCCTTCTGTGACACCTTTACCTTATGAAACCAGCGGTCTCGCATGACATTGGGGGGTTAAACTCCGGATGAAAAAATCATGTGATATGCGATGTCGACCGTCGGATGAGGAGGGATAGATCTGATGATGTAGAGAGGGGCGCGATGGAAAGGTGCGTAGGTGGGAGTTGGTGGAGGCTAGGTGCGAGCGAGTGATTGGATGGGCGCTTTACATAGTGAATGGTAGGTCCTGACGAAGTTGGGTTTTCGGGTTTGATCGGGGCCGTTGGATCAAATAGATCGACGGCAGAGATTGATTTAAGGGGCGGATAGATAGAAGAGCTCAAGAGGATAGGGGAAGAATAGGGATGCATTATCATCGTCAAATCTCCCGGATTGACGGTGGAGATATGTCATCAGGGGGGAAAATAAAGACAAGGGAGAAGGGGGCTAGAAGGAAAGGGGTGAGAAAGGTCCGGTGGAAGCGTAGGGAACCAGGGGCTAAGGGAAAATGTGCTAATCGCATCGGCGAGGAGAAATATATCGGAAATGTAGGTTCATAGAAGAAAGGCCGACATGATGGGGATTTTGGTGCTTGGTCATACCGCTTAGACATATGGAGAACAAGAGTGAAAGTCTTAATCCCTCAGTGGCTTAAACCTTAGTTACAAAAAAGACTATTTTTTGGCTAAAAATGGGTTTTTAGAAGTTCCGATAGGTAAAGAGGGGCATTTTTAAACCATAAAAAAAGTTTTTTATAGGTTTAAAGGGGTTTTCATGGGTAAATGAGAAATTTTAGTGAAGAAAAAAGTGGGGTTTTTAGAGGAAAATGAAGGATAAAGGGAGAATGAGTTATTCCTCAGAGGGAAATGGACTTGATAAAAACAGGGATAAATAGCCTGAAATGAGCTTTCTTCTTTGAAACATCAGGATAATTTTTTAGGAGACATAGATGAAAGTTTCAGTGGACTAATGGATTTGAAATGATGAAGGAAGTGATATTTCTAGAACTCATAATGTATCTTGCAATTTTGTTCTAAAAATTTGGGTTTATTACATTTAGTCATCTTTGGATAAAGTCAAAATTATGGATGACTAACAGTGGCTCCATTTGGGGAGAACATATGTCCTTTTAGGTGTCTAGAACCTTAAAAATATTTGAGTTTTAGCAGACCTGTGCCTCATCCATTGGGCATATTTCTTCTTTTCTTACTGGCTTTTTCTATGAAAAGGACACCTTTTATCGATCTGCAACATGTAATTTCTTCAAAACAACATCTCTACCTACCCAATCTTACTTCTCCTAGCATTTTTTCTTCTCCTTTTGAGTGCATTTCAACTAGCAAACTCTTTGAAATTTATTTTTGAAAAGAGAAAAAAACTATCTAATCCTATCCTTATTTACTCCAAGAGTCCAAATTAAACTGTTGAACTCTTTATTTTCTACCTAGCTACTATCTTTCAAGATTAAGTTGTTTGACATATTTTATTCTCTATTTCTAAAACAGGAAATTTAAACATAGTCAAATTAGGATTAGATTGTCTGATCTGCTATGGTGTCTATGGTTGTATGTACAAGCTGCACATAGACTTTATTTTCAAAAAAATAAAGCAAAATTATGAAGGCTTAAGATCTGAAAACTAAAGACATCCTTCTTTTTCTTTTCCAGCTCTTGATTTTGATCTTTTGAGATGTCTTCTTCTTCTTGTCCTGGTTCAATTTTTAGCATATTAGAACCAAACTTTCTCTCTCTCATTGGCCCAAGTTCTTATCATGTTAGAGCCATATTTATTTTGATTCCTGGTTCAGATTTTGAGCATGTTTGAACCATTTTTCTTCTATTCTAATCTATTCTACTGACAAGCCAAGATTAAATTGTTTGGAAAATCTATTTCACTAACCTAGCAGTAGTAAATTGAAAGTATGTTCAGCCATGTTTAAGCTAGATGACTGAACAATATATCATTTCTTAATCAGCAGTGGCACTTAAATTTGCTCACTTTCAGAAAATTCTCTTTTTTGGGTATGGGGTTGTACCTCTTTTGAATCTGCCCTCTTTTCTTTTTCTATTGTTTTTGTGTTTTTTCTTTTTTCAAATTGAAAAAGCAATGTTATATACAGTGAAAAAATAAAAGCTTTGAAATTTTGGACTCTCGACAGAAATAGTGCTTGAGCATCCTGCCATTGACAGGACCTCCAAATAAATATTCTCCATTCAGCTCTTGCAGAAAGAATGCATTATGACCCATGATAGAATGAATAATGTAGGGCCCTTTCCATAAATTTTCAAATTTTCCATGTTTTCCCTTTTCTTCTCTTCTATAATCCCACTTTAGAACTACATTTCCAACTTGGAAATCGTTTTCTTTAGTCCTCTTGTCTAATAATTTCTTGATACTCTCTTGGAATATTTTTGTTCTACTGTACACTTCCTCCCTGGTCTGTTGTAAATGAATGGTCTGATTTATCCTTCTCTGCATATCATTTTCCTCAGATTGTAATTCTTGGAGGAGCTTCATGACTGGAACTCCTAGTGAGGTTGGGAATATTGCATCCATGCCATAAACCAGCTGATAGGGGGACATATTTATTGAATTTTTGGTGGTTAATATATCAACCCATAAAGCATGAACAAGCCTACTATGCCATGATTTCTGATTTTGATCCAATAGTTTTTTGATAATATTGACAAGGCTTTTGTTGGAGGATTCAGCTAATCCATTTTCTTGAGGATAGTAGGCAGTGGAATGACCCAATGTAATATGATATTTATGGCAGAAGTCAACCATTTTCTCGGATTTGAAGGCAACAACATTGTCTGTGACAATCTTTCTTGGACAACCAAATCTGGATAGTATGTTTGTTTCAAGGAACTTGATAATGACAGAGTCAATAGCATTCCTAGAGGGTATGGCTTCTATCCACTTGGTAAAATAATAAGTGGCAGTGAGGATCCACTTATGCTGGGTTGAAGAAGATGGGTGAATTTTCCCAATGAAGTATAAGCCCCATTGTTGGAAGGGAGCCTCAACACTGATGGGATGTAAGGGTAAACGTATGATTTTCTCTTGCCATTGAAAATTTGACACTTATGGAAAGTCATGACAAGTTTTTGAGTATCTGGGAAAAGTTTGGGCCAATAGTAACCAGATTTGAGGATTTTATTTGATGTAGTCTTCTAGTACAGAAGTCCACCACATTCTCCCTCATGCAACTCATGCATGATTTTTCTTGCATCAATCTCAAGCAAAAATTGAAGCAATATTCCAACAATATTCTTCCAATATAACACCCCATCTAATATGCAATAATTTAAAACCTTCTGTTTCAAAAATCTAGCTTTAGTTTTAGACAAAGAAGGAGGGGCATTCAGATAAAGCAGCACATATATGATGTCAACATACCAAGGTGAAATCACAAATGTTTCTTCAATGAATGGGGTTGTGAATTCCTCTATTTCTTCTAAGACATCAACCATGTTCATATCAAGTGCTTGAAGTTTGACTCAGCCATGAGTTTAGCCAATCCTTGCCCTTTGACTAGTTTGGAAGGCCTGATTTCTAAGTCATATTCTATAATAATAGCAATCCATTTTCCCCTTTTACCATTAGGGGCTTGACTTATAATATCTTTGACAACAATGTGTGGGACAAAAGCAGTGATGTGAGAATGTAAAATTTAGACTCTAAAGTCTTTCAATGCTTTTACCAAGGCTAAGGCTTGTTTCTCCATGATGTTATACTTGAGTGGAGCATCTCTTAAGGCCCTAATAAAAAGGGATATAAGTTTTTCATGCCCCATGTCATTCTTTTGCAGTAATAATGAAGCTATTATATGTTCATATGAAAAATAAAATATATAAAAATCCTTGGTGAAATCAGGACTAATGAGAACTGGTGTTTGAGTTAAAGCTTGTTTCACTAGTTCAAATGATTGTTTAGCCTGTATGGTCCATTTAACACCTACCTCTTTCTTTAGCATGTTTGTGATATTTTTTAAAATCTCAGCAAGGTTGGGGATGAATCTCCTTAAAAAATTTATCTACCCAATGAAAGATTGTAATTCTTTGAGGTTTCTAGGATGGCTGATTTTCAATATGCCATCAATCATTTTAGGGTCTACTTTGATTCCCTCTTTAGAAATTATGTGGCCGAGAAGATTTCCTTCTTGGAGACCAAAGAGTGTCTTTTTTGGATTCAAAGATAAGCCATATTTCCTACATTTCTCAAAAACTTTTCTTAAGTGAATCAAGTGTTCTTCATCAGTTTTAGAGAAAACCGTAATGTCATCAAGGTAAATGATTATAAAATAGCCTATGTCTTCTGAAAAGGCTATTTCCATTTCCCTTTAGAAGGTGCCCCCTGCATTCATTAGTCCAAATGGAATTTTGACATACATGAATGTACCCCAAGGTGTAGTAAAAGCAGTTTTATGTTGGTCACTTGGGAGTACTAAAACCTAATTGTAACCTGAGAACCCATCCAGTAGTGAAATTGTTTTAGACCCAACCACTCTTTGAAGTATATGATCCATTTTTTGTAAGAGATAGTTAACTTTAAGGGAGGCTCTGTTTAGATTTCTGAAATCAATGCAAAGCCTAATTTCTCTAGTCTTTTTCCTAACAGATACTAAGTTGGAAACCCATTCTGAATACCTGATGGGAACTATGATCCTGACCTCATACATTTTCTTAATCCCTTTCTCAACTAAAGGTAATAAAACATGGTTTATCCTTCTGAGTTTTTGTTTGAAAGGTTTCTGATTTTCCTTAAGAGGAATTTTGTGTTGAATGATGCTAGTATCATATGTATCCCCATTCAAACACCTCTCTAAATTCTTTGAAAAGTTCTATGTATTTCTGTTTGATATGAGTTGGGAGGGTGCTGGATAATTTTATTATCTTAGTTTCTGCTAGGCTGCCTATGTTATGTTCTTCTATGTTTGTCTCTATAGGCTCCATCCTTGGTTCTTTGGATACATCACTAAAATAAAAAAGATGTTCTAATGGTGTAAGACCTCTTGAAATTATATCATTTTTACATTGTAACACTTCTAGATCTTTCTGATCTGCGCTGTCAATTATTTCTACTCTAAAAGGATGTTCAAAGTGGTTTATATCAGCAGAGAAAGGAAACTCTATTTCAGGGTTTTGTTCTACATTAAAATAGTTTTCTTCATGGCTTGAAAAAGGTGTTGGTATGGAAAAATCATTCTTTGATTGCAAAAAATCATCTATGTGTTTGTATCCTTCAAATAGTTGTCAATAATCCTCATTGTCAGATATTGCAGGTCTGTTTTTTACCTTTATATCGAAATGTTCATTTGTCTTTGGTATGTGGCAATTACTAGCCGCAAAGGAAAGTTCATTTGCTAGATTATTTTGAGCCCTTGGGATGAAAATGAGTTTGTATTTTTCAAATGTTTTTAGGAGATCAAGGGCAACATTTCTATATTTTCTAAGTTTTGGGTTTTTGGTTGAATACTCCCCTTTGATTTGTCTGATAATTAGCTCAAAATCCCCTTGGACTCATATTCTTTTGGCTCCTAAATCTTTGAGTAAGTGTAATTCAATAAGGAGGGCTTCATATTCAACAATTTTATTTGTGCATGGAAAATCCAGTTTATAGGAAATTCCTTTTTTTTGTGTTTTGTATCCATACACCAGCCCATGCACTTAATTCTCTACAAGAGCCATCAAAGTTTATTTTCCAAGGTATTTCAATCTCATTTTCATTTTCTTTTTTTTGTTCAAGGCTGCTAGAATCTGTATTGTTCTTTTCTTGAATTGATGGCAGCTTTGACTGTTCTAGTAGAGTAAATTCTCCTTTGTTCTCCTTTTCTAGTTGGCTGATTTCATATTCATTATATAAGATAAAGGATTCCAAATTTGAATGGATAGAGTATATAGGAGAATTGTTTGGTCTATCTATGTTGCTCACCATGTATTTCATGTGGGATTCCCTGTATAATCTTCTAGTTTGGTTAAATATTGGAATGGTGGCATAAGACATGTCCATTTGAAGGCTCCCTTGTAGCATGGCTCCCCATGATCTAGATAGAAGCATGCCATATTTAGGGGGAATGTCAGCTACCACTATGTCCATTACTAGACTCTTAGCAAGAATTTGAGACAAGTTAACACAAAAATATTTAATTAAGCCTGAGCATTTGACTTTGCTTGAATCAAAAGAGTAAAGGTATTTGTATGGTTTAGTAATTTCTAAGCCTAGGTTTTCCATCACTACTTTGGGCATAATATTGTGTGAAGCACCTGAGTCTAGCATGGAATTATGCAAGATTTTGTCATGCATATTCAGGATGACATAGAAAGGAGGGACAACCCCTTCTTGGTATTTTCCTTCAACTTCAGGACCAAACAATAACTCAGGTTTATCATATGTCAAGTTTAAAGTATCAGTGTCATTGCCTATATTCAAAGCTTTCAAAACTTGGTTTTTATATACATCCTGAGCTACTAGTTCAGCTAAGGGTATGTTGATTTTGATTTTGGAAATTTCCCCTTCAAGGCTGAAAGGAACTATTGTTCTTGACATATTTACATCAGTTTTGTCATTTACAACTCTTTCAGCAATTCTGATTTGTTGATTTTTATTTGGACTGCTATTTGGGACAGATTTGTTAGGGCCACTAACAAAATTACTCGGGAAGCTTTGTTCAACAATTTGCTGAATGTTTTTGTCTTTATTTTGATTAGCTTTCTTCGCTAAAGTGTTGGTGTTACTTGCTGTCTTCTTAGGCTGATTTTCTAAGGTTTTCTTAACAACACTACTAGTGATTTTCTCACTGGAACTCTTTGGGCTACCTTTTATTCTAAGATTGTATTTTTTGTGTACCTCCATGATATAATTTTCAAACCCCAATCTGTAATCTTCAGAATCCTCATTATTGTATTCAGTTTGTTCTGAAGAGAAGAATCCTTGTTCTTCTTCAGTGAGAAAAACATCTGTCTCACTGTCGAATCCTATCAAGTTTACATGATTTTCTTCCAACCTTTCAACTTTCCTTTCTTCTTCTTGATCAACATAGTTTTGTTGAAAGGGAGGCCTAATTTTTTGGTCATTATCTCTTTGCCTATCTTGATTAGGGTCTCTTCTAATATTTTGGTTTCTATTTATGTTTTGGTTTTCTCTAGGAGGCACTCTATCATTCAGATTTATCTTTTCAAGCATCCTCTCCATTACCTTCACTAAGTTATCAATTTTAGTATCTGATAATGAGGTTGAAGCCATTGTATCATCCTTGTATGTAACTCTTTTTTTTTCTCTCAACCTAGCTATTTTCTCATTCAAATTTTCTTTTACACTCATGGCTCCCCTCTGCATATATTCTAAGGTTGAGGAGTCTCTTTCTCTTAGCTGGTAGGCCATTTCAGGATCAAAACCTTCTGGGAATTTTGCTAAGGCTAGGCCTAGTGGAGGTTTCATGTCTGGAGGAAGTGAATTATACACAATATTGAATCTAGTGCAGTAATCATGGACACTTTCCCCACTGTTTCTTTTGATATTGGTATATTCTGAAAGGATTTGGAGAGGTTTCTTTCTAATTTCCCATTTGTTTATGAATGTTTGATATAAATAAGGGAGATCATTTATGCTGTGAGGAGCTAAGTTTTTAAACCATTTCTTGACTTCTCCTCCTAAAATTTGAGCAAAAATTCTCATCTTAATATTCTCTTCTTCTATTTCCATGTAATCAAAGGCATCATTCATTTAATCTACGTGTTGTTGGGCAGTACTAGGTTCATTTCTACTTAAATGGGGAATTTTGGATTGGTAATCATTTGGTAAGGGAACCAGAGGTTGTGGTAACACTAATGGAGCATACCATGCTTCCATGATAGGAAATAATGGGGGATTTACAAGAGGTGGATTAACAAGAGGGAAAGTGGGTTGAAATGGAGTGTTTTGAATAGTGGATGTGTGAATAGGAGTGGAAGAAACACTTGGGCCAGCAAACTGATGATGAGGAGATTTTTTATGGAAGGAGCTAAAATGATGGAGAAGTTGAGAATTAGGTGGAGTAGAAGGTGAGGCCTCTCTGCTAAAGCTCTGTTGCAAATCTATGGTTTCAAAATCAGCTTGATTTAAATCACTTTGAGACTTATTTATGAATAGGTTCTTTGTGTAAGGTAAGTCAAAGTGAGGATCTTCTAAGACTGTAATATCTTTAGGGACAAATCTTGTTCTTAGGATGGTCCTATCAATAGTTGGTTTTCCATATCTAGAAATCTACCACAAAATATTCTCTGGATTGTCAACTATGGTAGGGGGATTAGGATCTGGATGGGATCTAGTATGGACCCTATGTGAAGCCATATTTCAGTTTTTCAAAATTTTAGAGAGTTTTGAAGTTTTTCTGGACTGTTTTCTCAAAAATTTTCCTCTCAAAGTGATTTCTGTAATAGGGGACTATTTTTCTAAACCTCTTCAAGGCTGGTTAACAAAATCCTAAGGAAATATAGAGTACTAGTGAAGTAATAGGCCTATTGGGGCTAGTGGAGTCGCCAGGTGGAAATTTTAGCTTTTTTTAAGGTAAAATGTTTTATGGTCCACCACCAATGGTTTCTTTAAAAACCAATCTGAAATGTTTTGGGATTTTCTAAGTTTTTAGGTGGTTCTATGGTTATGAGAGTGTCCTATACTTGATTCAAAACTTAGCTAAGGTGGTGAAACAAATAGAGTCTACTCTATGGCTTACTAGCTGATTTCTTCAAGGTTTGATAAGGATCTCTTAGAATCCTAAGGGTTACTTAGATTGACACTAATTCAGACAGATCCTATCATGATTACCATTATGCTGGTACTTCTTGAAGAAGCTATATTTCACTTAAATGAATAAGGAGTGTCTTGTTCTAGGGACTTTTACTCAAAAAGGTCCCACCGTGATCGCCAGAATGTTGGGATCTTGTGATTTAGCAGATTGGCATACTAAATGACAAGGAAAATTATAAACCAGTCTTTAGAGTTATAGGATCTAGCCCTCCTAGTCTCAGAGAGGGATCTCTCAATGTTTTTGCAAGGATATAACTTGTTTTCTTGTAAAAAGGTTGATTTTAGGCTAGTTATTAAGCTTGAATTTGTTTGATTGTTTTGTGGGACATGATGACCTAGGCAGCATAGATAGAAAAGGGAAATCTCTAAGTCATTGGGCAATGGATTCAAGTGGAAATGGTAACAAGTTTGTATATGAATTAGGGGTATCAAAGGGAAAATATAACTTTGCTATTAGATCAACAAATTTTTCAGGTGAAATTAAATGAATATTAAGGGTTTTAGAATGAAAAGTAGAACTAAGGGTTAAGAATCCTTAATTATATGTACTCTTCAACAAAGGGACTTAAAGCATCATTTGAACATGAAGAAGTAATTTATAGACAGGGCTAACCATGAATTCTACAAATCACACTTCAGCAAATAATAATTTCAAGACAAACTTTCAAAATGAAATCTAAGAGTCGAGGAACGCTCTATTTCATCAGTGATTTCACTTTCAAGGATAAGAAAACATTCAAGATTCATAAATAACTTCATTCATAGAAGAGGGAACTCTTAAACATCTGTGATTACAGCTATAAAGACCTTCAAAACAATTATTTGAGCAGGTACAAAGGGTATGATCAAAACATACCTCTTTGGCAGACTTTGGACAATGGTACTTCAAAGGGAGACTTCAAAAACAGTTTTCAAATGGCAGCAAGTACCAGGGAGAACCATAAAACATTCTTGAGGCCACTGTATTGAACTATTTAGGAAATAAGCAAGCATAAGGGTTGAAAAAGCAGTCAAACTACTTCTTAAAACTTCAGCAGATGAAAACATAAAGACAGTGAAGAGTAAATAGGTCTAAGGTGCTTCTAGGAGACATTTCTTAGCCTAAAAATTTTACTCTACTATAAGTAAGAAAATGATGAAAATAGAATTGAAAAACATAAAAAAACATTAATAATTTAGAACACTTCACCAACAAGCAAGCTCAGGGATCCAATGATAGAGCTTTCTCCATCCACAAACAAGTCAAAACATCCACAAGTTCCAGTACATCAATTTCTCTTCAATATCAATAGAACTATGTATTACTTCAAAGAGTTATCAAAATTCCCCCATACAATGAGTTCGAATGTAGTATTTTTGCTACAAATGAGGAGTTGGAACTATCTAGGGTTCAAGATGTTATTAATACAGTAAATGCACCACTATCCTTAAAAACCATTTAAGGCATAAGGTAGGAATGTTTCTCAACTACTTCTCTGTGTATTAAATTTGTCTTTACTTCCTGAGGATAAAATAGCTAAGAAGATTGACTTTGAGGCCCTTTTCTGTCTTTACGATAACTGTCTGACAGTTTATAATATCGCCTTTAGTGTAATAACTGTATATTTGTCTTTTGAGGTATAAAGTAAGTGAAAGGTGTCACTTTAAACTTATCAACTGAATAACTGCCCCTTTGATGTATTGTAGGCTATCTTTAAGCCTATTTTGCCTTGAATTTATCATAAAGTTGTGTTTTAAAACCCTTTTAGATCTGCTAATTAATCCTTTAAATCTTCTGTCTACCTCTTTATACTTTGATACTTTGTTTTCTGCCTTCATCACTTTTCTTTTCAATAACTGTTTTATTCATTAATTTCTCATACCCCTTTAAAACCCTTATTTAGGCTTTAATATTTTTTTTAAAGCTCTAATTTCACCTTAAACCTTTATAATGCATTATATTTCCTTTCACTGTATTTTAACACTTTATCTGATTTATTTGGCCTTCAATTTTCCTTTTGCTGACTGTATCCACCTTCAAACTGTGTATTTAACCTTAAAACAGTAGGATTAAGCCTTTAATCCTTCAAACTCATGAATTAATCCTTTTCATTTTGACTATTCGAGGGCTTTCTCCTTAATACATTTTTTTAGTCTTTAGCTCTGCTTTACTCAATATTTACTTGGTTTTAGGCCTTTGAAACTTTGTTTTTATGTTTAAACTGACCTTTTCCCCCTTTTAAAATTGATTTAGGCCTTGGTTTTGTGCTTTATTCCTGTTCATGCCTCCTTTATCCTTCTTCGGTATTTTAGTCTTTCTCTTGGCTATTTTAACCCTTTAAACCATGGATTATCCTTAAAACTATGGGATTAAAACTTTAACCTTCATCTTTTCTCTAATATTTCAATATTCAATCTCTATCTTCACTGTTTTTCCTTCTTTGTTGTGTATAGGTGGTTTTTAGTGCATTGGAGGGTTCGATGGATAACCAGTGCTCATAAAGCATCGACTAAACCATGGAATTAACCCTGGAAGCCTCTATTCTACATTTTTTGAGATTCAGGGATCATGATCTTAGGCCCTGTCCCTTTATGGACCGTATGGGGGATTTCGGCCTCAAAAACTGCTATAAAAAACCTACAAAAATCCAATCACACGTGTTATTAAAACCTTCGGGGTTGGAAATATTTCTTTGGAGGTTGGAGGAGGCGATGGAGCATATGCAGAGGAGCAGAAGAGGCTTCATGGTGAAAACCCATGAAAATTCGGTTTAAAAACCATATCTGGCATGAAAATATAGCTTGGCGGTTTTCGAAATACTATTGGTGGTTTTTGTGTGACCCTTGAGAAGTAAGTGGTTTTTCCCAGAGGGAACGCGATCCAACCCTTCCGTGACACCCGTCCCTTACGAAACCAACAGTCTCACGTGACATTAGGGAGTTAAACTCCGGATGAAAAAATCATGCGATATGTGATGTTGACCGTCGCATGAGGAGGGACAGATCCGATGGTGTGGAGAGGGGCACGATGGAAAGGTGCACAGGCGAGAGTTGGTGGAGGCCAGGTTTGAGCGAGTGATTGGATGGGCGCTTTACATAGTGAATGGTAGGCCCCAACGAAGTTGGGTTTTCAGGTTTGATCGGGGTCGTTGGATCATATAGATCGACGACAAAGATTGATTTAAGGGGCAGATAGATAGAAGAGCTCGGGAGGATAGGGGAAGAATGGGGATGCATTATCGCCATCAGATTTCCCGGATCGATGGTGGAGATCTGTCATCGGGGGAGGGAAATAAATACAAGGGGGAAGGGGTTAGAAGGAATGGGGCAAGAAAAGTCCGATGGAAGAGTAGGGGACTGAGGGCTAAGGGAAAAGGTGCTAATCACATCGGCAGGGAGAAATATATCAGAAATGTGGGTTCATAGAAGAAAGGCCAATGTGATGGGGATTTGGGCGCTTGGTCATAACGCTCGGACATATGGAGAACAAGATTGAAAGTCTTAAGCCCTTAGGGGCTTAAACCTTAGTTACAAAAAAGACTATTTTTTGACTAAAAATGGGTTTTTAGAAGTTTTGATAGGTAAAGAGGGGCCTTTTTAAACCATAAAAACAGTTTCTTATAGTTTTAAAGGGTTTTTCATGGGCAAATGAGAAATTTTAGTGAAGAAAAAAGTGGGGTTTTTAGAGGAAAATGAAGGATAAAGGGAGAATGAGTTATTCCTCAGAGGGAAATGGACTTGATAAAAACAGGGATAAATAGCCTGAAATGAGCTTTCTTCTTTGAAATAGCAGGATAACTTTTTAGGAGACATAGATGAAAATTTTAGTGGACTGATGGATTTGAAATGATGAAGGTAGTGAAAATTCTAGAACTCATAATGTATCTTGTAATTTTGTTCTAAAAATTTGGGTTTGTTACATTTAGCCATCTTTGGATAAAGTCAAAATTATGGATGACTAACAGGTTATAGTTAAGGTTAAGGGTTTGATCAAGGTTAGGGTTAGGCTAAGGTTAAGGTTAAGGTTTGGTTAGGATAAGGTCAAGGTTAAGGCTAGGTTAAGATTAAGGTTACGGGTTTATTCAGGTTAAGGTTAACATTATGGTTAAGGTTAAAGTCAAGGTTAAGGGTTCGGTTAAGAATAAGGTTAATGGTAAGGTTAAGGTTAGGTTAAGTTAAGGTTAAAGTTAAGGTTAAGGTTAGGTTAAGGGTAAAGTTAAGGTAAAGGTTAGGTTTAAGGTTAGGGGAAGGTTAAAGTTAGGTTAAGGTTAAGGTTAAGGGTAAGATAAGGTTAAGGTTAAGGTTAGGTTAAGGTCAAGGTCAAGGTTAAGGGTAAAGTTAAGGTCAAGGTTTGGGTTAGGTTATGTTTAAGGTTAAGGTTAGGTTAAGGGTAAATTCAAGGTTAAGTTTAAGGTGAAGGTTAAGGGTAAGGTTAAGGTTAAGGGTTACGAGTTTAGTCAGGTTAAGGTTATGGTGAAGGTTAAGGGTAAGATTAAGGTTAAGGTTAAGGGTTTGGTTAAGGTTAGGTTAAGGTTAAGGTTAAGGTTAAGGTGAAGGGTTTGGTCAAGGTTAGGGTTAGGGGTAAGGTTAGGATTAAGGTTAGGGCAAGGTTAACGTTAAAATTAGGTTAAGGGAAGGCTTAGGTTAAGGTAAGGTTAAGGTTAACGTTACGGATTTAGCTAGGTTAAGGTTAAGGTTAAGGGTTTGGTACGGGTTAGGGTTAGGTTATAGTTAAGATTAAGGTTAGGTTAAGGGTAAAGTTAAGGTTAAGGGTTTGGTCAAGGTTAGGGTTAGGTTATAGTTAAGGTTAAGGTTAGGGTAAAGGGTCAGGTTAAGGTTATGGTTAAGAATTTGGTCAAGGTTAGGGTTATGGCTAACGTTAAGGTTAAGGTTAAGGGTTTGGTGAAGGTTTGGGTTAGGTTATAGTTAAGGTTAAGGTTATGGGTTTTATCAGGTTAAGTTTAAGTTTAAGGGTTTGGTCAAGGTTAAGGTTAAGGGTTTGGTCAAGGTTAGGGTTAGGTTATAGTTAAGGTTAAGGTTAAGGTTAAGGTTAAGGTTAAGCTTTAGGTTAAGGGTAAGTTTAAGGTTAAGGTTAAGGGTTTGTTCAAGGTTAGGGTTAGGTTATAGTGAAGGTTAAGGTTAAGTTAAGGGTAAAGTGAAGGTTATGGTTAAAGTTAAGGTTAACATTAAGGGTAAGGTCAAGGTTAAGATTACGGGTATTAACCTTAACCTTAACTTTAACTATAACCTAACCTAACCTTAACCTTAACTATAACCTAACCCTAACCTTGACCAAAACCTTAACCTTAACCTTAACCTTAACTTCAACCTTAACCTTAACCTAACCTTAACCTTAACCTTAACCTTCCCATAACCATAACCTTAACCTTAACCTTAACCTAACCTTAACCTTATCATTAACCTTAACCTAACCTTAACATTAACTATAACCTAACCCTAACCTTACATGATCCATAACCTTAACTATAACCTATCCCTAACCTTAACCTTACGCTTAACCTAACCTTAACCTTAACCTTGACCTTGACCTCAAGCTTAAGGTTAAGGTTACATTAAGGGTAAAGTCAAGGTTAAGGTTAGGTTATGGTTAAGGTTAAGGTTAAGGTTATGGGAAGGTTAAGGTTATGGGTAAAGTTAAGGTTAAGGTTAGGATAAGGTTAGGGTAAGGCTAAGGTTAAGGTTAAGGTTAAGGTTAGGGGAAGGTTAAGTTTAAATTTAGGTTAAGGTTAAGGTTATGGGAAGGTTAGGTTAAGGTTACGGTCAAGGTTAGGTTAATCTTGACTTTTCCCTTAACTTAACCTTAACCTTAATTATAACCTAACCCTAACCTTGACCTTAAATTTACCCTTAGCCTTAACCTTAACTATAACCTAACCCTAACCTTACCCTAACCATAATCGTAACCTTAACCTTTACCTTTACCTTAACCTTAACCTTAACCTTAACCTTACCCGTAACCTTAACTTTAACTTTACCCTTAAGCTAACCTAAACCTTAACCTTACGCTTGACCTTATCTTAACCTTAACCTTAACCTTACCCTTAACCTTCACCTTAACCTTAACTTTACCCTTAACCTTAACCTTAACCTTGACTTTACCCTTAACCTAACCTTAACCTTAACCTTAACCTTAACCTGACTAAACCCATAACCTTAACCTTAACCTTACCATAACCTATACCTTAACCTTAACTATAACCTAACCTTAACCTTGACCATATGTTGTGGAGGTAAATCCCCTCTGCGGACAGAGGCGATCCCACTAGCCGTAGTGTGGGTCTAGCAACAATCAAAACACGCAAAGCTATTGATTCATAGTTACAAAAGATAGAATCACGATGGATCACTTACTGTGATTACTTCGTTGCTGTTGTCAAAGAAGAAGTGGTGCTTCCGTTCCTTGCTGGACAAGTCACGATCCATGAGCTTGCTACATCCAGATACTTGTAGACATGCAAAGAAGAGAGACAACATGCAACGTAATATTTCACACTTTATAACTATCAATCTGTCAGAGAGGAACGAATGAAATTGCATTATATAATGGACAAACACAATCATGGAACCAATAGCAGAGTCATGTATATTAAGATACGAGAGAACGATTACAACTGGTGCTATGACATAGTGATCTTCCTTCGGTGGGATTCCAATGGGACGTGTCTCACAAAGCTCGTCAGGGATTTGACAAAACTCTCTCTCTCACAAGGTTCTCCTTAGCTCTGCTCTTGATTGTCACTCAGCTATAATTTCATTCCCAAAAGTTCAGCTAGCTTTCAAATGGAGAGGGCAGGCTTTTATAGAAGGAGAAGGAGAGGTTAGGATCCCTATAATCATGGGGGAGAGTCCTATCTCTTAGGAAGGTTCCATGAGAGGTGGAAAATCACTTCCTAATCAGGGAGATCTGGTGCCAAACAGCCCAACCTCTTTTTGATGATTCGTTTTGAAGTTGTTAGAATCAAACTTCCACCTTCTATTATTAAAAAAAATTCCTTAATAGGCTTGGCGTGGGTGATACACAGGGACAGAGTGGCAAGTGGTGCAGGCCTAGTGTAACTTTTCCAGGTCTACACGAGTGATGAACTGGATACTCGCGCCAAGGCCAAAAAATCTATTTTTAGGGTTTTTCATAGGAAATGTTCTTGAGGAGAATTCTTGCCCTTATGCAGAAGGATGCCATCAAGGAGTATTCAGGACATTCTACTGTTCACAGGTCACGGGAATAGTCCTCCAATGCATGGGATGAGCGATTGCAGGGATGGTGACAAAATGCCATGTAACAGATGCCCCCTAAAGCATGAGGTCCGAGAGAGAGGGAGGGGTGAAATGCTTTATGATAACGTATCCAACTGAAAACACTATCGTCAGAAGACCTGCGAATACAAATACAACTGATATCTCTGATGCATGATATGTGGTATAGGTGCAGCCATCCATAATAAAGTGTATAAAAACTGGGATCCAAGGTATGGACGCAGCCATCCCGTAAAATAAGGATCAACAAGTAGACATAGGTATGGTCATAGACATCCAATCAAAAGAGTCATGTAATAAGTCATAATAATCCAAAAAGAACCCACAACCTAGATTTCATCAGACAAAATCCAGGGTCTTGTGCTCCATCTCGACCCAAAAAAATTACAAGTTAGAGCATGCGAATATGTGAGCTGAAGTCGAACATGCAAGAACATCATCTGATTACTAGCCAATGATGAAAACTATTAACAGACGCAAGAGAAACCACCAATAATGAAAATCTCTCTCAAGGTACAAGAGGTACAATCCACTGAATGTGAATAGTGATTTGGCGTCAAACACTTGCAGAATCATCCAATCAAAGGCCAATAATGAAAACCTTGCATAGAATGTGAAGAACCTACCATTGAGGCATGCAGGCTCCAAGGTACCTGAAGGGAGTCTCTAGATCAATTTCCTAGATAATGAGCTAAAGTCGATAGGAAATGACCTTGATCAAAGGTGGGCCATAATGTTTCCCACATCATTGACACGAGACAGAGGGATATAATGTTTGTGAATCAAGACCAATAGAGAATTAGATCGAGGTTGAAAAATACAAAGGAAAACTTCTCTTGAACATATCAGTGACACGAGATTGGATTTGGCAGTATTTGACATCAAGGGATCTGAGGTCATGGTGACGTGGAAAAGAGAAGATGAGTGGTCAAAAGAGATTACCCAAACCCATGAAGATAAGAAGGTAACGAGATGAGATGTCCCTAACCCAACATGAATGTAGACAAGTGCCATGTTCAAGAGTGACATACTGCCGATATGACTATGATTTTGGTTCTATTTTCCCCCACCATTTCTGGTGAGTACCCCAATTATTTTTGAAAACAAGCTTGAAGGGGATAGCATATGCTTGCGATGTAATTTTTTCCTTCAGACAAATCCAACCTAGTACATTTTACAAGCCCTAGGAAGGAGGAACTCGAGTAACGTCATTACGACGAAGTCTGATGTCATCAATTTTTAATGAGTATGACAAAGGAAGAGCTCGGCGTCTTTTCATATTTAGAGAGTTTGAAAAGACAGCGAAAAAGAAAACTCTAGCTGTCCCTTTTTGTAGGTAGTCCCACAGATCTGAAAAGGTAGAAAACTATGTCTAAGAGAACCTCCTAGTCGCGATAGGCTAGGGTATTTCTTTTTCATAAATAATCTATCCCAGCCCAAAAAAGGGGTAAACGTATACTGGGTAGATTTTGTTTCGCAGACATTTTAATGAGCTCAAAACGACAAGTGACTTGGAAATATTTTCAGTTTTAGAGAGTCAGAAAAGAGCTGAAAGGTGACTCCAATAGTGACCTTTTCGTGTTTTTACTGAGTCCGAAAAAGTATAAAATACAACTCGTCTCTTCATCAAAACCACGTGAAAAACCTGTTGCTGCACAAAAAGGTGTGTAAAAAATATTCAATGAAAATAATGTAAAAATATGTCGACAAATACATTTAAAAACCATTTAGGACTTGAAAAATATATAAAATACCAACAATGGTAAAAAATATTTACTTTTCACTTTTGACCTCTTCGCAGAGCAGCAGTGACCCTTTTGTGCTTTGATCTTCAGGCATCGAGTGTGACCAATCCAGTGGACCAAATTGAATTCCGTCCGGTTTATGTAAGAGCCAACCTCTTTGTCCATATTTTAAGTTACATTTTACTATATTTAATCATTGTTTGAGGTTCTTTAGGGAAGGATTTTCAAATTTTAGGGCTCTGCGGTTGGCACGGGTTCCGCGCACGGACCTGCGCCAATCCGCTCTGTTTTACACAAAGGCCACGTTAGCTAGCGTGACTATTAGCAAAACAACCGCGCCAACGGCGCAACACAAAATCAGGCTACAATTCCTCAAAAAACAACCAGTGAAATGTGATTTTGAATACCCAAGGAGGTTTATAACGTTATTATGATTGATTGATGCAAGTATCTAGCAAAAAGGATGGTCATTGAATGGAAAGAGAGATAGCATAGTGAAGAGGATGAACTGGAAATGGGAAATGAGCATTGTATGAATGCTCTTCGAAATTTCGGGCTAAAAAAATTCTTTCTGATGCCATTTCTCTGGGCTCAGCCTGAACTACTACAGTATCTCATCAGCATTTGGGATGAGGAAGATGGGAAATTCAAATTTCGAGACTAGGAACTTGAGCTTGAAGTATCAGATGTATACTTCATCACTGGAATGTCACGTAGGGGTCCAGTCCCTATTCTGACCAGTACCAGGCCTTCAGGAGAAAAAATGACAATGGTCATGAATAGGGTGTGCCCAGGGGCATGCAAAGGAATAGGGAGCGGGAAAGTAGACATTCATACCGTCCCCGATCTAGCACTAAGAGTAGCACTATATGCCATTACGTGGGCTTCGGGATCGCAGGCACCGCATGAGGCCATAAAGACAAAAATATTGCTCGCATCGGAGTGTATGAACCCAACTATCTTTGACTGGGCCATGGTCGTGACCATGAAAATTAAAGAGAAACTCAAAAAATGCAAGAAGACCAAACTGAAACAGTTTGGATATGGATCAATTTTGGTGTCGTTCTTCCTGGAATGATTACCAATTTTTCAATGCCAAGAGGCTATAGTCTCAGATCCACCACTAAGAGAGCCAAGGATGGCTCAATGGGTGGCATTGATCCCCAGGGCAGGGGGCGGCCAGCAGATGTCCTGGCGGCCCAAGTTCTTTGACTGGCTCCGACGACAATTGATCGTCATGGAGGACTAGCCCTATATGGGCACCGATTTTACCAGAGATCCAGACCTTCTGCTCCTAGAGGGAGAGGACTGGGATGAGGAGCTTGGTAAGAATCTTTTTAATTTTATGAGTTTTATGATTTTTTGGTATACATGCATGTTCTAATAGCTAATCCTATATGTATGTAGATGTTGGCCCAGAGAGGCCCGCCAGAATGTCACCAATAGTGAGGAGGACCCCTCTCGCTCATGACCCTCAAGGTGAGGGGGGCGAGGGGGACAAGCTCATACAGAACCTAGAGGGGATTTCTCACAGAGTTCCGGATTATGCTTTTTTAGCTGATGTTCCTCTAGCTTATCAGAGGCACACCGTAGGGGTGCTAGGTTGTCTCCACCACTTACTGAGGTGGTTGGTGCGGGCAGTGACATGCTACCGCGAGCACCATGCCGATTAGTCACCTAGGCTTCCTATTTGAATATTTTTGAGAGACATGTCGTCTCCGGATGTAACTAAAAAAAACATTTATATTTTTGGTTTTATATGATGTACACATTGCAAACACTCAACATATATATATACACCTATTTTCTATATGGATCTTTCTTACATATGATGATGTTTTTACAAATTGCGTAAATGTCTATCTAATACCATGTTGGCTAATGCATCTGTTAGTGTATTCATTCATCTTGGTATATGCTGATATGTGATGTAATCAAAATTTCTTTCAAGTAAACGAATACGTAGATACAGTCTTAAAATGCATGGGTTTCTAACTGAATAATGACCATTGAGCTGTAAAATCACTAGCTGTGAGTTCAAATGTACAAGTAACACGTGAATGCCGAGGTTAACAACCTCGTTTAATAATTCCAAAACAACACTATATTACGTGACATTATTTGTAGTAGGCCCTAGAAAAACACCTTGTAAATTAACCAACTCACCAGCAAGATTGTAAATTACCTAGGCTGCCGAAGACAGGTTCCTGGTACTACGGGAGGCACCATCTACAAAACCAATATAAGTAGTAATAGAAATCTACACAATCAGGAAGACCCAATAAGAAGAAAAATGATTACAAAGCACACCACACCACACATGTACAAAAATGAAAAAATCACCTATGTACATATACTATGCAAGAATGATTCAAGCATAATATTTCTTCAGGTACAACCCATTTCTAGGTTGTGCCAAAGGAAGTCCTTCATAATTGATTAGCTCATAAGCCTCATTTTTCAATACATGTTTAGCGATATAGGGCCCATGCCACATAAGTTGGAATTTTCCTGCCCCAAGCTTGTCATGAGCTTGATTATACAAGAGGATGAGGTCCCCTTCGATAAAAGAGCGCGGAGAAACCGTTTGATCGAAATGAGCTTTAACCCGCTTTTTTTGTGCCTCGATAACCAAAGCAACCAAGCAGTGAGTTTCGTCCAATATTTCAAGATATAGGAGACGTTCTTCCTCCGGTGAAGTATCGAGCAGTAATTCCACAACCAATTTTAGTGAAGGGATCTCACATTCAATCGGAAGAGTAGCTTCCAAACCATACACCAACTGAAATGGTGTGAATCTGGTTGCACTCTTCACTGACATTCGGTAGGCCCAAAGAGCCGAAAACAACTGGAGATGCCAACTCGATTTGTGTATACCAATTGTTTGTTAAAGCATTGTGACAAGCACCTTGTTCACAGCTTCAACCTGGCCATTTTCCTTAGCGTAATATGGCATTGAGCTGTCGTGATGCAAGCCCAACTTAGATGTCAGCTCTGCATCACGAGTGTAGGCATTGCTTCGGCCCACTTGGTGAAATAATCTATGGCAACGATGATATAAGCATGCCCCTCGGCTGAGTGAGGGTTACACATCATAAAATCAATGCCCCATTTGGAAAAAGGGCCCACAATAATGACATGATGAAATGGGAGAGGCAACGCATGCATCTTATGTTGGAAGATCTGGCACGCATGACACTTTCGTACTACAACAATACAGTCTTTAAATATATATGGCCAGAAATATCCCACACGAAGGATATTCTGTGTGGTAGCATAACCAGACATGTGACCTCCACAGGCACCACTGTGAAAATCATTCAAAACTTTCTCAGCCTTTTCTAAGGTCAAACACCGGCGGAGTACGGAATCGACTCCAACACGATATAGGGTATCTCCGACAATGCGATATGGTTTCGACTAATGTCGAACACGGCGTCGAGCATCCTTTTTTAACTTGGACTGGAAGGTAGATGTCTGGAGGTACACGATGATATCACCATACCATGGATCAATAGTGCTAATTAAGAAGAGAGTTTCATTTGGGATGTGATCCTCAAATTGAGACGGAACAGAGTCGGTAGGGAGAGAACAAATGTGATTAGCAAAAACCAATGATTTCTTTGATTTGGCAGTAGTGAACTCCAAATCAAACTCTTGGAGGATCACAATCCACTTTGAGTACTTTCCCCCCAGCAATTGTTGAGACAAAATGTAAGTCATGGGGTTACAGTCAGAAATCACGGTTACTGTGCATAACAGGATGTAATGGCGAAACCACTAAATGGCCTGGATTGTGGCCAACGCCAACTTCTCGACATGTGCATAATGTGTTTCAATGTCGAGGAGGTTATGAGACAGATAATAAATCACATTTTCATTATCGTCATCATCATCTTGCACTAGAATCATGGTAATTGTACTGAATGAGGTAGCCAAATAGAGGGTAAAGTCACGATGATAATTCAGAGGATGTATTAATGGAGCATTGATAAGAAATGTCTTAAGGTTATCAAAATATTGCTGAGCAATCTTGTCCCAACAGAAAGGGACGTCCAGTTTTAGAAGTCGTGTGAACCCTTTGGCTACCTCTACATAGTTCGAGATAAAACGATGTAAGAAATTCGCTTTCCCTTGAAGACTCTGAAGCTGATGTAACGAGGATGGTGAGGGGAGATTAACAATAGCCTCAACCTTAACAGGTTCAAGAATAATTCCGTCCTCAGAGACAATGAACCCTAAAATTTGACCAGAGTCAACGCAGAAGACGCACTTCTGAGGATTAAGCCTGATGTTGTAATGTATACAATGGAGAAAAATCTAGCAGAGATGTTCCATATGGTATTTGTATAGAGCTAAATGAGTCAAAAGGTCATCCAGGTATGGCTGAACAACATTATGTATGTTGTGAAAGGCGTAAGACATGGTACGCTGGAAGGTAGCCCCAGCGTTTTTCAAGCCGAAAGGGAGTTTCTTGTAGGTGAATGTTCCCCATGGACAGGTAAAAGCAGTCTTATGTTGATTGGATGGGAGGATATTGATTTTATTATAACCTGAAAATCCATCCATAAGGGAAAAGATCTCACTTCCCGCACAATCGTCAATGATCTGATCGATAAAAGGGGTGGGATAGTTGTCCTTAGGGCAAGCTCGATTGATATCTCGATAGTCAAAACAGACTAGAATTGTGCCCTACTTCTTATCCACAGGGATAATTTTGGAAGCCCACTCTATCAGAGGGATCAGATATATGAAACCCGCTTTAAGAAGTTTCTCAACTTTAGCTTTTATAGCAGCGACTTTCCGAGGATGCACTGGATGCAAATGCTGGCGCACAGGATTTGCATTGGGATAGGTGGGAATTTCGTGCATGATGATACTGGGATCAATTACAGGCATCTTTTCGTAAGACCATGCAAAAAAATCACAGAATTCATGGAAGAGACTAGTGTACACTTGAATCTCATTGGGAGAACAAGTGACTCCCACATGGATGTTCTCGACAACCCCTGGTTTAACGGAGATGTCGATAGGCATCGTTTGGGTAATGTTACTCAAATTTCCTTTCGAGAAAACTTCGTGATTCAATATTGGCATTTGGAGTGGTGGAGAGGGAACCTGAGATGCAAAACGCTCGAGACAATTAGAAATTTCCCCCAGGCTAGGCATAAATGAGGAACGATGATGCCCATCGCTCCATGAAAGATCTTCGAGAGACATAGTCTCCACGATAGCTTCGTGAGATGAAAAAACTTCTCTCAAAGGATTGGGTGAATCTGCATCACCGAGCCAAGGGGATTGAGAATAAATATCAAGAGCCATGCTCAAAGGAGCATTATCAGCAGGAGAAGGATTTGATGTGGCAATGATCTCACAATAATTGATTTCAACTGGGGTCAGAGGCATCGATGCTCCAAAAGAGGCAACCTGTTCAGGAGAAGGGATGATCCATGGGTCATCCGACCTAGAGATCATATTGACTTGAATGGTATGTGGTAACAGAGGAGGAAATACACCCATAAGGGTGGGATCTTTGAAAATTCCCGGTCCCACACTTTCAAAAGAAGTAGTTATCTGATCCACATATGGGACATTTCTCTCGAATGAAGAGGTAAAGAAGGATAACTGGTCGACAGTAACAATTTTTCCCTCATGCGAAAATTTCAACACGTGAAAGAGGGTGGATGACACGCATAGCATAGCATGGATCCAACTACGACAGAGAAAAATATTATAATTGAGTTTGGAATCAACAACTTCTACTTCGACGTTAATCATCTTCCCTTGTAAAGTAATCGGTAGACTCACGAGAACACCCAAGGGTTTCTATTCCCTTCCATCAAATGCCTCGAGGGCATTGGGAGATGAATTCAAGGCTGGAGAGACAATGGCCTTCCAGTAGGTAGATGACATGACGCATGTGGATGCACCTTCATCCACAACGGCTCTATGAATATTGAGACCGTTAATACCGACTTGTATAATAAGCCCAATCTGATGCGGAAGTTGGGGAACAAAATTTTCCAAGTCAAAAGAGAGAAGGCTAGAATCAGCAGGATTAATCCCGCCGATGGCAGATAATAATGCCTTTTGCTAAGATGAGAAACTCTGGAACACTTCCAACTCAGACATGGCAGATGGCGCCTATGCCAAATCCTTAAAAATGGTATAATGTTGGGCAGCACGGGCGTTCGGATTATTGGAAGATTTCCTGAGAACACCTTTAGAAGGTGGCCGCACAACGGGTTCGGGACTAGGCCTTTCAATCTCAAGTGAACCAGATACAGGTGGGGGAGGAGGACCATTAGCAATCTCCTTCCCTGTTGCCTGACGTGACCCAACATACTCTTTCAACCGAGTGACGATAGAAACAGGTGTAGAGCCATTCATCATGAATACTTGTGAACCAAATGGCGCAAATGGGGCAGGTTTCTCGACCATCTGTATTTGTTGAGACAGGAAGGGATATTTGAGAATAGAAGGAGTTCCATTTGTGCCCTTGAGCAATCTACTGACCTTGGCTCATCGTGGACAATCCTTGGTGTAGTGCTCTTCATTGCATATTAAACAAGGATAGTTGGGTTTACGTTGCGATCCATCACCAGCACGAGGCTTAGCTGAATCTGGCTTTGGGGCATCAACTTTAGCCTTGCCTTTACCCTTCTTTTTACCTCTGGAAGTCTTGTTCATAGGATTGGCCTGAATGACATTGACCTCTGAGGACTTTCCAGAGTCCAGAGCAGGCTGAGAAGCAGAATCATTGGATGAATTGGATTTTGGCTTCCCAACATTGGAAGATGGAGACTTGCGAGAATTCTGAGAGACGAAACCAATAACACCGTCTACTGATGGAGTAGCCAGCGCTTTAGAGGTCCCTGGTTGTAGGGCATGAGTCAAGATGTCGTATAATGTGCCCGATTGAGAGTACACTAAATCAAGGTATTGGGCGCGAGCAATGGCTTGTTCCTCGGTTAGACATGCCCCCATAGCAATGTCTTGTGCAATCTTATTGACAAAGGAGGTAGTGAACCAGTGAGTCAGAAGCTGATCAGGGATGTTAAACTTGATCATACGATGATGATGTCTCCATTCGTGAATGTGATCTGAAATATGAGTACCTTTGTCCTATTTCAAAGATGTCAGGAGATGCATCCCAGCTTTTTAACGAACTAGTAACTAGAAATGCATCAGGAATTCCATAGCTAGAGTATTAAAATCTTGAAAAATACCATGGGACAGTTATATGTACCATTTAGCAGCAGCGCCGGTGAGAGTGCACTGGAAAAGACACAGACGAATCGAGTCATCCACCCAAGAATTCGAAGAACACCATAAATGGTATGTCATGACGTGTTCTTGGGGGTATTCTCCAAATTTTCCCTCAAACTTAGGACAATCACCAGGAACCTTTGTCGGAACCGAAGGCCAATATGGATTATAAAGAATTAGATCATTGGTCAATTTGGACACGTCCGGTAACTCCAACGTGGCGAGAAAATGTAATTGAGGGTTAAAAGGCATCTCGAGTCCCTGATAAGGACCTGTAATTGTACTCCATCCTGATTGAGCATAACTCTACCCCCATTGGTTCTTTCCTAGAGGATTCTGACCATAGGGGGTATAAGCCAGATAATTGGGTTGATATGGCAGCTGAAAACCAGGATACGAGGTTTGATAACCAGGATACTGATTCTGAGTATACATGGGTCCCGATTGAGCAGTGTAAGGATTTTGATATGGAGTATAAGTATAGCCTAGCTATTGAGGGTAATAAATAGAACCTGGAGGTGAGTTTTAAACTGGTTGATACTGACCTTGAGGGTAATAACTTCCTTGGGGTTGAACGAGCTACTAGTAAGTGGGGCCCTGCTGAGTCAAATAAGTCAGGCGCATAGGTGGATTCGGCTATGGCATAGAATAGATCAGCGACTGAGTAGCGTTAATAGGTTGTCCTGGTTGTCCTGGTTGAATAGGTTGACCTAGCTGATGAGGGGCACCAGGTTTCCTCGACTGAGCAGGTTGGCCTGATGGTGGGAGTGGGCCAGGTTGTGCCTGATAACCAGTTTGACCTGGGACAGAATCATAAGATGGCCCTGGCTGTGCAAAATTTTTACCAATGGGAAAATGAGGCTGCTGAGGTTGCACCAAAGGTTGAAAAGGATGGGTTTTCCCCCCAGGACCGTATGAAGGTCTAGGTTGATAGACCGGGTGCCCTGCCGATCCTTGAGGTTGCCTTGGTCGGACCACATGTTGAGGCTGTAGAGGTTGACATTGAGGATTGTAAGACTGCCCTTGCGGGCCATAAAATAATCCCCGCTGGACTAAAGGTTGTCCCTGTAAGGGTTTTCCTTGCAGGTCATATGCATAACCTGGCTAGGTCAAAGGTTGTCCCTGGAAGGGTTGTCCTTGTGGGCTAGAAGCATATCCTTTCTGAAACAAAGGTTGTCCCTGAAAGGGTTTTCCTTGTTGGTTAGAAGGTTGCACATGCAGGGTAGGTATAAAACTGTTAATATACTGATAAGCCTTAGCAGCAGGAAAAATAATGGGGTTTCCGTGCTCATCATATTGAAATGGAAATGAATAGATTGGGGTACCATGCACTCCATAATGAGAAAATTAAGGATGATTAAGATCTTGAGATGACTTCTCAACCTGGGAGATCGGCATTTGTAAAGTCATCTGATACTCCTTGGGAGAAAGGTTCGCAGGAATGGCAGTAGCTATATAAACGTCTTAAGGAACTGACGAGGTCCCAGTTGATTGAGTGGTGACAACAGGCGTAGACACAACCACGTAGACAGTAGGTCTAACAGGTACCGATGTGACAAAAGGAGATGTCATGAGAGGTGTTGATGGTGACATCCCTAACGAGGGAATGGTCGGTTTCGTGGACGGAGTCGATATTCCCATAGAGGAAATAGTGGCCATGACCTGACTTAAAGACCTATATCTAGCTGGGAGTGATGGACCAGGTGAAGACATAACAGATGGTTCAGGGATGTCTTCGGGAAAAAGCTAGTAGTCTTCACCAGAAGAAGGAATTCCCTCACTAGGAATAGGACTGGATGAGTCCATGTTTGACTCTGCCGTAAGATCTTCTAAAAGGCGATGGGGAATAGGAGGTATGACAACAGCCAAAAATGGTGATCTCGATGTAAGAGGAGGGAAGTGTTCCCCAACTCCAATTCCAAACCAAACATCAGACAAGGGCCAATTAAACTCAACTGGTCCCCCAAAGGGAAGCTCAGATATAACTGGTCCCCCAAAGGGAAGCTCAGATACAATGGGATGTTGATGCTCAGTAGAGGACTGAGAGACTTCTAATGAATCGTCTGTATAAGGACTACCAGTAGATGAAACTGATGGTTCTGCCATGGTGACTATAACAAAAAGAGGAAGAGATCAAAAACCAAGGCACGCGGGAAAAAACCAAGGCAAACAAAAACAGGCCGAAAAAATCAAACTCTAAATGGGCGTGTGATTGTAGGTGATTAATTTTACCACATTGAAACTAGAATTTTTACTGTTTCATGTTTTAAGAGTCTAGAAATGAGTAAAAGATGACTCTATCACTTTCAGTTTGAAAACAAGCATGAAAGGACAAGCACTTGATGATCTTTTCAAATTTAGGGAGTCAGTAAAGATCAAAATGACTGCTCTGGTAATCTAGGTAAATGGCTATACCAGATATCAATGAACTTCCATATACACCTTGGTAAAAATGAAAGAGAAATTAATGAAGGACTTAACATACATGCAGGTAATCTCTCCGAATGCTGTGTCCGGTGTATCACGGGTAAAAGGCAGTAGACTCGGTTTCCTATGGATAAAGGATTTGCAACCTAATGGGGTCTCCCTTTATATACACGACGATATGGGGAGCACAAGTCCGTACTAGTGCTATATATAGCCAGATGGTGAGCGACAACTACTAGGCTTAAAGACGCCGGAACACATCTCTACCTTATTTTTACATAGAATTTTGTCACTGTCCCTGCAATCCCTCGTCCCATACATTGGAGGACTATTCCCGTGACCTATGAATAGTAAAATGTCTTGAAAACACCTTCATGGCATCCTCTTGCATAAGGACAAACATTATCATGAATAACATTTCCTCTAAAAAACCCTAAAAATAGATGTTTTAGCCTTGGCGCAACTAGCCAATTCATCCCTCGCGCCAATGAGGGAAATCCACACTAGAGGGCACACAAACTGGCACTCTGTCCCTATGTTTCACTCACACCAAGCTTATTAAGGGATGTTTTTTTTAAAATAAATGGTGGAAGGCCGATTCTAAAAAACCCTAGAATGAATCATCAAAATAATTTGAGTGGTTTGGCTTTGGATCTCCATGTATAGGAAGTGGTTTTCCACCTCTCATGGAACCTTCCTAAAAGATAGGACCTATCCCATGATTATGGGGATCCCAACTTCCCTTCCTCCATCTATAAAATCTTGCCCTCTCTATTTTGCTAGCTAGCTAAACTGGTAGGAAGGAAAATATAGCCGGTCAACTATTGAGAGCAGAGCCAAAAAGAACCCCGTAAGAGAGAGAGAGCTTTGTCCAGATTCCCAACAGGATTTGTTGAGACATACTCTGCTAGAAGCCCCGCCGAAGGAAGATCATAGCGCTAGAGCACTTGGTTGTAATCTCCCTTTTGTTATTTATAATATAAGCGACTCTGATTTTGGTTCCATTCTTGTGTTTACTCTTTCATGTGATGCAATGAATTATACCCTCTCTAACTGATATATGATTACACGCTTTAAGTATTACGTTGTATGTCGTTGTTTCTCTACGTGTGTACAAGTGTTTGGACGTGACGAACAGAAGGATTGTAATTTGTAAAGCTAGGGATTAGGAGCACCGCTTCTTCATCGAAAAAAACACCATGGGATTTGAGGTAGGCTACTTATCGTGGTCTTTGTATTTATTCTAACTAGGAACCAACGTCATTGCGTGATTCGATTGTTGCTAGACCCAATCTAGGGCTAGTGGGATCGCTTCTGTCTACAAAGGGGATTTACCTCCTCAACAATTTGGCGACTCCGCTGGGGATTCACTGGGAGTTAGTCCTTCTTCATTAGGGTTATTTCTTGGCTTTTGATTGATTTATCTGTATTTCTGGTTCACCTTCCTTGGTTTTAAACCCTTGTTCAGCCCCCAGAAGACCAGATCTAGTCTCTTTTGGTCCTTTTTCTTTATTTTTCTAGGGTAAACTTGATTGGTGCGGTTTTTCTCCTGACAGTCGTGCCAGCTGGCGCTAGTTACTAGCTAGGCCCTTGCGCCAATGCCTTTTTGTCATAGATTACAACCAAACAGGTGTGCCAACGCTGCTTGGTGTTAGGGTTTTCTTGCTTTTTGGCTCTCTGAGTTTGATTTTTGGTCTTGGTGTCATTTTTTTGATTGATTGAGTGCCTTGAAGTCATTTTTGACTGTGTTTTTCCCTTGTCCTCCAGTTTTTTTCCCTTTACTATCAGTTCTGCATTCTAGCCCTAGGGCTTTTAGGTGCTTCAGTGTGCTGAGCCTCCCGTGGGAGTTTTGGGTCTTTTCTTTCCCGGTAATTTTTTTTTTTTGCTTCTCTACATTCGTCTTGTTCCATCTCGTTGAATCATTGCATTAATTGAGTGATTTTCATTTCTTTCGTTCGATTTCTCTTTGTGTTACTCCAAGCCTAGATTACACGGTTTGTTTGAGTCCCTTTCGATATTCTTCACTACTTTGAGGGATTTCGTCATCAATTTGAGTCTCGATCATATGCCTTTGAATTGAGTGAACTTGTTTTCTTCAACTCTCTCTTTTTCATTGCTTGAATTGGTGTTTTCATTAGTTTTTCATTCATTTAGTGCATTTTCTCCAATATATTGAAAAATACAAAAACAAATCTTTTGCGTTTTGATTGGCTTAGTGAAAATTGAAAGCTCTTTCACATTTATCATGTTATATAACTCCAGAAAGAAGTTTTCTACTTTCATTAGCTTGCATTGGAAACAATAGTGGATGTTTGTGTGAGTTCATTTTGTGGTCATTTGAAATATCTCAACCCTTGCGTAGATAGCTATTCACTGAACAAAATGACGTTTTGTGGCATGTAGATTGCATTTAAAGGTTTTATGAGATCCGAAATTCGATAGGGCCTTGAAACTGAGACGTAAATTGAAGATCAACTTTAAAATTTACTGAATTAACCTAAGGCAACATTGGAACATTAACGAAACATCTAGTAGTCTAAGGTAGAGATGTGTTATGGCATCTTTAAGCCTAGCAGTTGTCGCTCTCCATCTAGCTACAGACAGCACTAGTATGGACTTGTGCTCCCCGTACTATCACGTATATAAAGGGAGACCCCATTAGGTTGCAATCCTTTATCTATAGGAAGCTAAGTCTACCGCCTTTTACCCATGATACACCATACACAGTATTCGGGGAGATTACCAGCACGTACGTCAAGTCCTTGGTTGACTTCTCTTTCATTTTTACCAAGGTGTATATGGCAGTTCACGGATATCTGGTACACTCATTTACCTAGATTACCAGAGCAGTCACTTTGATCTTTACTAACTCTTTTAACTAAAAATATCATCGAGCTCTTATCCTTTCAAGCTCATGTCCAACCTAAAATTGATAGAGTCACCTTTTTCTTGTTTCTCGACTCTTAAAATATGAAATAGTAGAGTCTGGTTTCAGTGTCTTAAAAATTAATCACCCACGAAATATTCCTGTTTAGAATTTTTTTCCTTAGTGTTTTATTTCAAGGTCGTTTCTGATGGAAAATCTTCCGGAGTTTTCCAATCAAGGAGTCCCCTCTTAAGGGAGTCCTATTCCTACTTTAGGAAATATTGGTGCTCCTTATATGGCCACGTTATCCCTCCCTGGGTTAACTGTTGGGTTTCCTGTTTGGTTCTTTTCAACCTCTGTGCTCTCAAGTGTTCCGGCTGTCGTACCATCCACTCCTCTGCCTGAGCAACACCATGTTAATTCGAAGGTGGACCTCTCCCATTCTTTGCCTGTTTCTTCATCCTCATCTTCTACTTCACCTAGTGAAAGTTTAGATTCTAGTACCCAGGTGGCTAAGAAGAAGAAGTTAGATAAGCGAGAGGCTAATTCTGTAGCTCTTGCTTCTAAAACACCTGCTCTCGATGAAACTTCCAACCCTCCATGGAAATTTAAGTTCCCTTGCATGTTGTGCCAGGGAAACCATCTTCTTCGAGATTTCCCTGTCATTCCCAAAGTGCTCGAAGTATGGTCCAACGGTCGTCTGCCATTGCCTTTGGCTTCGGGGAGTGAAGTTAGGGGCACATCTTCAGCTAGTGTTGGTAAAGCTCCTAAGAAGCAGGGTAAGCTTGCCAATCCCTGTAAGTTGTGTGGAGGACACTATGCCATTCACCTTTGTCCATATATGGATGAAGCCAAGAGATTTTTGGACAACTCGACTGTTTCTGCACCGTGCCCTCTAGCTAGTTACAAACAACTTTCTTTGATTCCTTCACCTGTTGATTCAATGATCAGTCAAGAGTCATTCTTTCTTGATCCTGCTCCCCCAGAAATTCACCATCATGAATCCATCCCTGACCAAACACTTGTCGTGGGATCAGTTGAGCTAGCCCCATCTGCGGTGTAAAATGTATTTTCGATTGAGAGTGGATCTCACATCCCTCGTGTTCCTCTTGTTTCTTCAGATTCCTCAGACTTGGAGAAATATTCTCCTGTCCCTATACCTCAAGAAGCTTCTCCTCCGCCTCCCATGATGGAGGTCCCGGAGGATACCCCTCCTACCTCCATGATGGAGGTCATGGAGGAAGCTCTTTCTTGTACTGTAACACCAGGGGAAAACCATCTCGGTCCAATGGTACCCCCTCCAAGTAGTTTGGTTGCCTCCTTCGATTGGAGTTGATTTGTAGAATACCACCTTCCGTCTTATCTGTCTTTTGAGATAACGATACAGGCCTCCCATTTGGTTGTACCCAGCACCATTATAGATGAAGGCGCTTCTGTTAGTATTTTATCCTCAACTACTTGGCAAGCTTTCGGTTCGTCGCCGCTTGTGCCTGTTACGCAGAATATGTTGGTGTTTAACAGAAGAACTATTCAACCGTTAGGGATCCTTCCGAAGTTGCCTGTTACTTTGGGAGGGAAAACCATCCATATGGACATGATGGTTGTTCCAGGCCCCTTGGATTTAAATTTACTCTAGGGGCGTTACTATACTTATGTCATGGGTGTTCTTGTCTCTTCCCTCTTTTGTGTGATGTGTTTTCCACACAAAGCTCGGATCGTGACCATTGATCAGCTTTCATTATTTGGTCCTAACATGACATCTGGTTCACCATCATCCCTTCTGGGTATTTATCCATCGGTTGTATCTTCCCCACCGTAAGTTAGTTATGTGGCTACCTGTTTTGTGCCCACATTCAGTGATAGTGTCGTTGTGCATCATGTGTCGGGGGCGTTGGGTCCTGATTTCCGAGATGTTGTTCTCCCATCTGGTGTGGAACTCTTGCAAGCCATGACTTCTTATTCATTATGATGAGATCGTCGGAGCATAGTTCATTTTCTTGTGTCAAGCTCCTTAAAAAATGAAACAAGGTCGTCGAAGCATAGGTCATTTTCTTGTGTCAAGCTCCTTAAAAAATGAAACAAGCTCGTCAGAACAGAGTTCATTTTCTTGTGTCAAGCTCCATAAAAAATGAATCAATATCATCGAAGCATAGTTCCTTTTCTTGTGTCAATCTCCCTAAAAAATGAAGTAATCTAGTCGGAGAAGAGTTCCTTGTCTTATGTCAAGCTCCCTAAAAAATGAAACAAGGTTGTCAGAGCAGAGTTCGTTTTCTTGTGTCAAGCTCGTTAAAAAATGAAACAAGGTGTCTGAACCATAGTTTGTTTTCTTGTGTCAAGCTCGTTAAAAAATGAAACAAGGTGTTCTGAGGATATTTTGTCTTCTGTATCAACCTCGTTAAAAAATGAAACAAGGTCATCTGAGGATAGTTATTTTAATGTGTCAACCTCGTTAAAATAATAAAACACATTCCTATTCAATTCGAGTCTTTGATAAGATCTCGTAACATCCAGTCGAGTCTTTCTCTTGATCTCGTCACTTGAACCTTCACTCCTACTGCTTGTCATATGGATTGAAGCTTGGGGGGCATGTACCTCGAATTGAGTCACCATGCTGGGGGCATGCAAAAAATTTTCAAGAATAGTTTGTTTCCGTTTCAAGCTTGTGTAAAAATGAAACTAGTTTCAAGCATAGTTTATCTTTGTTTCAAGCTTGTGTAAAAATGAAACCAACTTCAAGCAGAGTTTTCAGATTTCAAGCTTCTGTAAAAATGAAAGCATTCCCATTTTACCTCTTGTGATTGCCATTTTATCAGCCTGTTTTTCTAGATGAGCCTTTGTTTTTTCATTCCACTGTCACTATCTGCTTGGCCGATCATATGCCTTCACTTGGTTGTTTTACCCATTCCTGAGGAATCGCTGTGATGAGTGATATTATTAGCCAACCTCTTAATATTTACTTGTTCTAAGTAGTTCCACCATCACCGGAACCAGTAGCTACCCTTTATACCACTCGTTCCTCCAGGAGGAGTCAAATTTAAGCTCTTTTCTGACTCCCTAAAACTAAAAATATTGTCGAGTCACTTGTCGTTTTGATCTCATTAAATTGGCTGCGAAATGATATCTACCCAGTATACGTTTACCCCTTTTTTAGGCTGGGATAAGTTATTTATGAAAAAGGAATACCTTATCCAATCGCGACTAAGAGGTTCTCTCGGACACAATTTTCTACCTTTTCGGATCTGTGAGACTATCTACAAAAAGGGAATACTGGATTTTTCTTTTTCGCTGAATTTTCAAACTCTCTAAACATGAAAATATGTTGAGTTCTTCCTTTGTCAGACTTGTTAAAAACTGATGACATCAGACTCCATCGTAATGACGTTACTCGAGTTCCTCCTTCCTAGGGCTCGTAAAATGTATTGGGTTGGATTTTTCCGAAGGACAAACTTATATCGCAAGCATATGTTATCCCCTTCAAGCTTGTTTCCAAAAATAATTGGGGTACTCTCTAGAAATGGTGGGGGAAAGTAGAACCAATATCATCGTCATGTCGGGAGTATGTCAATCTTGAACATGGCACTTGTCTGCATCTGTGTCGGGTTAGGGACATATCATCTCATTATCTGCTGGCCTCCATGGGTTTGGGTAATCTCTTTTGACCACTCATTTTCTCTTTTCCACGTCATCATGACCTCAGATTCTTTGATGTCAAATAATGCCAAATCCAGTGTCGTGCCGCCGATATGTTCAAGAGAAGTTGGCCTCTGTAGTTTTTCAACCTCCCTCTGATTCTCTATTGATCTTGATTCACAAAAATCATGTTTCTCTGTCTCGTGTCGATGATGTGGGAAACACTATGGCCCACCTTCGATCAAGGTCACTTCCTATCAACTTCAACTCATTATCCAGAAAGCTTATTTAGAGACTCCCTTCAGGTACCTTGGAGCTTGCATGCCTCAATGGCAGGTTCTTCGCATTTCGACGCAAGGTTTTCATTATTGACCTTTGATCAAATGATTCTACAGGTCTTTGATGCTAGCTCATTGTTCACATTCCGTGGATTTTACCTATAGTACCTTGAGAGCCATCGTCCTTATTGGTGGTTTCTCTCGCGTTTGTTAATAGCTTTCATTAGTGGCTGGTAATCAGACGATGTTATTGCATGTTCGACTTCAGCTCACATATTCTCATGCTTTAACTTGTACACTGTTTGGGTCGAGATGGAGAGCAAGACCCTGGATCTTGTCTGATAAAATCTAGGCTGTGGATTTTTTGTGGATTATCATGATTGATTACATGACTCATTTGATGGGATGGATGCGACCATACCTGAGTCTACTTGTTGATCCTTCTTTGCTGGATGGCTGCGTCCATACCTTGGATCCCAGTTATTATGCATGGCTGCGCCCATACCACATATCATGTATTAGATATATCAGTTGTATTTGTATTTGCAGGTCTTTCTATGGTAGTGTTTTCAGTTGGACGTGTTCTCATAAAGCATTTCACCCCTCCCTCTCTCTCGGACCTCATGCTTTAGGGGGCATTTGTTACACAGCATTTTGTCACCGTCCCTACAATCCCTCGTCCCGTACATTGGAGGACTATTCTCGTGACCTGTGGACAGTAAAATGTCCTGAATACACCTTCATGGCATCCTCTTGCATAAGGACAAACATTCTCCTGAAGAACATTTCCTCTGAAAAACCCTAAAAATAGATGTTTAGCCTTGGCGCAACTAGCCAATTCATCCCTCGTGCCAATGAGTGAAATCCACACTAGAGGGCGTGCCAAATAGTGCTATGTCCCTATGTTTCACTCACGCCAAGCTTATTAAGGTATGTTTTTTAAAAATAAATGGTGGAAGTTCGATTCTAACAAACCCCATAATGAATCATCAAAATAAGTTGAGTGGTTTGGCTCCGGATCTCCATGTATAGGAAGTGGTTTTCCACCTCTAATGGAACCTTCCTAAGAGATAGGACCTATCCCATGATTATAGGGATCCCAACTTCCCTTCTTCCATCTATAAAAGCTTGCACTCTCTATTTTGCTATCTAGCTGAACTAGTAGGAAGGAAACTATAGCCGGGAAACTATTGAGAGCAGAGCTGAAGAGAACCCTGTAAGAGAGAGAGCTTTGTCCAGATTCTTGACAGGCTTTGTTGAGACATGCTCCACTGGAAGCCCCGCCGAAGGAAGATCATAGTGTCAGAGCACTTGGTTGTAATCTCCCTTTTGTCATTTATAATATAAGTGACTCTGATTTTGGTTCCATTCTTGTGTTTACTCTTTCATGTGATGCAATGAATTATACCCTCTCTGACTGATATATGGTTACATGATTTAAGTATTATGTTGTATGTAATCGTTTCTCTGCGTGTGTACAGGTGTCTGGACATGAAGAAAGGAAGGATTGTGATATGTCAAGCTAGGGACAAGGAGCACTGCTTCTTCATCGACAACAACAATGTGGGATTTGAGGTAGGCTACTTATCGTGGTATTTTTATTTCTTGTAACTAGGAACCAATGTCATTGCGTGATTTGATTTTTGCTAGACCCAATCTAGGGCTAGTGGGATCACCTCTGTCTGCAGAGGGGATTTACCTCCTCAACACTTAGACTACTAGATATTCCGTTAAGTTTCAATGTTGCCTTAGGTTAATTCAGTAAATTTTAAAGTTGATCTTCAATTTACGTTTTCATTTCATGGCCCTATCGAATGTTGGATCTCATAAAACTTCTAGATGCAAACTACATGCCACAAAATATCATTTCGTTCAATGAAGAGCTATCTATGGGAGAGTTGAAAGCTTTCAAATGATAGCAAAATGAACACACAAAAACATCCACTATCGATTTCAATGCAAGCTAATGAAACTGGAAAAATTCTCTCTAGAATTATACAACACTAGTAATGTGAAAGAGCTTTCAATTTTCACTATGCCAATCAAAAATGCAAAAGATCTTTTTTTGTGTTTTTCAATATATCAGAGAAAATGCACTAAATAAATGAAAAAATAATGAAAACATCAAATTGAGAATGATAAAGAGAGAGCCGAAAAAAAAAAAGTTCACTCAACTCAAACAAACACAATCAAGACTCAAACCGATGACGAAATCCCTCAAAGAGAAGAAGAATCTCGAAAGAGACTCAAACAAGTTGTGTGATCTAGGCTTGGAGCAACACAAAGTGAAATTGAATGAAAGAGAGGAAAATCACTCAATAAATGCAATGACTTAATTGGATTCAGCAAGATGAATGCAAAGAAGTAGAAACAAAGTTGATCGGGAAAGAAAAGACCCAAAACTCCCCACGGGAGGCTCAGCACACTAAAGCACCTAGAAGCCCTAGGGCTAAAATGAAAAACTAACAAAAAAGGGCAAACAACCAGAGGAAAAGCGCTAAAAACAGTAAAAAATGACTTCAAATCACTCAAAAAATTAGAAAAAAACAAAACAGGACCAAAACTCAAGCTTAGAGAGTCCAAAAACATGCAAACCCTAAAACCAAGCAGGGTTGGCGCGCCTGTCTGGCTGTAATCCACGCAAAAAAGGGGATGGCACGGGTGCCTGACTAGTAACTCATGCCCTTCGGCGTGACTGTCAGAGGGATAACCACGCTAATCAGGTTTACCCTAGAAAATTATGAAAATGAACTAACAGAGACTAGATCTGGTCTTCTGGGGGCTGAACAGGGTCTTAACACCAAGGAAGGTGAACCAGAAAAGCATACTAATAAAAAAAAAAGCCAAAAAACAACCCAATGGAGGAAGGATCAACTCCCACTGATCCCTAGTGGAGTCGCCAAATTGTTGCGGAGGTAAATCCCCTCTGCAGACAGAGGCAATCCCACCAGCCCTAGTGTGGGTCTAGCAACAATCGAAACACGCAAAGCTATTGATTCCTAGTTACAAAAGATAGAATCGCGATATATTTCTTACCATGATTCCTTCACTGTTGTCGTCGAAGAAGAAGTGGCACTTCCATTCCTAGCTGGACAGGTCACGATCCATGAGCTTGCTGCATCCAGATACCTGTACACATGCAAAGAAGAGAGACAAAAAGCAACGTAATATTTCACACTTTATAACTATCGATCAGTCAGAGAGGAATGAATGAAATTGCATTATATAATGAAAAAACACAATCATGGAACCAATAGCAGAGTCATGTATATTAAGATACGAGAGAATGATTACAACTTGGTGCTCTGATGTCGTGATCTTCCTTCGACAGGATTCCAATGGGACGTGTCTCACAAAGCTCGTCAGGGATTTGAAAAAACTCTCTCTCTCACAGGGTTCTCCTTAGCTCTGCTCTTGATTGTCACTCAACTATAATTTCCTTCCCAAAAGTTCAGCTAGCTTACAAATGGAGAGGGCAGGCTTTTATATAGGGAGAAGGAGAGGTTAGGATCCCTATAATCATGGGGGAGACTCCTATCTCTTAGGAAGGTTCCATGAGAGGTGGAAAACCACTTCCTAATCAGGTAGATCCAGAGCCAAATAGCCCAACCTCTTTTTGATGATTCGTTCTGAAGTTGTTAGAATCAAAATTCTGCCTTCTATTGTTAAAAAACATTCCTTAATAGGCTTGGTGCGAGTGAGACATAGGGACAGAGCGCCAAGCGGCGCGAGCCTAGTGTAAATTTTCCAGGTCAACGCGAGTGATGAACTGGATACTCGCGCCAAGGTCAAAACATCTGTTTTTAGGGCTTTTCAGAGGAAATGTTCTTGAGGATAATTCTTTCCCTTATGCAGAAGCATGCCATCAAGGTGTTTTCAGGACATTTTACTGTTCACAGGTCACGAGAATAGTCCTTCATTGTACGGGATGAGGGATTGCAGGGACAGTGAAAAAATGTTGTGTAACACCTTAACTATAGCTTAACCCTCACTTAGACCAAACCCTTAAGATTAACCGTAACATTGACCTTAACCTTAACCTTAACCTTAACCTTAAACTTAACCTTGACCTTAACTATAACCTAACCCTAACCTTAACCTAACCTTAACCTTGACCAAACCCTTAACGTAACCTTAACCTTGACTTTACCCTTAATATAACCTTAACCTTGACCTTGACCTTACCCTCAACATTAACCTTAACTTTAATCTTAACCTGACTAAACACGTAATGTTAATCTTAACCTTAACCTTAAAATTAACCTTAACATTAACCACAACTTAACCCTAACCTTAACCAAACCTTAACCTTAACCTTACCCTTAACATAAGCTTAACCTTGAATTTACCCTTAACCTTAACCTTACCCTTAACATAATCTTAACCTTACCCTAACCTTAACCCTAACCTTACCCTTACCCTTAACCTTAACCTAACCTCAAGCTCAACCTTATCCTTATCTTAACCTTAATCTAACCTTAACCTTAACCTTAACCTTAACCCGAATCTTAACCCTAACCTTAAGGTTAAAGTTATGGGTAAGGTTAGGTTAAGGTTAGGGTTAGGTTAAGGTTAAGGTTAATGTTAATGGTTTGGTTAAGGTTAAGGTTAAGGTTAGGGTTAAGGTTAGGGTTAAGGTTAAGGTTAAGATTAGGTTAGGTTAAGGTTAAGATAAGGTTAAGGGTAAGTTTAAGGTTCAGGTCAAGGTTACATTAAGGGTAAAGTCAAGGTAAAGGTTAGGTTAAGGTTAAGGTTAAGGTTAAGGTTAACAGTTTGGTCAAGGTTAGGGGTCAATTATAGTTAAGGTTATGGGAATGTTAATGTTAAGGTCAAGGTTAAGGTTAAGTAAAGGTTAAGGTTAAGGTTAAGGTTAAGGGTTAATTTAAGGTTACGGTTAAAGGTTTGGTCAAGGTTAGGGTTAGGTTAAGGTTAAGGTAAGCTTAAGGTTAGTTTAAGGGTAAAGTTAAGGTTACGTTAAGGGTAAAGTCAAGGTTAAGGTAAAGTTAAGGCTAAGGTTAGGTTAAGGTTAAGGTAAAGGTTAGGGTAAGGTTAGGGTTAGGTCACTAACCATAACCTTAACCTTAACCTTAACCATAACCTTAACCGTAACCTTAACATTAACCTTAACCTTAACCTTATCTTAACCTTAACTATAACCTAAACCTAACTTTGACCAAACCTTAACCTTAACCTTAACCTTAACCTTAACTTTACCCATAACCTTAACACTAACCTTAACCTTAACCTTAACCTTAACCTCAACCTTGACCTTAACATTGACATTAGCCTTAACCTTAACCTTGAACTTGACCTTAACCTAACCTTAACCTTAACCTTAACCTTATCTTACCCTTAACCTTAACCTTCACAAACCCTTAACCTTAAACTTAACCTTAACCTTAACCTTAACCTGACTAAACCCATAACCTTAACCTTAACCTTAACCTAACCTTAACCTTAACCTTAACCTAACTATAACCTTACCCGTTAAGGTTAAAGTTAAGGTTAAGGTTAAGGTTAAGTTCAAGGTCAAGGTTAACATTAAATTTACCCTTAACCTTACCTTGACATTCACTTTAACATTAACTTTAACCTTAATAAACTCCTACCCTTAACCTTATCTTAAACTTAACGTTGACCTTAACTATAACCTAAGTCTAACCTTAACCAAACCCTTAACCTTAACCATCCAAAACCCTTAACCTTAACCTTAACCTTAACCTAACCATAACTTTAACGTAACCTTAACCTTAACCTTAACCTTAACTTTACCCTTAACCTAACCTTAACCTTAACCTTAACTATAACCTAACCCTAACCTTAACGTTAACTATAACTTTATCTTTACCCTTAACATTAACCTTAACCTAACCTTAACCTTAACCTTAACCTGACCTTAACTATAACATAACCCTAACCTTGACCAAACCCTTACCCTTAAACTTAACTTGACCTTAACCTTAACCTTCCCATAACCATAACCTTAACCTAACTTAACCTTAACCTTGACCTTGAAATTAACCTTAACCTTACCCTTAACCTTCACCTTAACCTAACCTTAACCATAACCTTAACCTTAACCTTAACCTTAACCTTCCCCTAAACTTAACCCTAACCTTCACCTTAACTTTACCCTTAACTTAACCTTAACCTTAACTTTAACCTTAACTTAACCTAACCTTAACCTTAACCTAACTATAACCTTAACCTTACTTTCACCTAACCTAACCTTAACCATGACCTTTAACCTTAACCATAACCTTATTTTTACCCTTAACCTTAACCTTACCCTAACCATAACTTTAAATTTACGCTTAACCTAATATTAACCTTAACCTAACCTTAACTGTGACCTTAACTATAACCTAACCCTAACCTTTCACTAACTATAACCTAAACCTAACCTTGACCAAACCCTTAACCTTAACCTTAACATTAACTATAACCTAACCCTAACCTTGACCAAACCCTTAACCTTAACCTAACCTAACCTTAACCTTGACATTTAGCCTTAACCATAACCTTATCTTTACCCTTAACCTTAACCATACCCTAAGCATAACCTTAACTTTACGCTTAACCTAATATTAACCTTAACCTAACCTTAACCATGACCTTAACTATAACCTAACCCTAACCTTGACATTAACTATAACCTAACCCTAATCTTGACCAAACCCTTAACCTTAACCTTAACCTAACCTTAATGTTAACTTTAACTTTACCCTAACCTTAACCTTAACCTTAACTATAACCTTACCTTAACCTTGACCTTAACTATAACCTAAACCTAATGTTGACCAAACCCTTAACCTTAACCCTATCCTTACCCCCATAACCTAACCCTAACCTTGACCAAACCCTTAACCTTAACCTTAACCTTAACCTAACCTTAACCTTAACTTTAACTTTACCCTAACCTTAACCTTAACCATAACCTTAACCTTAAATATAACCTAACCCTAACCTTGACCAAATGCTTAACCTTAAGCTTGACCAAACCCTTAACCTTAACCTTAACCTTAACATTAACCTTAACCTTACCCCCTTAACCTAACCCTAACCTTGACCAACACCTTAACCTTGACATTTGTTGGTAATACTGAGAGGGGGGGGTGAATGAGTATTCCATTCAATTAGAGCATTAGTTAATATTCAATTATTATCAGTTTTTGTACAATGATAGTAGCAAACAAGAGGAACACAAATGCACACATTTTTTAAGGTGGAAACCCACTCCGGGACAAAAACCACCTAATTCTTTTCTAATAACTCTTTAATATTAAACTCCAATTGAAAATAAAGCTCTAACTTCCTAGAATCTAGAAAATCATTCTTCTCCAGCTCCCACTGGATGGACACTCCAATGCCTGAGATTATTTAGTAGTCAACTGAACGGATGCCCCAACACCCAATGAGCTACAACTCACCCTTGCAGCTCCCTACCACCCTATAGAAGAATAAAATAAGAATTCACTCCCGTACCAGGGAAAATGGTCCACTTTACAATGATATAGAATGATGTAGAAGAAGAATATATACTAGACCATAACCCCAACTTTGACACAACCACCTAATGATGATCCTAGACCTCCCAACACTGCCTCTTCAACCCTTGGTAGATAGACACTAGTACAATTTGTACAATAATGTATTTACAATGACTAAGTACAATGATACCTTTACAATGATTGTATGCAGCGCTACCCACTTGAAGACTTCATATGATGAACTTCTTGCTGCTGTTATGCACCTTGGTTGCTTCTCTTGTCATACTACCCTCTGCTACACCTTCATTTTCTTTGCTACCATAGAAAGTCTGGTCCTTTGCAACCCTTGACAACACATGATCTAGCTTTTTCTTGCCTTCTAAGAGCTCGATATTGAATCTGGTGTATCTCTGTTATTTTAGATCCTCAATATCTGATTTTTAGTCCTATAGTATTCCTCTAAGTCTTCTTTCCAATGCCATAGGTCTGACCCAATTTGGATTCTTCAAGGGAGAGTTATACCCAATCTCTCACAATGCCCTAATTATGGACTGTTTCAGCAGAGCGCACTTGTACGGCATTCAACGTGTCATTGTTTCTTCATTTAGCTATGAAATTGATAGAGAAAAAAGTATAGACTGTGCAATATCTGCCACTTTTTTCATAATTCCAATCTGATACTCAGAGAGAGAGTTATGACGAATTTACCAAGGTCACTTCTTTGAGATGAATTTTAGGAGCCTGCAAAAACCCTGACTTCCACAGATCATATCTCCAAAAATATTGTGCACATTGATCGAAAATTTTTACATAAGCTTCCTCAGGATTTCGGCTTCACCTCATAAAAATTTCAGCTTCTGAACCTTAGTATAAAAAAAGTTATAGCGAAAATTCCACGATGACCTGTTTCAGATGGCGAAATCCCTTGCCTAAGGAGTAAATGAATATCACAATTTATATAAATGCTTAGGTTGAGAGGGGCTTCAACAAGTGAACATGGGAGGGATTTTAGGAGCTTAAAAAATATTAATTATGACTTTTCAATGACCCATGCCCCAACCACATGGGGTTTTAGCCCACTAACTGGGGGTACAAACTTCAAACATGAATATCTCTCAAACCGTGAAGAATTACATGGCGTTCCATATATCAACGGAAACATATCGACAAGTAGAAACCATCAAAAGAATTATTGACCCAAAATATACTAATCTTTTAGGTAAAAATTCCCATGCAATATTGGGTTAGCCCCTAGTGCTGCTTGGGTTGACATCTGCTCCGACACCAATTAGAAAAATCTAAATCATGTGTTGTCAAGGGTTGCAAAGGACCAGACTTTATACGGCAGTAAAGAAAAGAAAGGTGTAGCAGAGGGTAGCATGACAAGAGCAACAACCAAGGTGCATAACAGCAGTAAGAAGTTCATCATATGAAGTCTTCAAGTGGGCATCACTGCATACAATCATTGTAAAGGTATCATTGTACTTAGTCATTGTAAATACATTATTGTACAAATTGTACTAGTGTCTATTTTCCAAGGGTTGAAGAGGCAGTGTTGGGAGGTCTAGGATCATCATTAGGTGGTTGTGTCAAATTTGGGGTTATGGTTTAGTATATATTCTTCTTCTACATCATTCTATATCATTGTAAAGTGGACCATTTTCCCTAGTACATGAGTCCATTCTTATTTTATTCTTCTATAGGGTGGTAGGGTGTTGCAAGGGTGAGTTGTAGCTCATTGGGTGTTGGGGCATCTGTTCAGTTGACTACTAAAGAATCTCGGGCGTTGGAGCGTCCATCCAGTGGGAGCTGGAGAAGAATGATTTTCTAGATTCTAGGAAGTTGGAGCTTTACTTTCAATTGGAGTTGAATATTAAAGAATTATTAGAAAAGCATTAGGTGGTTTTTGTCCCAGAGTGGGTTTCCACCTTAAAATCTGTGTGCATTTTTGCTCCTCTTATTTGTTGCTATCATTGTACAAACATTGATAATAATTTAATATTAACTAATGCTTTAATTGAAAGGAATAATGATTCACCCCCCCCCCCCCCTCTTAGTATTTCCAACAATTGGTATCAGAGCTTGGTTCCTTCAATAGAAGTTTAACTGATGGAAGGAGGTCATGGAGCATACCAAGAATGGTGTACCTCTATTCAATGAAAATAATTATGCACTCTGGAAAGGAAGAATGAAGGTCTATCTCTTGGCACAAGGTTACGAAGTATGGGACACTGTTAAAAATCGATTTACATCAACTACGGATGAAGAAGGTAAGAAGAATTTGGTAAATAATGAAAAAGCAAAGAGTATTATTATCAGTGGACTTATTGAATATGCTTATCATAAGGTGTTGGGTTGTAAAACTGCCAAAAATGTATGGGAAAATCTTGAGAATATATATGGAGGTGACTCAAATGTCAAAGAAGCAAAGCTTCAAATCTATAGATAAAAATTTGAGCAACTTGGAATGAAAGAAGATTGCAACATTGCTGCATACTTCCAATACGTTGATGAAATAACAAATACTCTGGAAGGATTGGGATAGCCAGTTGATGAGAAGACTATTATACGAAAGATTCTTAGAACGTTACCAGGGAGATTCAACCCAAAGGTATCGGTCTTAGAATACAGTGCAAATCTGGGCAAACTTAGCAAAGAGGAATTACATGGAGTTTTCATAGCATATGAAATGAGACTTGATGAAGAAGAGGGTACTTCGCATCTAGAAACTACGTTCGTTGCATCTAAGAAAACCAATAAGGATAAAAACCTTCAATTGAAAATAAATGTGCCTGCAAGTGTGAATAAAAGGGAGATTATGAAGAAGGTCTTTCAGATGAATAATATGCTTACTTCACGAGAAAACTAAAAATTGGTAAGGTACAATTCAAAGGTAAACTTCCATTGATATTTTTTAGCAGTAATGAGGTTGGGAATTTTGCAGCAAAATGTCCAAACAGAAGTAATGGAAACTCAAAAGGAAAGAAAGGCTTTAATAAATTCAATAAGCAAGGATCCAAAAGGAACTTTCTCTCTAAAGAAGATAGCTCATCATCCAATGAAGACAACGACAGTGAATTAGAAGCCAATGAGAGAGTATTTTTTATGGCCAAGTGCAATAAACAAGAGGTATCAAACAATGAAGAAGAAGGATGGACCATAAAAGAATTTTATGAGGAAGCAATCAAGCTTATAAAAGATGTCAAGGCGGAGAAGATCCGTTCCAATACACTTGAATAACAAGTTCAAGGTCTCAAAATTGAAGTTAAAGAACAAAAATGCATTGAAGAGTCACTTCAAAAGAAGTTGGAAGAAAGAAACCAAGAAAGGGAAGAATTAGAAGCCGAAGTAGTCTCGCTACATGAGGAAGTGAAGAAAGGAAAAAATATCCAAAAATCTGCCAACAGCTCAAGGGCATTGGAAGAAATCATCAAAAATCAACGATCTTACAATGAAAAAACTGGCATCGGTTACAAAGAAGAAGAAGCAGGACCTTCTACAAAAAAATACAATGAACCTATGAGATTTGACATGCATGTAGACTTCATTGGACAAGATTCGCAAGAACAGCCTTGGAAGACAATTCCTCGACGAAAATTTCCATCCAAGTACCAACATATTTTTTATGGCTACTATTATTCATGTGGAAAATTTGGTCATAAAGCTGTAGAATTTCGTACGTACCCTAGGAATGAATAAAATTCCAGGAGATTTGTCAAATATGAACCTCCCAGGGCTCAGCAAAAAATCAATATATTTGAACATTTAAGAAATAATATTGAATGTTACAAATGTCAAAACTTTGGACACATAGCCAAAGACTGTAGACTTGAAAATCCTCCAGAATAATATTCAAAGCCACAGAACGAACTAACATGGAAGAAGAAGAAGAATGATAATTGTGCTCTCGCTTTCAAGGCTCAAAAGAACAAAGATGTGTGGTATGTTGATAGCGGTTGCTCAACGCATATGAATGGATATGGAAATAAATTTGTATCTCTGAAAGAGAAGAAGGATGGAACTGTGTCCTTTGGAAATGATGGATCTTCAAATGTTATAGGATTGGGTACTATCACTCTCAGAAGCAAAAACGCTCTAGCCAAGAATTTTCTATTGGTTGAAAACATGAATCACAATCTGCTCAGTGTTGGACAAATGTGTGATCAAGGACACACAATACTATTCAACTCCAGGAAATGTGAAATCAGGAAAGGTGTGTATGGTGAAATTGTGGCTGCAGCAAGTCGAGCTCCAAGCGACATATATGTTCTGGATTAAGCAAATAAAGCATGTCTAATAGCTAAAGAGGATGATAAAATAATTGGTAGAAACGATGATCGACTAAGTAAGAAGTTTACTAAAAATGTGCAAAGTGATTTCGAGATGTCTTTACTTAGTGAGTTGGCATACTTCTTAGGGCTTCAAATATCTCAGCAAGAGAAAGGAATATTTATATGTCAAGCCAAGTACATCAAGGAAATGCTCAATAAATTTAAAATGGAATATTGCAAACCCATCCTTACTCCAATGGTAGCAGGTTGCAAATTGAGCATAGACAACTCATCTAAGGATGTGGATCAAAGGTTGTACAGATATATGATTATTAGTCTTCTATATGTAACAGCCTCCTGACTAGATGTTATGAAAGAAGTTGGAAAAGTAGCAAGATTCCAAGTAGCACAAAAAGAATCACATATTAAATATTCACCAGCATTGGAATATCTTTGCTAGAAGCTTGGGTTTCTCCCAAGCTCTCACTAGATTTTCCCTTTTCAGAATATAAAGGGGGAGTGGAAGTAGATTATAGGTCTACAGGATGGTTGTGTGTTAGGGGGAGTGGAAGTGTGTACAGTTCCACATGATGGTTGTGTTTTAGGGGGAGTTACCCTTTGCCATTGATGTCAAAGGGGGAGAGAATGTTGTAGGAAGAGGTGTCATGATCGCAGGGGGAGTACTTTTGTTGCCATCAAGTCCAAAGGGGGAGATTGTTGATCAATGGTTGTCATTGATGTCAACCCAAGCAGCACCAGGGGCTAACCCAATATTCTATGGGAATTTTGACCTACAAAATTAATATATTCTGGGTCAATAATTCTTTTGATGGTTTCTACTTTTAGAGATGTTTCCGTTGATATATGGTAGGCCATGTAATTCTTCACGGTTTGAGAGATATTCATGTTTGAAGTTTGTACCCCTAGTTAGTGGGATAAAACCCCATGGGGTTGGGGCATGGGTCATTGAAAATTCATAATTAATATTTTTTAAGCTCCTAAAATATCTCCCACGTTCACTTGTTGAAGCCCCTCTCAGCCTAATAATTTATATAAGTTGTGATCTTCACAACTTCTCTATCTGTTCCTTCTTCATCTTACACTCTCCTTCCAGCCTTAATATCTGCTTTAAAACATCTCTGCAAAAATCTAACCCTAACCTTAACCTTAACCTTAACTATAACCTAACCCTAACCTTGACCTTAACCTTAACCTAACCATAACCTTGACCTTAACTATAACCTAATCCTAACCTTGACCTTAACCTTAACTTAACCTTAACCTTAAACTTAACCTTACCTTAACCTTAACCTTACCTTAACCTAAGTTTAACCTTAACCTTCCCCTAACCTTAAAATTAACATTACCCTTAACCTTAACCTTAACCTTAACCTCACTAAACCTGTAACCTTAACCTTAACCTTACGCTTAGCCTTCGCCTTAACCTTAACTTTACCCTTAACCTTGACCTTACCGTTAACCTTCACCTTAACCTTAAATTTAACCTTAATAAACCCATAACCCTAAAATTAACCTTAACTTAACCCTTAACCTTGACATTACCCTTAAGCTTCACCTTAACCTTAATGTTAATCTTGACCAAACACTTAACCTTAACCTTAAACTGACAAAAGGTCAGGGTTAAGGTTAAGCTTAAGATTAGCTTAAGGTTAACCTTGAAATTGACCTTAACCTTAACCTTACCCTTAACCTTTACATAACCTTAACCTTAACCTAACCTTTACCTTAATTATAACCTAACCTTAACCTTAACCTAACGTTAACTTTAACCATAACCTTAAATTTACCCTTAACCTTAACCATAAGCTTAACCTTAACCATAACCTTAACCTTAAACTTACCCTTAACCTTGACCTTAACCTTACCCTTGACCTTACCCTCAAACTTCACCCTTAACCTTAACCTAACACTAACCTTGACCAAACCCTTAACTTGACTAAACCCTTAACCTTGACCTAACTGTAACCTTAACCTTACCTTAACCTAGCTTAACCTTGACCTTAACGTTAACCTTAACCATAACCGTAAGGGTAAACTTAAGGTTAAGGTTAAGGTTAAGGTTAAGGTTAAGGTTAGGTTAAGGTTCAAGTCAAGGTTACGGTTAGGTTAAGGTTAAGGGCAAGGTTAAGGTTAAGGTTAGGGGAAGGTTAAGGTTAAGACCTACCCGCTTCACCTTAACCTTAACCTAACCATAACCTTAACCTTAACCTTAACATAACTATAACCTTACCTTAACCTAACTTAACCTTAACCTTGACATTGACCTTAACCTTAAATTTAACTTTACCCTAACCTTAAGGGTTTAGTTAGGTTAAGGTTAGTCGGGTTAAGGTTAAGGTTAAGGGTTTGGTCAAAGTTAGGGTTAGGTTATAGTTAAGTTCAAGGTTAAGGTTAGGTTAAGGTTAAGGTTAATGTTAAGGGTTTGGTCAAGGTTAGGGTTAGGTTATAGTTAAAGTTAAGGTTAAGTTCAAGGTTAAGGTCAAGGTTAAGTGTAAGGTTAAGTTTAAGGTAAAGGGTTTGGTCAAGGTTAGGGTTAGGTTATAGTAAAGGTTAAGGTTAAGTTAAGGGTAAAGTCTAGGTTAAGGTTAAATTTAAGGTTAAGGTTACGATTTTTTCAAGGTTAGGGTTAGTTTATAGTTAAGGTTAAGATAAGGTTAAGGTTAAGGTTAAGTTAAGGTTAAGGTTAAGGTTAAGGTTAGGTTAAGGGTAAAGTTAAGGTTAAGGTTAGGGTAAGGTTAGGTTAAGGTTAGGTTAAGGCTAAGGTTAATGTTAAGGTTAAGGGTAAGGTTAAGGTTAAGTTTAAGGTCAAGGTTAAGGTTAAGTAAAGGTTAAGGTTAAGGTTAATGTTAAGGTTTTGGTCAAGGTTAGGGTTAGGTTATAGTTAAGGTCAAGGTTAATGTTAAGGGTAAGTTTATAGCTAGTTTAAGTTTAAGATTAAGGTTAGGTTAAGGTTAAGATAAGGTTAGGGTTAAGGTTAAGGTTAAGGTTAGGTTAAGGGTAAATTCAAGGTGAAGGTCAAGGTTACGGTTACGGGTCTTAACCTTAACCTTCACTATAACCTAACCTTAACCTTAACCTTAACCTTGACCTGAACCCTAACTTTACCTTAACCTTAAAATTCACTATAACCTAACCTTAACCTTGACCTTAACTATGACCTAACCCTAACCTTGACCAAAACCTTAACATTAACCTTAACCTTAACCTTACCCTAACCTTAACCCTAAAAATTACCGTTATCTTACCCTTAACCTAACCTTAACCTTGACCTTAACTTTACCCTGAACTTAACCTTAACCTTTGTTAGCCAGCTATAAAATTTGTTATATAAAATGCTGGCTAAAACATTTTTGGAGTCTTCAAGAAACAATTTTTATTGCTAAAAATATGTTATCTCTTGAAGACTCTTGAAGGCCTCATGCCTCTATCCAAATCTTCACTGCTGTTCCCATTTCAAACGTCAGAAATTCTGCTGATTTCATGAGAAAGACTGCTGCAAAATCACCATTCTTCCCCTTCCCTCACTTGAGAAACTTGAAAATTTTCGTAAAAAATAAATACTTTTTGTATAAAGGCTTAAGCCCCTTAAGCTAAGCCTAAACCACTTCCCCTCCATATGCCCGCACCCTAGAACTAGGTGCAAGAGCCTTTCAACGGTTATTGCATCGGAACGATACGCAGCGCGCAAGTCTTTTTACCTCACAAGTTTTCCGATGCGATTAGCCCTCTGTTTCATAAACCCCGGTCATATTATTTCTCCATACAAACCATGGGCCCACAGTCGGGCACTGTAACATTATAAATTTTCACTCCTGATTCTTTTTTTCTTCCCTTTGTAAATCAAGAAAACCCACTTATCCAAATTTGGTTTAAATGCGTCGGAGTTATGCTTTTTAATGAAAAATGGGTTGATTAAAAGACCTACATCATTTTCTTCGATGCGATTGAAACCCTTTTACATAAAATCCACCCTTCCCCACTTTACTCATATGACTTATGCCCGGGACCAAAGAATAAAGATCCCGAGTAGCTTAATCGCATCGGAGAATTTTTTTGAATGGGTAGATCGAAAATACAAGGCCCAACCTCCGATTGTGATGGTCTGATCACATGATCGCATCGGCCTTTCCCAGATCACGCAAATCGCATCGGAATTTTCTATTGCACCCCTACTCTCTCCCTGCCGATTATAAAGCCCCGATTGTTGATCTCCTGATTTAATATCTGCCGTTGACCTCCGGGGTCCGATCTGATCCGACGGCCCATGACCGTCCCAAACCCAAACTCCTTTCCGCCATATTTTCCTTTGAAACAAAGGTTTTAAACCTTATTTCTTTGCATTTTCGCCATACCCCCGTAATGTGACCATTTTCATTATAAATTCTCTCGATTATTCCCAACCATCGATCTCTGCGCAATCAACGGTTCTGACGTATTTTCTCCCTCTGCTCTCCTTTCTGACCTCCTCTAACAAATCTACACTGTTGGATGATTCCTTCCAATGGCCACACTCCTCCCCACACCATCCGAAGCAGTTTACCCCAAATAACGTAGGATTTCTTAATTAGTTTCGTGTTTTTCAGGTGATTAATGGTTTTGTCCATTATAATGAAGGAAAAGTCGAAGGCTGGGAATGACGATTCTCATGCTTTCGATTCATAAAATAAAACCATTTGCAAGGTTCAAACTCCACCTCTCGTCGATGATTCATGGGCATTGATGCCTTCTGAGCCCTGCGCAGCCCTGCACATCAACAAGACACAATATTATTTGATCAAATTAAAGAGTATCAGTGTCGAAGATGAAACACACCAGAACAGAATATTGAAGACAAATTTGTGAGGATTACGGCTAATATTGATTATCAAAAGCCTAATCCTCCAAATTAAAACACAGTTTAAAGAAAATCATAAAGTGTTTATCAGACAGAAAGGCCTCCACCGCCGCATCTGAGGAAAATTAAATCCTCTCAGCTACCACAAAGCCACCTGTGCCTCAAAGCATTCAAACAGAGGCTGAAGTTATTGATCAAACCAAGATATTTTCCTCAGCGCAGCCAAAGTTTTAATTCTGTTAAGGGAACTTAATGCAAAAAATATCAGCAGAGTTATTACATCATGAAACAGAGCCTAAAATTTAATAAAAGCTCCCATATAGATTTAATCTTAATTGAAAAAACATTTAATACAGAGGACACGTATGTAAGCTTCTTCATAGAGCCCCTCAAAGGCTGATAAGTCATTAGTTTGTACTAATTACCCTGGGAGATCTTTCATCAGATCCCACCTCCTCATTCTTCTATAAATACTTCTGTAGAAGATGAGAAATTGTTTTTTGGTTGGTTGGTTGATCACTAGTTGTAATAGTGAAACTCTCTGAAATAATACATATTCTGTTGAAGTTGAAGAAGAAATTGAAGTCTTGGAAGCCTTGAGGATGTTGTTGCATGCTTGTTCTTAAGAAGGCTCTATCATTGGATCCATGAGCTTGGTTGTTGGTGAAGTATTCTGAACTGTTTAATGTTTTCCCTTGTTCTCATTTTGTTCCAAAAATTCTTACTACAGTAGGTTGAAATTTTTAGGCTAAGAAATGACTCTCGGAAGCACCTTAGACCTGTTCATCCTTCACTGTTTCATGTTTTTTTCTGCTGAGGTATTTTAGAGTCTTTAATATCTCTCTTTAGTCCTCCGGTTTTTTTATTTCCTTAATAGTTTGAACAGTTGGTTTCAGCATGATTTATGGTTCTCCCTGCTTTTCTGCTGCCACTTAAAGACTATTATTGAAGTCTCCCTTTGAAGTTTCTTTGTTTACAGTAAGTCAAGGAGGTCTGTTCTGATCTTGCCCCTTGTCCTTGCTTGAAAAGCTGGCTTAAAGTTCTTTATAGATGTGATCATAGATGTTTTTAGGTGTTCCCTCTTCTATGATCATAATTATCAGTGCATCTTTTATGTTTTCTAAGTCATTTGAAATAAAATATTTGAGGAAATAGGGTGTTCCCCAAATCTTATATTTCATTTTAAAAGTTGTTTTGAAGTCATTATTTGCTTGAAGTGTGACTTGTAGAATTCATGGTTAGCCCTGTCTATCAAATAGCTCTTTATTGTTAAAATTGTGCTTTCAAATTCCCTTTGTTGAGAATTAAACTTCTCTTTCCAAATCATTGATGTCCATCTCATTCCAAAACCAAACGATCCTGCGGCCAAGTTAGATTTTCCCTTTGATATCCCATATCCATTTATATGTTTTTCATGACCTTATTTTGACTCCATTGCCCAATGAAGTTGACATTTCCCCTTTCTATATATCTTTCCTAGACCTTTCAGGTTCTGCTGTATCAATTCCAACCAAACAAACAAACAAACCCTTTCACTTAATAACTAGTCTAAAACCTATACTCAAATCACACAAGATAAACCTTTGCAAAAACAAATAATTTGAGAGATCCCTCTCCGAGAACAGGAGGACTAGATCTTGTAACTCTAAAGATTGGTTTTGATGTTGCCATGTCTTTTGATTTTCCAAACTATCAAAACACGGGACACCAACATAATGGTGATCACGGTGGTACCACTGAGTTCATAGTTGCTTAGCAAGCTCTTATAAACTCATTAGTCTTTAAAACAACCAAAGAAACTCATAAAAACCCAAAATATTTAGTTTGGATTCATAATAAACATGGTGGTGGAACCATAAAACATTTTTCCTTTACAAAATCTAAAATTTTTCCACCTGGTGACTCCACTGGCCTCCAAAAGGCCTATTAACCTTCCAGTCCTTGTAGACTCCCTTGGGAATGAATTGAGAAAACCCAATCATGCTGTTGGTGGACAGAAAATTTCAAAATCTTCCACCTAGAGACTCCACAATCCCAAAAGACCTAATAACTCCACTGGTAAAGGACTCTGAACTGGTTAGAAAGATACAGTGACCTCTTATTATAAACATGCATCCAAGTATGGATAGAGAAGCTAAACTAAACACATTATTGGACCTAATTGGGAAAATAGTGTACATACTTGATAAAAGATTGGGAAAGCACGAGGATGATATAGATGTTGATTATCCAGAGGAACCTATGTTTTTCCCAGATCAAACACAAACTCAACCATTACAAGACCTAGAAAATGAGCAATATATAGATGATGATCAAGATTTTATAGAAGAAGGTGAGCAAGACTATAGAGAAAACAATAAAGAAAAATTGCTGGTCATGATGGAAAAAATGGTGTATATTCTTGGGAAAATAATTGAATGGAATGAGGCTAATTTTAATATTGATGATCTAGAGCAGCCCATGCTCCTTTCAAATCAAGAACAAACCCAAAAATTACAAGATATGTGCGATGAACAAGATTACAAAGAAAGCAATGAAAAAGGTTGTCGGGAAATTCTTGATTATCTACCTATATCTTGTACCATGTTATTAAGAGAACTTCATGACCAGATTTCAAAAAATAATAGTGAGAAGTGCCTTGCGGAAAACATAAGCAATTTTGAACCCACAAAATCTAAAATAGGAGAAGAGAAAACACAACCAGATTCTCTGCCTTTATGTCATGACTCATTTCAGATGATTAAAAAAGAATGGCATCTTGATAATCTATTAGAAACAACTCCCGAATCCCATATTTTAGATAACTGTCACAAAAATCATGAGGAGTTCTTCAAAACTGAGATAGACCAGGAAAAACAAGAGAAACCTCAAATTTCCCCTGCAAACTCAAATGGAGATCCATTATAAGAGGATCATGAAGACCGCTATACTTTTTTCCTAAGCAAAAATACAATTCCTTCTCTCTTAACAGAAGAAGAGATTGATCTAATATTAAACAGACAACCAACCTCCAAACCTCCATTTGAACAAAACACTTCTGCTCATCTACTTACTGAACCTTGATGTCTTAAATCATAAAACACAGTTATAGAAAAGCTCAAAGAGGAACAAAATGATAACCCAATATGTTTTATTGGTGAAATTGTGTATACTAATGATTTTTCAACTTTTGATCAATCTGATGATGATGATGAGCTCCAAATAGAAACTAATCATGCAGGGAAACCAGCAGTGGATTGGTGTCATGAAATTCATTATCATCAGCTTGAAAGCAACAATTAACCCATTCAAACCATCATAAATAGCTTTCAGATAATTGGGAATCAACAATATATTAGTTGTAAGGTTGAGATTAAAAAGGAAGAGGAATTTCTTAAGCACGATGAAGATAAGGGACCTTCTCCTGAGAGGATTGAGGTAATAAAAGATACCCCTACTCAAGAACATGATGATATCTTCAAAAATTACAGTCCACTAAATCAGAGCATACCAGGACTACAAGAGGACAACACTGCAATATATGATGAGTCCTCCAGTTCAGATAATAATGAAGATGAAGAAAAGGTTCTTTCCCAAAAGAATCTTTACCTTGATCCAGTGAAGAAAGAAGAAATGATCCTGGTAGAACCATGTCTTCCAAATACTCTTAACCAGGCATTATTTCAAGATCCTTATGCTCACTTCTTGAAAATATTTAAAGAAAGGATAAAGGTTATTAGGAGAAATATATTACCAAAATCAAGAGGATGATTTAGCACTGCTGCTAAAAAACAAAAAGAATGGGAGTGGCCATGTTTGTCCAGCCTACCCAAAGGGATGAGAAAGGATAAATCATGGAATCATTTACTGGATTGGTTGTACTGGAAAAGAGAGTTCATTAGCTAAACATGTAAATATTCCAAGTTGGATTAGGTTAGATAGGAATGTCAATAAAGCTCAACCTTTGAGCATTTAGTTAATTTTTGATTTTTGTCTTGAAGAAAAAAGAAAAATATGAAAAACAATAGAAAAGAAAAGAGGGCAGATTTTAAAACAAGAAAGGTACAGCCCCATACCAAAAAAGAGAAACAAAAATTTGAAAGTGTGCAAGCTCAAATGCCACTCCTAAAAAACACACTTCTAGTTAGTCATACAGTTTAATCATGACTAATTAGTTTTCAATTTACTCCTGATAGGTTAATGAAATAGATTTTCCAAACAGCTTAATCTTGGCTTATCAGTAGGTAGATTAGGCTAGAAATTAAAGGTTCAAGCATGCTTAAAAAATGAACCTAAGTTTCCAAAGAGAGATGACTCAAATCTATTAATTTCTAAGTCAAACAGAGGTAAAACTGGTTCTAATAAGCTCAAAATCAGAACCAGAGGACAAGGAAAGAATAGCTCAAACAGAAGTAAAAACAGAGCTAAAAAAAGGATGAAGGAAGTGCTTGAACTTTCAGACCTTAAGCCTTCCATTTTTATTTTAATTTCTACAAAATAATATCTATGTGCAGCTTGTTTTTTATGCCATAGATCAACAACAAGTTAGACTGTTCAATCCTGACTTGTACGCTTTTAAATTTCTGTCTTAACAATTAGTGAATAAAAATCTGTTAGATTGTTTAATCCTAACAGATAATAGATTAGGTAGAGAAACATATGAACTCACTTGTTTAATCTAATTTCATGGAAAAATAAGGATATAAATAGATTATTTTCTTGCTTTCAAAAGAATAAAATGTTGTAAGAGATTTTGCCAATCCAAGTGCACTCTAAAGAAGAAAAAATGTTAGATCAGTAGGATTGGGTAGGTAGAAAGCTTGTTGATGAAAGATCCATTGTTTTTGTGGCTGCTGACATTTTTCAGAGAAAAATAAGAACACCCAAGTAAATAAAGGCAGCCCAATGGATAAGGCACTAGTCAGCCCCTAGAGAATGCAAGTCTGAAATTCTTGATACCTTCAAGAAGGCACCATCCCTAGGTGGAGCCACTATTAGCCAGCTATAAAATTTGTTATATCAAATGCTGGCTAAAACATTTTTGGAGTCTTCAAGAAACATTTTTTATTGCTAAAAATATGTTATCTCTTGAAGAATCTTGAAGGCCTCATGCCTCTGTCCAAATATTCATTGCTGTTCCCATTTCAAAGCTCAGAAATTCTGCTGATTTCATGAGAAAATACTGCTGCAAAATCACCATTTTTCCCCTTCCCTCACTTGAAAAACTTGAAAAATTTCGTAAAAAATACATACTTTTTGTATTTAGGCTTAAGCCCCTTAAGCTAAGCCTAAACCACTTCCCCTCCATATGCCCGCACCCTAGAATGTGCAAGAGCCTTTCAATGCTTATCGCATCGGAACGATACGCAGCGCGCAAGTCTTTTTGCCTCACAAGTTTTCTGATGCGATTAGCCCTCTGTTTCATAAACTTTGATCATATTATTTCTCCATACAACCCGTGGGCCCACAATCTGGCGCTGTAACATTATAAATCTTCACTCCCAATTTTTTTTTTTCCTTTGTAAATCCAGAAAACCCACTTATCCAAAGTTTGGTTTAAACGTGCCTGAGTTATGCTTTTTAATGAAAAATGGGTTGATTAAAAGACATGCATCATTTTCTCTAATGCGATTGAAATCCTTTTACATAAACTCTGCCCTCCCCCGCTTTACTCATATGACTTATGCTCGGGACCAAAGTATAAAGATCTCGAGGAGCTTAATCACATCGGAGAATTTTTTTGAATGGGTAGATCGAAAAGACAAGGCCCAATCTCCGATTGCGATGGTCTGATCACATGATCGCGTCGGCCTTTCCCCGATCGCGCCAATCGCATCGGCATTTTATATTACACTCCTATTCTCTCCCTCCCGATTATAAAGCCTCGATTGCTGATCTCCCGATTTAATATCTGTCGTTGACCTCCGGGGTCCGATCTGATCCGACGGCCGATGACCGTCCCAAAACCAAACTCCTTTATGCCATATTTTCCTCTGAAACAAAGGTTTTAAAACTTATTTCTTTACATTTTTACCATAGCCCCGTAATGTGACCATTTACATTATAAATTCTCTTGACTATTCCCAACCGTCAATCTCTGCGCGATCAATGGTTCTGACATATTTTCTCCCTCTAGTCTCCTTTCTGACCTCCTCTAACAATTCTACACCATTGGATGATGCCATCCAATGGCCACGCTCCTCCCCACACCCTTTGAATCAGTTTACCCCAAATAACACAGGATTTCTTAATTAGTTTCGTGTTTTGTAGGTGATTAATGGTTTTGTCCATTATAATGAAGGAAAAGCCGAAGGTTGGGAATGACGATTCTCATGATTTCGATTCATAAAAGAAAACCATTCGCAAGGTTCAAACTCCACCTCTCGTCGATGCTTCATGGGCATTGATGCCTTGTGAGCCCTGCACAGCCCTGCACATCAACAAGACACAATATTATTTGATCAAATTAAAGAGTATCAGTGTCGAAGACGAAACACACCAGAACAGAAGATTGAAGACAAATTTGTGAGGATTACGGCTAAGATTGATTATCAAAAGCCTAATCCTCCAAATTAAAACACAGTTTAAAGAAAATCATAAAGTGTTTATCAGAAAAAAAAGGCCTCCACCGCTGCATCTGAGGCAAATTAAATCGTCTCAGCTACCACAAAGCCACTTGTGCCTCAAAGCATTCAAAAGAGGCCAAAGTGATTGATCAAACGAAGATATTTACCTCAGCGCAACAAAAGTTTTAATTCTACTAAGGGAACTTAATGCAAAAATTATCAGCAGAGTTATTACATCCTGAAACAGAGCCTAAATGTCAATAAAAGCTCCCATCGAGCTTTAATCTTAATTTAAAAAACATTTAATATAGAGGACATGTATGTAAGCTTCTTCATAGAGCCCCTCAAAGGCCGACAAGTCATTAGTCTGTATTAATTACCCTGGGAGATATTTCATCAGATCCCACCTCCTCATTCTTCTATAAATGCTTCTGTAGAAGATGAAAAATTTTTTTTGGTTGGTTGGTTGATCACTAGTTGTAATACTAAAACTCTCTGAAATAATACATAGTCTATTGAAGTTGAAGAATAAATTGAAGTCTTGGAAACCTTGAGGATGTTGTTGCATGCTTTTTCTTAAGAAGGCTCTATCATTGGATCCGTGAGCTTGGTTGTTGGTGAAGTATTCTGAACTGTTTAATGTTTTCCCTTGTTCTCATTTTGTTCCATGAATTCTTACTACAGTAGGTTGAAAGTTTTAGGCTAATAAATGACTCCTGGAAGCACCTTAGACCTGTTCATCCTTCACTGTTTCATGTTTTATTCTGCTGGGGTATTTTAGAGTCTTTAATCTCTCTCTTTAGTGCTCATTCATGTTTATTTCCTTAATAGTTTGAACAATTGTTTTCAGCATGATTTATGGCTCTCCCTACTTGTCTGCTGCCACTTAAAGACTGTTATTGAAGTCTCCCTTTGAAGTTTCTTTGTTTACAGTAAGTCAAGGAGGTCTGTTCTGATCTTGCCCCTTGTCCTTACTTGAAAACTTGGCTTCAAGGTCTTTATATTTGTGATCATAAATGTTTTTAGGTGTTCCCTCTTCTATGATCGTAATTATCAGTGTATCTTTTATGTTTTCTAAGTCATTTGAAATAAAATCTTTGAGAAAATAGGGTGTTCCCCAAATATTAGATTTCATTTTAAAAGTTGTTTTGAAGTCATTATTTGCTTGAAGTGTGATTTGTGGAATTTATGGTTAGCCCTATCTATCAAATACCTCATTATTGTTCAAATTTTGCTTTCAAATTCCCTTTGTTGAGAATTAAAATTCTCTTTCCAAATCATTGATGTCCATCTCATTCCAAAACCAAAGGATCCTGCGGCCAAGTTATATTTTCCCTTTGATATCCCATATCCATTGATAAGTTTTTCATGAACTTATTTTGACTCCATTGCCCAATGAAGCTGACATTTCCCCTTTCTATCTATCTTTCCTAGACCTTTCAGGTTTTGTTGTATCAATTCCAACCAAACAAACAAACAAAACCTTGCACTTAATAACTAGTCTAAAACCTATACTCAAATCACACAAGATAAACCTTTGAAAAAACAAATAATTTGAGAGATCCCAATATGAGATCAAGAGGACTAGATCTTGTAACTCTAAAGATTGGTTCTAATGTTTCCTTGTCTTTTGATTTGCCAAACTATCAAAACACGAGACACCAACAACCTCAACCTTAACCTTAACCTAGCCTTAACCTTAACCAAACGTAATCTTAACCTTGAACTTAACCTTAACTTTAACTATAACCTAACCCTAACCTTCACCAAACCATAAGGTTAGGTTAAGGGTAAGATAAGGTTAAGGTTAAGGTTAGGTTAAGGGTAAAGTCAAGGTTAAGGTAAAGTTAAGGTTAAGGTTAGGTTAAGGTTAAGGTTAAGGTTAAGGGAAGGTTAAGGTTAGGTTAAGAGGGTAAGGTTAATGTTAAGGGTTTGGTCAAAGTTAGGGTTAGGTTATAGTTAAGGTAAAGGTTAAGGTTAGGTTATAGTGAAGGTTAAGGTTAAGATAAGGTTAAGGTTAAGTTAGGTTAAGTTAAGGTTAAAGGTAAGGTTAAGGTTAAGGGTTTGGTCAAGGTTAGGGTTAGGTTATAGTTAAGGTCAAGGCTAAGGTTAGGTTAAGGGTAAAGTTAAGGTTAAGGTTAGGTTAAGGGTAAGGTTAGGTAAGGGTAAGGTTAAGGTTAAGGGTAAAGTTAAGGATAAGTTTATGGTTACGGGAAGGTTAGGGTTATGGTTATGGTTATGGTTAAGGTCAAGGATAAGGTTAGGTTAAAGGTAAAGTCAAGGTTAAGGTTAGGTTAAGCTTAAGATTAGGTTAAGGGTAAAGTTAACGTCAAGGTTAAGTTTTTGGTCAAGGTTTGGGTTAGGTGTTACAGGTTTAGACAGGTTAAGTTCAAGGTTAAGGGTTTGGTCGAGGTTAGTTTTAGGTTATAGTTATCAGGTTAAGGTTAAGGTTAAGGTTTTGGTCAAGGTTAGGGTTAGGTTAAGGTTAATGTTAAGGTTAAGGTTAGGGTTAGGTTATAGTGAAGGTTAAGGTTGGGATAAGGTTAAGGTTAAGGTTAGGGTTAGGTTATAGTTAAGGTTTAGGTTAGTATAACGGTAAATTTAAGGTTAAGATTAGGTTAAGGTTAAGGTTAGGTAAGGGTAAGGTTAAGGTTATGGGGGTAGGGTTAAGGTTAACGTTCAAGTTAAGGTTAGGTTAAGGGTAAAGTTAAGGTTAAGGTGAAGGTTAGGTCATAGTTAAGGTTAAGGTTAGGTTATAGTTAAAGTTAAGGTTAAGGTAAAGGTTAAGGTTAAAGTTACAGGTCTTAACCTTAACTTTCATTATAACCTTAACCGTAACCTTAACCTTAACTATAACTTAACCCTAACCTTGACCAAACACTTAACCTTAACCTTAACCAGACTAAACCTGTAACCTTAACCTTAACCTTACCCTTAACCTTCACCTTAACCTTAACTTTACTCTTAACCTAACCTTAACCTTAACCTTACCCCCTTAACCTTAAGCTTAACCTAACTAAATCTGTAACCTTAACCTTAACCTAACCTTAAGGTAAGGTTAAGGTTAGGTTAATGTTAAGGTTAAGGTTAGGTTAAGGGTAAAGTCAAAGTTAAGGTTAGGTTAAGGGTAAATTCAAAATTAAGGTTAGGTTAAGGTTAAGGTTATGGTTAATGTTACAGGTTTATTTAGGTTAAGGTTAAGGGTTTGGTTAAGGTTAAGTTTAAGGTTAAGGTTAACGTCAAGGTTAGGGTTAGGTCAAGGTTAAGGTTAGGTTAAGGGTAAATTTAAGGTTAAGGTTAAGTTAAAGTTAAGCTGAAGGTTAAGGGTAAGGTTAGGGTTATGGTTAGGGGAAGGTTAAGGCTAAAGTTAGGTTAAGGTAAGGTTAAGGTTAAGGTTAGGTTATGTTAAGTTAAGGTTAAGGTTATGATTATGGGAATGTTAAGGGCTTAATATTTCACTTAACCTTAACCTAACATAAACCCTAACCTTAACCTTGAAGTTAACTATAACCTAATCCTAACCTTAACCTAAGCTTAACCTTAACTTTAACCTTAACCTTCCCATAACCTTAACCATAGCCTTAAACTTAACCTTAACCTTAACCTTACCCCCTTAACCATAACCTTAACCTTAACATTAAGCTTAACCTGACTAAACCCATAACCTTAACCTTTACCTTAACCAAACCTTAACCTTGACTTTACCCTTAACCTTAACCTTCACTATAACATAACCCTAACCTTGACCAAACCTTTAACATTAACCTTAACCTTAACCTTTACTTAACCTTAACCTAACCTTAACCTTAACCTTACCCTTAACCTTAAAGTTAGCCTTGAAATTTACTATAACCTAACCCTTACCTTGACCAAACCCATAACCTTAAACTTACCCTAATCTTAACCTCAACGTAAACCTAACCTTCCCATAACCATAAACTTAACCTTAACCTTAACCTTAACCTTAACCTGACTAAACCCATAACCTTAACATTAAGGTTAAGGTTAAAGTTAAAGGTTAGGGAAAGGTTAAGGTTAAGATTAAGGTTAATGTTAGGGTTAAGGTTAGGGGAACGTTAAGGTTCAAGCCAAGGTTAAGGGTAAAGTTAAGGTCAAGGTTAGGTTGAGGTTAGGGTTAAGGTTATAGTTAAGGTTACGGTTAAGTGTAAGGTAAATGATAAGGTTAAGGTTAAGGTTATGGTTAAGGTTAAGGTTAAGGTTAGGTTAAGTTAAGGTTAAGTTTAAGCGTTTGTCAAGGTGAGGGTTAGGTTATAGTTAAAGTTAAGGTTAAGGTGAAGGTTAAGGGTAAGGTTAAGGTTAGGTTAAGGTTAAGATTAGTTTAAGGGTAAAGTTAAGGTTATGGTTAGTGTAAGATTAGGGTTAAGGTTAGGGGAAGGTTGAGGTTAAGGTTAGGTTAAGGGTAAAGTCAAGGTAAGCATTAAGGTTATGGTTATGGGAAGGCTAAGGTTAAGGTTAGGTTATAGTTAAAGATAAGGGTTTGGTTAAGGTTAGGGTTAGGTTAAGGTTAAGTTTAAGATTAGGTTAAGGGTAAAGTCAAGGTTAAGGTTATGGTTATGGAAAGGTTAAAGTTAAGGTTAAGGTTAAGGTAAGGTTAAGGTTAACCTTAACTTTAACTTTAACCTTGACCTTGACCTTGACCTTAACCTTAACTTTAACTTTAACCTTACCCTAACCTTAAGGGTTTAGCCAGGTAAAGGTTAGTCAGGTTAAGGTTAAGGTTAAGGTTAAGTTTAGGTTAACGATAAAGTCAAGGTTAAGGTTAAGGTTATGGTTAAGGTTCAGCTTACAGTTAAGGTTAAGCTTACGGTTAGACTAAGGGTAAAGTTAAGGTTATAGTTAAAGTTAAGGTTTGTTTAAGGTTAAGGTTAAGGTTAGTATAAGGTCAAGGATAATGTTAGTATAATGTTAGGGTTAGGTTAGGGTTAAGGGTGAAGGTTAAGGGTAAGGTTAAGGTTAAGGTTATGGTTAAGGTTAAGGTTACGGTTAGGTTATGTTAAGGTAAGGTTAAGGTTACAGTTAGGTCAAGGTTAAGTTAGGTAAAGGTTAAGGTTAAGGTTACGTTAAGGGTAAGGTTAAGGTTAAGGTTACGTTAAGGGTAAAGTCAAGGTTAAGGTTAAGGTTAAGGTTAGATTAAGGGTAAAGTCAAGGTTAAGGTTAGGTTAAGGTTCAAGTTACGGTTTTAGTCAGGTTAAGGTTAAGCATAAGGTTAAGGTTACGTGTAAAGTCAAGGTTAAGGTTAAGGTTAAGGTTAGGTTAAGGGTAAAGTTAAGGTTGTGGTTAAGGTTAAGGTTAGGTTAATGTAAGGTTAAGATAAGGTTATGGGTTACATGTTTAGTTAGGTTAAGGTTAAGTATAAGGTTTCGGGTTTAGTTCGGTTAAGTTTAAGGTGACGGGTTTAGTCAAGTTAAGGTTAAGTTTAAGGGTAAGGTCAAGGTTAAGGTTAAGGTTATGGTATGAGAATGTTAAGGTTAATGTTATGGTTAAGGTTAAGGTTAAGGGTTTGGTTAAGGTTAGGGTTAGGTGATAGTTAAGGTCAAGGTTAAGGTGAAGGTTAAGGTTAAGATAAAGTTAAGGGTAAGGTCCTTAACATTAACCTTAACCTTATATTAACCTTAACCTAACCTTAACCTTAACCTTAACCTTAACCTAACCTTAACCTTCAATTTACCCTTAACATAACCTTAATCTTAACCTTAACCTTACCCTTAACCTTATCTTAGCCTTTACCTAACCTTAACCTTAACCTTAACCTTTACCCTAACCTTACCTTAACCTTAACCTTAACCTTAAATTTACCCTTAACCTAACCTTAGCCTTAAATTCAACTACAAGCTAACCTTAACCTTGACCAAACCTTAATTTTAACCTTGACCTTAACCTTGACTTTACCCTTAACCTTAACCTTAACGTTAACCAAACCCTTAACCTTAACCTTAACCTGAATAAACCCATAAGCTTAACCTTAACCTTAACCTAACCTTAACCTTAACTTTCCCCTTAACCTAACCTTAACCTAACCCATAACCTTAACCTTACCCTTAACCTAACCTTAACCTTGAGTTTACCCTTAACCTTAACCTTAATTTTAACCTTAACCTTAACCTTAACCTTGACTTTACCCTTAATATAACCTTAACCTCAAGGTTAAGGTTACATTAAGGGTAAAGTCAAGGTTAAGGTTAAGGTTAAGGTTAGGTTAAGGGTAAAGTCAAGGTTAAGGTTTTGTTAAGGTTCAAGTTACGGGTTTATTCAGGTTAAGGTTAGGTTAAGGTTAAGCTTAAGGTTAGTTTTAAAGACAAGGTTAAGGTTAAGGTTAAGGTTAGGTTAAGGGTAAATTTAAGGTTAAGGTTATGGTTATGGGAAGGTTAAGGTTAAGGTTAGGTTATAGTTAAGGTTAAGGGTTTGGTCAAGGTTAGGGTTAGGTTAAGGTTAAGGTTAAGGTTAGGTTAGGGGTAAAGTCAAGGTTAAGGTTATGGTTATGGGAAGGTTAAGGTTAATGTTATGGTAAAGGTAAGGTTAAGGTTATGCTCAAGGTCATGGTTAAGGTTAAGTTAGGTTAAGGGTAAGGGTTTGGTAAAGGTTAGGGTTTGGTTATAGTTAAGGTCAAGGTTAATGTTAGGTTAAGGTTAAGGTTAAGGTTATGGTTAAGGTTAAGGTTAGGTTAGGTTAGGGTTAGGTTAGGATAGGGTTTGGTTGTAGTTAAGGTCAAGGTTAATGTCAGGTTAAGGTTAAGGTTAAGGATAGGTTAACCTTAACCTTAACCTGGACCTAACCGTAACATTAACCTTACCTTAGCCTAACTTAACATTAACCTTAAGGTTAGGTTAAGGGTAAATTCAAGGTTAAGACTGAGGATAAGGTTAAGGGTAAAGTTAAGGTTAGCTTAAGGTTAGTGTAATGTTAAGGTTAAGGTTAATGTTAAGGGTTTCGTCAAGGTTAGGGTTAGGTTATAGTTAAGGTCAAGGTTAAGGTTAGGTTAAGGCTAAGGTTAAGTTTTTGGTCAAGGTTAAGGTTAAGGGTAAGGTTAGGGTAAAGGTGAAGGTTAATTTTAAGGTTATGGTTAAGGTTAAACCTAAGGTTAGATAAAGTTTAAGGTTAATGTTATGCTTAAGGGTAAAGTTAAGGTTAAGGTTAATGTTATGGTTAAGGTTAGGTAAGGGTAAGGTTAAGGTTATGGTGAGGTTAAGGGTAAAATCAAGGTTAAGGTTAAATTTACGGGTTTAGTTAGGTTAAGGTTAAGGTTAAGGGTGAAGGTTAAGGGTAAGTTTAAGGTTAAAGTTATGGCTTTAGTCAGGTTAAGGTTAAGGTTAAGGGTTTGGTCAAGGTTAGGGTTAGGTTATAGTTAAGGTTAAGGTTAGGGTAAGGTTAGGGTAAAGGTTTAGGTTAAAGTTAAGGTTAAGGTTAAGGGTTTCCTTACCCTTAACCTTAACCTTGACCTTAACTATAACCTAACCCTAGCCTTACCCTTATTTTTAACCTTAACCTTAACCTAACCTTAACATTACCCTTAAATTAATCTTAACTTGACCTTAACCTTAACCTAACCGTAACCTTACCCTTAAACTAATCTTAACATAACCTTAACCTTAACCTTAACCTGACTAAACTTATAACCGTAACCTTACCCTAACCTTGAATTTACCCTTAACTTAACTTTAACCTTCATTATAACCTAACCCTAACCTTGACCAAACCCTTAACCTTACCCTTACCCTTAACCTTACCTTAACCTATTTACTTAATCTTAACCTTTAGCTTGACCTTATCCTTAACCTTAATGTTAACCTTAACTTTACCCTTAACCTTAACCTTACCCTTAACTATAACCTAACCTTAACCTTGACCTTAACTATAACCTAACCCTAACCTTGACACCACCGTTAACCTTAGCTTTAACCGTAACCTTAATCGTAACCTTAACCTTACCGTTAACCTTAACCTTAACCATAATCTTAACCTCAGGTTAAGCTTAAGGTTAAGGGAAAGGTTAGGGTTAAGGTTAAGGTAAGGTTAATATTAGGTTAAGGGTAAAGTTAAGGTTGAGGTTAGGGTTAAGGTTAAGGTTAGGGTTACCTTATAGTTAACGTCAAGGTTAAGGTTAAGGGTAAGGTTATAGTTAGGAAAGGGTAAAGTTAGGGTTAAGGTTATGGTTATGGGAAGGTTAAGGTTAAGGTTAAGGTCAAGGATAAGGTTAGGTTAAGGTTAAGTTTAAGGCTAAGGTTAAAGGTAAGTTTAAGGTTAATGTTACATTTAAGTTAACATTAAGGTTAAGGTTTTGTTAAGGTTAGGGTTAGGTTGTAGTTAAGGTTATGTTACAGTGAAGGTTAAGGTTAAGACCCGAAACCTTAAACTTGACCTTACGCTTAACATTAACCTTAACATTAACCCTAACCTTGAATTTACCTTTAATCTAACATTCACCTAACTTAACCTTAACCTTCACCTTAACCTAACCTTAAACTTAACCTTACCCTTAACCTCAACCTAACTTTAATATTAACCTTAACCTTAACCTTAGCTTAACCTTAATCTAAACCTAAAACTAATATTAACATTAACCAAAACATTAACCTTAAGCTTATCCTTAAACTTAACCAAACCTTAACCTCAACCTTAGCCTAACCTTAACCTTAACCTTAACTTGACTAAACCTATAACCTTAACCTTAACCTTAATTATGACCAAACCCTAACCTTAACCAAACCCTTAACCTTAACCTTAACCTTCCCCTAACCTCAATCTTAACCTTCATTGTTAACCTTAACCTTAACCTTAAGGGTTTGGTCAAGGTTAGGGTTAGGTTATAGTTAAGGTTAGGTTAAGGTTAGGTTAAGGGTAAAGTCAAGGTTAAGATGAAAGTTAAGGGCAAGGTTAAGGTTAAGGTTACGGGTTTAGTCAGGTTAAGGTTAAGGTTAAATGTTTGGTCAAGGTTAAGGGTTAGGTTAAGGTTAATTTTAGGTTAAGGGTAATGTCAAGGTTAAGGTAAATTTAAGGTTAAGGTTAGGTTAAGGTTAAGGTTAAGCATAAGGTTACAGGTTTATTCATGTTAAGGTTAACGTTAAGGGTTTGGTCAAGGTTAAGGTTAGGTTATAGTTAATTTGAAGGTTAATGTTAAGGGTAAGGTTATAGTTAGGTTAAGGCTAAGGTTAAGGTTAGGTTAAGGTTAAGGTTAAGGTTAGGTCAAGGTTAGGGTTATCGTTAAGGTTAAGGTTACGGTTAAGGTTAGGTTAAGGGTTTGGTTAAGGTTTGGGTTAGGTTTTAGTTAAGGTTAATATTAGGTTAAGGTTAAGATTAAGGGGTAAGGTTAAGGTTAAGGTTAAGGGGGTAAGGTTAAGGTTAAGGTTAAGGTTATGGGTTTAGTCATGTTAAGGTTAAGGTTAAGGTTATGGGTTTAGTCAAGTTAAGGTCAAGGTTAACAGTTTGGTCAAGGTTAGGGTTAGGTTATAGTTAAGGTCAAGGTTAAGGTTAAGGGTAAGGTTATAGTTAGGTTAAGGTTAAGGTAAGGATAAGGTTAAGATAAGGTTAAGGGTGAGGTTAAGCATTTGGTCAAGGTTAGTGTTAGGTTATAGTTAAGGTTAAGGTTAAGGTTAAGGTCAAGTTTAAGGATAAGTTTAAGGTTAGGTTAAGGGTATAATTAGGTTTAAGATAAGGTTAAGGGTAAATTAAAGGTTAAGGTTAGGGTTTTATCAAGGTTATGGTTAGGCTATAGTTAAGGTTAAGGTTAAGGTTAAGGGTAAGGGTAAGGTTAAGGTTAAGGCTAAGGGTTTGGTCAAGGTTAGGGTTAGGTTATAGTGAAGGTTAAGGTTAAGTTAAGGGTAAAGTCAAGGTTAAGGTTAGGTTAAGGTTAATATTAAAGGTAAGTTCAAGGTTAAGGTTACAGGTCTTAACCTTAATCTTCCCTATAACCTAACCTTAACCTTAACCTTAGTGTGAATCTTAACCTAACTTTAACCATAACGTTACCTTAACCTTAACCTTAACCTTCACCCTTAGCCTTAACCTAACCTTAACCTTAACCTGACCTTAAACATAACCTTAATATTAACGTTAACCTTAACCTAACCTTACCCTTGAATTTAACTATAACTTAACCCTGACCTTGACCAAACCCTTAACCTTAACCTTAACCTGAGGTTAAGATTATGGTTAAGGTTAGGGTTAAGGATAAGTTAAGGTTAAGGGTAAGGTTAAGGTTAAGGTTACAGGTTTAGCCAGGTTAAGGTTAAGGTTAAGGGTTTGGTACGGTTAGGGTTAGGTTATAGTTAATGTCATGGTTAAGGTTAGGTTAAGGTTAAGGTTAAGTTTATGGTTAAGGTTAAGCTTAAGGTTAGGTAAAGGTTAAGGTAGGCTTAAGGTTAGCTTAAGGGTAAATTCAAGGTTAAGGTTTGGTTAAGGTTAAGATTAGGTTAAGGGTAAAATTAAGGTTATGGTTAGGGTAAGGTTAAAGTTAGGTTAAGGGTAAAGCTAAGGTTAAGGTTATGGTTAAGGTTAGGTTAAGTTTCATGTTAAGGTTAAGGCTAGGGTTAAGGTTAGGGGAAGGTTAAGGTTAAGGTTTCACTTTACCCTTAACCTAATGTGAACCTTAACCTTAACCTTAACCTTGACCTAACCATAACCTTAACCTTAACCTTACCCCCTTAACCTTAACCTTAACCTTAACCTTAACTTTATCTTACCCTTAACCTTAACCATAACCTTAAACTGGACTTTACCCTTAACCTAACATTAACCTTAACCTTAACCTAACCCTAACCTTGACCAAACACTTAACCTTAACCTTAACCTGACTAAACCCGTAACCTTAACCTTAACCTTGCCCTTAACTTTCACCTTTACCTTGACTTTACTCTTAACCTAACCTTAACCTAACCTTAACTATAACCTAACCCTAACCTTGACCAAATCCTTAACCTTAACCTTAACCTTAACCTAACCTAACCTAACCTTAACCTTAACCTTATCTTAACCTTAACCTAACTTTAACCTTAACCTTTACCTTAACTAAAACCTTCCCCTAACCTTAACCCTAACCTTAACCTAATCTTAACCTTAACTATAAACTAACCCTAACCTTAAACTTAACCATAAAATTTTCTTTACCCTTAACCTTAACCTTAACCTGACCTTAACTATAACCTAACCCTAACCTTGAACAAACCCTTACCCTTAACCTAACCTTAACCTTGACTTTACCCTTAACCTAACCTTAACCCTTACCTTAACCTAACCTTAACCTTAACTTTACCCTTAACCTAATCTTAACCTTAACGTAATCTTAACCTCAACCTTAACATAACCTTAAAATTAACCTAACCGTAACCTTAACCTTACCTTAACCTAACTTAACATTAACCTTAACCTTACCCTAACCTTACCCTTAGCCTTCATCTTAACCTCAACATTAACCTTAACCTTCCCTAACCTTAACCCTAACCTTAACTCTAACCTTAACCTTAACTTTACCCTTAATCTAACCTTAACCTTAACCTTACCCTTAACCTTCACCCTTAACCTTAACCTAACCCTTACCTTGACCAAACCCTTAACCTTAACCTTAACCTGACTAAACCCTTAAGGTTAGGGTAAGGTTACGGTTAAGGTTAAGGTCAAGGTCAAGGTTAAGGTTAAGTTAGGTTAAGGTAAGGTTAAGGTTACAACTAAGGTTAAGTTATGGGTAAATTCAAGGTTAAGGTTAAGGGTTTGCTTAAGGTTAAGGTTAGGTTATAGTTAAGGTTAAGGGTTTGGTCAAGGTTAGGGTTATGCTATAGTGAAGGTTAAGGTTAAGGTTAAGGTTAACGTTAAGGGTTGACTTTACCCTTAACTTAACCTTAACCTAACCTTAACCTTAACCTTAACCTTAACGCTTACCCTAACCTTAACCTTAACCTTATCCTTATGTTAATCTTAACCTAACCTTAACCCTAACCTTAACCTTAACCTTAACCTTAACCATAACCAAACCTTAACCTTAATCTTATCCTTATCTTAACCTTAACCTCAACCTAACCTTAACCCTAACCTTAACCTTAACCTTAACCTTTACCTTAACCATAACCCTAACCTCCTTGACCAAACCCTTAACATTAACCTTAATCTTAACCTTAACCGTAACCTTAACCAAATATTAACCTTAACCTTACCCTTAACCTAAGCTTAACCTTGACCTTGACCTTAACCTAACCTTAACCGTAACCTTAACCTAACCCTAACCTTGACCAAACCATTGAACTTAACCTTAACCTTAACCTTGAACTTTACCTTAACCTAACCTTAATTTTAACCTTACCTTTATCCTTAACCTTAACTTTACCCTTAACCTAAACTTACACTTAAACTTAACCTTAACTTTTACCCTAACATTATCCTTAACCTTAACCTTCACTATAACCTAACCTTAAACTTGACCTTAACCTTAACCTGACTAAACCCTTAAGTTTAGGGTAAAGTTAAAGTTAAGGTTAAGGTCAAGGTCGAGGTTATGGTTAAGTTAGGTTAAGGTAAGGTTATAGTTAGGTTAAGGTTAAGGTTAAGTTTAGGTTAAGGTTAAGGTTAGGTTAAGGGTAAAGTCAAGGTTAAGGTTAGGTTAAGGTTAAAGTTAAGGGTTTGGTTAAGGTTAGGGTTAGGTTTTAGTTAAGGTTAAGGTTAGGTTAAGGTTAAGGTTAAGGGGGTAATTTTAAGGTTAAGGTTAAGGGTAAAGCTTCAGGTTAAGGTTAAGAGTAAGCTTAAGGTTACAGGTTTAGTGAGGTTAAGGTTAAGGTGAAGGTGAAGGTTAAGGGTAAGGTCAAGGTTAAGGCTAAGGTCAAGGTCAAGGTTAAGGTTAAGTTAGGTTAAGGGTAAGGTTATAGTTAGGTTAGGGTTAAGGCTAGGGTTAGGTTAAGGTTAACGTTAAGGTTATGGGTTTAGTCAGGTTAAGGTTAAGGTTAAGGTTATGGGTTTGGTCAAAGTTAGGGTTATGGTTAAGGTTAAGGGTTTGGTCAAGGTTAGGGTTATGGTTAAGGTTAAGGTTAAAGTTAGGTTAAGGTAAGGTTAAGGTTACATGTTTAGTTAGGTTAGGGTTAAGGTTAAGGTTAGGGTAAGGTTAATGTTAAGGTTAAGGTTGAGGTTAGCTTATATTGAAGGTTAAGGTTAGGGTTAGGTTATAGTTAAGGTTAAGGTTAGGGTTACGGTTAGGTCAAGTTTAAAGTTAAGGTTAAGGTTAAGGATAAGTTAAGGTTAAGGGCAAGATAAGGTTAAGGTTATTGTTAAGGTCAAGGTTAAGGTTAAGTTTATGGTTAAGGTTAAGGTTAAGGTTAGGTAAAGGTTAAAGTTAGGGTTAGGTTATAGTTAAGGTCAAGGTTAAGGTTAGGTTAAGGTCAAGGTTAAGGGTAAGGTTACGGTTAAGTTCAAGTTCAAGGTTAAGGTTACGAGTTTAGTCAGGTTAAGGTTAAGGGTTTGGTTAAGGTTAGTGTTAACAGTGGAAAATCGTACAAAAGAAGATGACATTAATTAATGTCAAGCCAAAGGATTTATAGGGCAAGAAGACATTATGGAATCAAGAAAGTATTTAAAATCTCTAAGGTTTTGAGAAAATAAGATTTGAACTAGTCTTAATGCTAAATTTCGTTCTTAATCCTTCGAGAAGAGCGCCTTCTGCATGCCTTTTTTCTTGATAAGTGCGCATTTTTGAATGTGTTAAAATGTCACATTTGAGGACCACACAAAGAAAAGGACATTTACTCCTTATATGAAGCCGCCTAAGGATAGCCACAAGCGCATCCTTATACACTATGTGAGCACACAAAGGAATATTTTGAGCACACAGTGGAATCATACCTCTCCTTTGGGTCACCATACACCATGTACCAAGGGAGGGAAGGAGGATTTGAAATCCCCTATATAAATCCACCAAGAGATGAAGAATGGGTGATCACATTGTTATGCTAGCTAGAATTTCCCAAGAAATACCAGTAGTGTGTGACCCGGAGCTGGAGATAGCGGGGACTCGATTGTTGGCCACCCAATAATACTAGTCCATCACAACGGAGAGAGAGGGAGACTGCATGAGAGGCAAAACTTGGAAAACAACAGCCTTGCATCGAGACCTAGAACCATTGTCTAGGGGCCCTTTGGCAAGTGGGTAAAATTTATTCTCCATATGAAATGTTTAATAAGAATAGGCCTTGAGCCATTGTTTTCATTATTATCATTTTGACTCTCTTCAATAGCTTCTGTATATTTGAGTTTTAGTTTTTAATTTACTTTGAGCATACATTCGCATATTTTTTCCTCAAGATTATATGCTGTTGAGCTCCACATCTTTCTACCTGTTATCAATATTTTATAGGGGTAGACCACACCCCTTAAACTAGTTCAATTTCGTACACCCCTGCGTCAAATCCACCACAACAGGATTGGAAACCCCACTAATGTTTTAAAAGTTTATGTGGTTGTGCCATCTCTTGCAGGATACCTTTGTCTACACTGGAGAGTGGAGTTGATAGTCCTCTGGTCCATCTTAAAGTCCCTAGATTCACTTGGAGTGACAGACTGAAGAAGGTAGCTCCTAATATTTTTACTTGCAGGATTTTTGCGTGCAGTTGTTTCTTAGAGACACAAATTGCACGTGTTCAGGACTGAACTACACGCAGGAAAGCTCACCTGTCAGATATTTTTCTTCGCAAATTACAAAATGAGATTTTTCTCCCTATATTCTACATTTTTCTACTTGTAAGTGTGCTAGGTAGCCCCTAATGTATCTACCATCACTTCTGTTGATACCCCATAGCTTCTGAGAACTCACTTTTAGCTACATTTTGTAAGCTTAGAGTTAGTTTCGCTTCAAAGTTGGTTTTTGCAAAAAATATTCACATAGTTTAAGTAGGGGAGGAATTAACCATTGCATTCCGAACAATTTATGTTTTGAAAATTTTGGTATTCACGCATAGATAAAACTAGTACAAGTAAGTGGCTGAAGACCAGGCTTGCATAACTAATTTTAGTCTTTCTAGTGTAGAAATTGTTTAGTTTAGTTCAATTTTTGCATTAGAGATTGTGGGACTAGTATTGAATTGTCTATTAGAGCAAGTAATCTCTGCTACCTTTGCACCCTCTAGTGATCCTAGGTAAGCATATGAACGCTCTATTTTTTAAATTCTCCATCTCCCTTTAGTTAGTCACATAGATTAACTAGGAAATTTTGAAAGCGACCCTTTGCCCGCAAATGTTTTCCATTTGAGCCAGGAACAATATAATGTAGTTTAACTAGGGGAATTTTGTAAAGGATAACCGATATCCATATGTTCAAACTATGAGCTTTTTCACCATATACTCGTACACACTCACCCACTAAGCAAAGGAAGGCACCTAAAACTAACTTAACCAAACTCACTAAATTCTCCCCACAGGGGCCACAAAAGAATTTTATAGTTTAAGTTAGGATCAAGGGAGTAGGCATCCAATAAGCTGACTTGATAATACTTCATACTGAAACATAGAAGTTGTGTATTTAGGGAGCTTCAAATCCACTTATTAGCCCACGGCAAAGAAAACCCGAGCATGGCAGAGACCTGATTCAGAGGGGGTTAGGCTTAGGCGCAGTGCGTGCAGTATCACTTGGGGCTACCTGACCTGGCTGATACTCGGTACTGTTAGCTGACTACCAAGAAGCCCAAGACTCAAATGCTCACGTGGGATGGTGGTTCCTAATGGCCAAAAACTAGGGCATCATTTACCCTATAGGTGATGGTGCAAGGAAGCACCAGACCCTCTACCCTTACCTTGGTGGATTCTCTTATGCTGACTGGGGGCGTCACCAGCTCTTATGAGAGGTTGTACCAGCACTCACAAGAAATACTCTCAAGGCCCGGTTATTTTTGAGTGTGTGAGGACGCATAGGTCTTCTAGGATTTTGAGTATCATGCAAAAACAAATAAAAACCATTTTTTTTTCCTGATTGATCACATAGATTAAGTTAATGGGAAAATTTATTTTATTTTCTCTTTGTTTTATGTATGTGGCCATAAATTCACATTGATCATAGACTCTATCCTCTCAAATTTTCCCAAAACCATACTTGGTCGACACCTGAACAGTCCCAATGGAACCTCGTTGATCCAGGCATCTTTTGGACCTCCCCCCATTATAGGGAGGGGTTTCAGGTCTTTCGCCATTTAGGCATCAAAGATAAAATGTTTCCAGTATCATTGGTTCATCCTTAATTGGATCAACCATAGTTGGGAACCCTAGTCGGTCTCCCAACACCACACCACACAGCACTCGGCCCTCGACCCCTAGGGGGCATAGGAGTGCATCCCATTCAGGAAGCTAGTTGAACACACATCAGGGTACGTCACAGAATCACCCTTGTTCTAACCAGAACTTAGTGTCTTTAAATGTTGTCATGGCGTCAACCTCCCAGTCACCCTTCTTAGCTGCGTTGGATCTACCTGATTTAACCAAGCTCACAAATGACCCCATCGCACACAAACCCTCATGGCCTCCCATGCCCATGAAGCTCCCTTTGGATATACCAAAGTTTCAAGGCAAGCAAGAGGAAGACCCAGGTAATCATGTAATGACCTTTCACCTGTGGTGCTCACTGAATAATATCATTGACGACATTATTCGATTGAGGCTATTTCGATGCACTCTTATAGGAGTAGCTGCAAAGTGGTACGTGGAGCAACCTCCTACTTCACATGGAACCTTTAGCACCCTCGCTATTGCGTTCCTCACATATTTTCAGTTACCCATTCACCACGATTCGGGAATGGAGTTACTGAATCATTTTAGTAAAACCCTCACCATCCATATATCTGACCATCTCCATGAATGGAGGTGGTGTCACAGTTTATGTAAAGATAAACTCGACGATAGGGTCCTCTTAGATTTATTTCTGAAAACACTGACGACTGAGATTTCAAAAGATGTGCCACAACAATACCCCACATTTGAAGAGGATGCAATCAGTAAATCCCAGAATCTTGAATTGATTTATATGCAGTCAGGATACATTTACAACATCATAACTAACGCCCCATGCCCGCAAACTTATCAAGAATTTCCAAGCGCGTCTAACTTTGCAAACAAATTAATAAGGTCAATGACCCAAGTTTACCTAGGCAGCAGTAGTCAAAATTCTGACTACGCATATAATTCTCCTCAAACCATGCCTCAACCAGGATTTCAAAGTTATCATATGCCTCAGCAAGATTTGACTAATAGGGCGAAAGTGTATCACCAAGGAGGACCCTATCCTCTCACTGAAGGGACTCAGTACACAGAAAGAAACACTGACAGAAGAAATCCCCTCCAACGGCCAGGTGAAAACATGGGAAAAATTTATGCTTAGTCCCAAGCACATGACCCACCTACACAAACCAATGCACAAGTGAAATGCACAAGTGAAATTTGTGCAGCAGTCCAAAAATCAACCACACCAGCATAACCAAGAGAACTACCCTCCTAACATGGTTAATAAAAAGTAAAAAACAAGCCAAAACGGAACCCTAGATAGGGGGAAGCAACCAACAACACCCACCACGATCCCAGGCTGGAGGCAACTCCAACAGGAATCAGAACCAGGAGCCAAGCAACGCCCAACAGCAAGGCAAAAGGCCACCTATACAAACAAACCACTCATGTTCAACATGTGGTGAGTACGGACACTATACTCACCACTATCCCGATCTCCCTGAGCTAAAAAAGCTACATAGTAACCGAGGACAAGGAGGATCTTCTGAGCAACCCGCTGTTATGCAAGAACCTTTCCCCCACCAAGGGACGGTCAGCACTCGGCAAAAAAACCCAGACGATCCTTGGAAAAACAACCATGAAATTTACATGACTAGGGAAGAATTTTTTTTCCAAACATAGAACCATAGTTACGACACCCAACCAGACACCACTACGTCAGGGGCTAGTACTAGTGTGCTGACTGCACCTTTGACCATTTCGAAGATGCCTATAGAACCATTGCCAAAGACAACAAAGGGACCTAATAGGAGAGTAGGTAACTACTCCAAAGCGGCCCATAATTATAGCATCGTGGATGATTTAGCTCAATCACCCACTGCTATGCCGACGGTGGAAGTACTGCAGTCATGCCCAAAGCAACGTAAAGCCCTACTTTTCGCGTTAGGTGCTATTGACCCTGTCTATACGCACATGATGGATTTTTACTTAGACAAAGCCATCCCTAGGCTTCCTTCTATGGTCGCCTTCCAGATACCAGTATTGGTCCAGAATATCACTATTCACCGATGTGTCATTGACGAGGGTGCATCAATATTCATCATGTCAAAAAATGTTTGGAAAAAGTTGGGTTCTCTTGAACTAACACCCTCGGTCATAACGCTCTGAGCATACAACGACTGTCCCTCGACCCCCATTGGCCTCTACCAAAATGTCCCGGTTTGCTTAGCCAAAAACTTAAAAGACGGTGCACATATACATTGAAGTCTTGGATTCTCACTTGGATTAAAATATACTCCTCAGGTATAGTTACATGTATGCCATGTCATCCATAGCATCCTCCATTTTCTGCATTATGATGTTCCCCCACGAGGATCGCATCATTACTATAGACCAGTTGACACACAACAAGAAGCGTCCCCTAACCAACATGGATGTAATTCTAACCTATGTAGATACAACCTCGGAAGGTATTTTACGGTACCAAGAATATGGACCTGGCTAATTCAAATCGTCATCCATTCTAGGGTCATTCCTAGGAGATACTCCTATCATCCTTGAGGCCTCGCTCGATGCCACAGGGACCTCGGTGTGCATGATGTCCACATCAAGCACCGAGGTTAGTCAGGATACAAACTCAAGTAGTAAAAACACTGAGGCATCAGCCACGACAGCCTCTCTAGCCTACGCTTCCTCCAAAACCCCTTTTCTCTAGCCCCCAGTTGGCTTCGTCTCCCAGCAGGTTTTAGAAACACTAGCATTACCCAACTTATCATTGGAATTCCTAGTTTGGTACCTTGTTCCCCCTTCTAGAACAATAGCCACCAATGTTACTACCATAGGGTTAAATTCCCTCGGCCCTAAGGAGCCCCAACCTACCCAAGAAATGGTCAAGACCACCCCTGCGAAAGAAGTTCCCATTGCAAAACTGGTAATCACAGCCAATAAAACTGAAAACAAAGGAAGGAAGATGGTGAACCCCACCATTCAAAGGGAACAAGCGGTCTACACCATATGAGACATTATAGGCCACCCTACCCATATATGTCCGGAGTTGGACGAGTTAAAACCACTCCTCAGCTCTGAAGCAAACATCTTGACACCGTGTTCCCGTAAAAAGGAATATACGACCAAAGGTAAAGGCAAACCACTGCATACTAATCATGCATGCACTCTTTGTGGAAACTATGGGCACTATACCCACCATTGTCCAGAGATACCATGATTTAGGGATGCCTTGCATGCCATCGAGCAGTCCTATCAAGAGGATCCCCCCACCCAGTCTCTAGGAAATGAATATTGTGTCATCCCATACCTGTAGGAGGAGCAACAGTCACCAGAAAGACAACCATTTGTCCCCCCTCCCCCTAAACCACCATACACCAGCCAGGGACAAGGGAACCTGGGTGCCTCATCCTCTTGAGTTATCACGCTCATTGATTGTTGCAGATGGCTTGGTTGGGTCTTTGACCTAAGGTCACCTAGGCAGTAGTAATCGATATTCGGGGAGATCCTAGACAAGGGACAAGTAACCAGCAACGCCCCCCATTATCTCAGTCTAGGGGTAGCCCCAACCAAAATCAAGACTAGGAGCCAAGTAACAACTCCCAAGCAAACATAATCAATGCCACACATTTTCACTCCTGAAAAAATAATTTTTCAGCATTGGAAGGTATGCCCTCTCTCATCTTCTTTTTTAAAGCTCATGAATTTCAATAATATTTGATGAAAAGAAGATGCTTTCACTTGAGGTAGTTTTTTATGCAGGAGGAACCTGCAAACCATTTACAACAGCATCTATGGAAGGTTCCAGAGCAGGTATCATTCTACCCTCAGCATGATAGAGTCCCAGAGAGCTTTGCATATCTTGACATAATTTCTCCATCATAAATAAACCATAGGGTACTCATACCCGACCGAGTTTATCATCACCTCACCCTGCATATGATAAAAATATGCGTTGGTTGATAGAGCATCCCCTCCATTACACTCATCACCCAAAATAGACCATAAATCACAGCAAGTGACGCCATGGCCATACCACTTAGTCCGGGAAGCCCCTCGTGCCCATCCATTCATCATGCACAAGGTCAAGTTCACCATATAAGTTGACACCCTCTTCCCAGAAAACCAAGTTGTACAAGCAGATTGAAAGCGCACCTCCACGCATCACATTTGGACCACCATACCTCCTTCAGCATAATCCCATCTGCGACACTTCTCTATCCACTTCATCAACCCCACACAAGACACTAACCAATGGGACCCCCCACCCCTAGAAAAATACCGTCCTCACACCTTCAGTGAGCGGACCATTTCATGTTTTGGGGTACCCATCTCTGTGTTTTGTACAAAGAGAATCTCATTATTTTATTTTTTTGGTAAGTATACAAAGGCCACAAATGATGCACTTCGCCCCTTCACCCCTCATATTTTCTCTTTTCCCCATGGCAGTAGTCCCTCATTCCCTTGGTTGGAGTATTTAACCCTCACACATGCACCATCACGACATTCATAGCTGGTTCACACCCACCCTGGAAGTCCTACCGACTCTAGGGATTTTCCCTTCAGAAATAACTATGACTACCGCCAAGCTGCTAAAGTATACTCCGACCTCGGGCCACTGAATCCCCATCCTCCATTTTTAGTCACCTCTCACCAACATGCCTATGTTAAACCCATCACATCTAGGTCCCTGACCCCTCAGGTTGGTGACCCATGGTTCGGTTAAGGATTCCTTTTTGTCGACTTCGGCACCTCTTTTCCAAAAAGGAAGTGGTACCTTGGATTACCTCTCCCCATTCAAAGGGGTATCCTTAGGTGGCACTGTGGGAGACATCATTGTCTACATATTTCATCGATCCTCCTGAAATTTGACTACAAAAAAAGCTTTCATGTCATGATGGTATCATACCTTACAACCATTTCAATTTTATTAAGATCTATCGAAGACCCATGCCTCCATAAGCATCTTCGTCAATAATGCTTACATGGGAAGGTCCCAGCCAATACATATGCATACATTGTGAAACTATATTCCATACTAGTTTTACCCATATGGGTACCACATTCCACCTATCTTCAAATAAAAAATGCCCCTGAGGGCGTCAGCAGTCATCGTCAACAACCGCCAGCATCACTACCACAATACTGACGTAGACATCACATGTATCTATCAATTTTGTTTAACTAGCCATAGCATCACGAGCATGGGACATGCTCGCCTTGTTGAAATTTTGTATATATGTTGTATATTTTTTTTGCTTGCAGGGGTCCCTTAGGCCATGGTCATCTCGGAAACAGTGCAAGTTGTTTGTCAATTCCAAGATTCACACAGACCTCTCTCTCTCTCTATTCACGATACAGAAAAGAAAATCTAATGTATTTCGGCTATACAATACTTCCTAGACCTCACACATTAGGGGAAAATGTTAACAATGGAAAATCGTACAGCAGAAGATGACATTAATTAATGTCAAACCAAAGGATTTACAGGGCAGGAAGACATTACGGAATAAAGAAATTATTTAAAATTTCTAAGGTTTTGAGAAAATCAAATTTGAACTAGTGTTAAATGCTAAATTGCATGCTTAATCCTTCAAGAAGAGCACCTTTTGTGCACCTTTTTGTCTGATAAGAGTGCATTCTTGAAAGTGGAAAAATGTCTCTTTCTGGGACCACACAAAGCAAAGGACAATTACTCCTTATGTGAAGCTGCCTAAGAATAGTCACCCGCGCCTCCTTAGACACTGTGTGAGCACACAAAGGAATATTTGGAGCACACAATGGAATCATACCTCTCCCTTGGGTCACCATCCACCATGTACTAAGAGAGGAAAGGAGGATTTGAAATCCCCTATATAAAGCCACCAAGAGATGATGGGTGATCACATTGTTATGTTCGCCAAAATTGCCGAAGCAATACTAGTAGTGTGTGACCAAGAGCTGCAGATAGAGGGTACTCTATTTTTGGCCACCCAAAAATCATAGTCCATCACAGCAGAGAGAGAGAGAGACTGCATCAGAGGCAGAACTTGGAAAAACAACATCCTTGCATTGGGACCTAGAACCATTGTCTAGGGGCCCTTTGGCAAGTGGGCAAAATTTCTTCTCCATATCAAACGTTTACTAAGAGGAGGCCTTAAGCCATTGTTTGCATTATTATGGTTTTGACTCTCTTCAATAGCTTTTGTATATTTGTGTTTTTGTTTTTAGTTTACTTTGAGCATAAATTCACATATTTTTTCCTCTAGATTATATGATTTTGAGCTTCACCACTTTCTACCTGTTACCAATAGTTTATAGGGGTAGACCACACCCCTTAAAATTGTGTGATTTTGTACACTTGTGCATCAAATCCACCACAACAGTTAGGGGTAGCTTATAGTTAAGGTTAAGGTCAATTAAAGATCAAGGTTAAGGTTAAGGTTACGGGTCTCAACACTAACCTTCACTATAACCTAACCTTAACCTTGACCCTAACTATAACCTAACACTAACCTTTACCAAACCCTTAACATTAACCTTAACCTTAACCTAACCTTAAACTTAACTAAAACCTTAACCTTAAACTTAACCTTAACCTTAAGCTAACCTTAACCTTGACTTAACCTTAACCTTAATCTTAACCTTCCCAAACCCTTAACCTTAACCTTAACCTTAACCTTAACCTTAAACTAACATTATCCTTACCCTTAACCTAATCTTAACCTTAACCTTGACCTTAACTATAACCTAACCCTAACCTTAACCAAACCCTTAACCTAAACCTTAACCTTAACCATAACCTTATCATTAATCTTCCCATAACCATAACCTTATCCTTAACCTTGACCTTACCCTTAACCTTAACCTTAAACTTACCCTCTTAACATTAACCTTAACCTTAACCTAACTAAACCCGTAACCTTAAACTTAGACTTAACCTGACTAAACCCATAAACTTAACCTTAACCTAACCTTAACCTTAACTTTAAAATTAACCTAACCTTAACCATAACTTAACCTTACCCTTACCTAACCTTAACCTTAACCTTTGCCTAACCTCAACCTTAACCTAAACCCAACCATACCCTAACCTTAACCCTAACCATAGCCTTAACTTTACCCTTAACCTAACCTAACCTTAACCTTCACCTTAACCTTAACATAAGCTAACCATAACCTTAACTATAACCTTACCCTTAACCTAACCCTAACCTTAACCTTGACCTTGATCTTAACCTTACCCTTAATTTTACCCTTAACCTTCACCTTCACCTTAACCTTAACCTTAACCTTAACATTAACCTGAATAAATCTGTAACCCTTAACCTTAACCTTAACCTAACCCAACCTTAACCTAACCATAACCTTAACCTTAACCTTCCCATAACCATAGCCTTAACCTTAACCTTAACATAACCCTAACCTTGACCAAACCCTTCACCTTGACTTTAACCTTAACCTTAACCTAACCATAACCTTAACCTTAACCTTCCCATAACCATAGCCGTAACCTTAACCTTAACCTAACCCTAACCTTGACCAAACCCTTCACCTTGACTTTAACATTAACCGTAACCTTAACCTTCACCTGACTAAACCCGTAACCTTAACCTTAACGTAACCTTAACCTTGACCTTGACTATAACCTAACCCTAACCTTGACCAAACCCTTAACATTAACCCATAAACTTAACCTTATCTTTAAGGTTAAGGTTATGGTTAAGGTCAAGGTCAAGGTCAAGGTCAAGGTCAAGGTTAGGTTAAGGTTAAGGTTATGGTTAAGATTAAGGTTAGGGTAAGGTTAGGGTAAAGGTTCAAGTTAAGTTTAAGGTTAAGGTTAAGGGTAAGGTTAAGGTTAAGGCGAAGGTTACGTTAAGTGTAACGTTAAGGTTAAGGTTAAGGTTAGGTTAAGGGTAAAGTCAAGGTTAAGGTTAGGTTAAGGTTAAAGTTATGGGTTTAGTCAAGTTAAGGTTAGATTAAGGTTAAGGTTAAGGTTAAGGCTAAGATAAGGTTTGGTTCTCCTTAACCTTACCCTTAAACTTATCTTAACCTTACCCTAACCTTAACCGTAACCTTACCCTTAACCTTAACTATAACCTAACCCATAACCTTAACCTTCAAAAACCCTTAACCTTAACCTTAACCTTAACCTAACCCTAACCTTAACCTAACCTTAACCTTAACCTTAAGCTTAAAATTACCCTTACCCTTACCCTTCACCTTAACCATAACCTTAACATGACCAAACCTTAACCTTAACCTTAAATTTACCCTTAACCTAACCTTAACCTTAACCTTCACTTTACCCTTAACCTAACCTTAACCTTAACCTTAACCTTAACTATAACCTAACCTTAACCTTAACCTTAAACTTAACTATAACCTAACCCTAACCTTACCCTTAACCATAAACTTATCTTTACCCTTAACCTTAACCTTAATATTAACCTTAACCTAACCTTAACCTTAACCTTAACCTGACCTTAAATATAACCTAACCCTAACCTTGACCAAACCGTTAACCTTAACCTTAACCTGAACCTTTACCCTAACCTTAACCTTAACCTAAGGTTAAGGTTAAGTTTAAGGTTAAGCTTAAGCTTAAGCTTAAGGTTAAGTTAGGTTAAGGTAAGGTTTGGGTTAGGTTAAGGTTAAGGTAAAGATAAGGTTAAGTTTAAGGTTAGGTTAAGGTTAAGGTTTAAGGTTACAGGTCTTAACCTTAACCTTCACTATAATCTACCCTTAACATTAACCTTTACCTAACCTTAACCTTAACCATAACCATAACCATAACCTTAATCCTAACCTTGACCTTAACTATAACATTAACCTTAGCCTTCCCATAATCGTAACCTTAACCTTATCTTAACCTTAACCTTGACTTTACCTTAACCTAAAATTAACCCCTTAACCTTAACCTTAACCTGACTAAACCTGTAACCTTAACCTTGACCTTAACTATAACCTAACCATAACCTTCACCAAACCTTAACCTTAACCTTAACTTTACATTAACCATAACCTTAACCTTCCCATAACCTTTACTATAATCTAACCTTAAACTTAACCTTAACCTTAACTTTACACTTAACCTAACCTTGACCTTAACCTAAGGTTAGGGTTAGGTTATAGTTAAGTTCAAGGTTAAGTTTCAGGTTAAGGGTAAGGTTAACGTTAAGGTTAAGTTTAAGGTCAAGGTTAAGGTTAATGTTAAGGGTTTGGTCAAGGTCAAGGTTAGGCTAAGTGTAAAGTTAACCTTAACGTTAAGGTTAGGGTTAAGGTTAAAGGTTAGGATTAAGGTTAAGGTTAAGGTCATGGGAAGGTTAAGCTTAAGCTTAAGGTTAATGTTAAAGTTAAAGGTAAGGTTAGGGTTAAGGTTAAGGGTAAAGTTAAGGTTAAGGCTAAGGTTATTGGTTTAGTCAAGTTAAGGTTAAGGGTAAGGTTAAGGTTAAGGGTTTGGTCAAGGTTAGGGTTAGGTTATAGCTAAGGGTAAGGGTAAGGGTTAAGTTTAACCCTAACCTTGACCAAACCCTTAAGGTTAAGGTTAGGTTAAGGTTAATATTAGGTTAAGGGTTTGGATAAGGTTAAGATAAGGTTAAGATTTAAGGTTAGGTTAAGGTTAAGGTTTAAGGTTACATGTCTTAACCTTAACCTTCCCTATAACCTACCCCTAACATTAACCTTTACCTAACCTTAACCTTAACCTTAACCTTAACCATAACCTTAATCTTAACCTTGACCTTAACTATAACCTTAACCTTAACCTTAGCCTTCTCATAACCATAACCTTAACGTTAACCTTAACCTAACCTTAACCTTGACTTTACCTTAACCTAACCTTAACCCCTTAGCCTTAACCTTAATATTCCCATAACCATAACCTTAACTTTGTCTTTACCCTTAACCTAACCTTAACCTTAACCTTAACCTTAACTTGACTATACCCGTAACCTTAACCTTAACCTAACCTTAACCTTGACCTTAATTATAACCTAACCCTAACCTTGACCAAACCTTAACCTTAACCTTAACTTTACCTTAACCTTAACCTTCCCATAACCTTCACTATAACCTAACCTTAACCTTAACCTTAACTTTAACCTTAAACTTAACCTTAACTTTACACTTAACCTAACCTTGACCTTAACCTAAGGTTAGGTTAAGGTTAAGGGTAAGGTTAAGGTTAAGGTTAAGGTTAAGGTTAAGTTTAAGGATAAGGGTAAGGTTAAGGTTAAGGTTAAGTTTAAGGTCAAGGTTAAGGTTAATGTTAAGGGTTATAGTTAAGGTCAAGGTTAAGTTTAAGGATAAGGGTAAGGTTAAGGTTAAGGTTAAGTTTAAGGTCAAGGTTAAGGTTAATGTTAAGGGTTTGGTGAAGATTAAGGTTAAGTTAATATTAATGTTAAATTTAAGGTTAGGTTAAGGGTGAAGTTAAGGTTAAGGTTAGGGTTAAGGTTAGGGGAAGGTTAAGGTTAAGTTTAAGGTTAAGGTTAGGGTTAAGGTTAGGTTAAGGTTAAGCTTAAGCTTGAGGTTAATTTTAAGGTTAAAGGTAAGGTTAAGTGTAAGGTTAAGGTTAAGGTTAAGGTTAAGGTTATGGGTTTAGTCAGGTTAAGGTTAAGGGTAAGGTTAAGGTTAAGGGTTTGGTCAAGGTTAGGGTTAGGTTATAGTTAAAGGTAAGGGTAAGGGTTAAGGTTATCCCTAACCTTGACCAAATCCTTAAGGTTAAGGTTAGGTTAAGGGTAGGGTTAAGGTTAGGTTATAGTTAAGGTCAAGGTTAAGGTTATGGTTAAGGTTAAGGTTAGGTTATAATTAGGTTAGGTTACCTGTGACCCACTAAGGCGTATGCTATGTTGAATCCACCATAGTTGCCAAGTATGGTTACGGATTTAGTCGTGTTATGTTGGCAGTTATCTGCTTAGCTGTTACGTTACAGTTACAAGCAAGTTTAAAGTTGGTTGGGTTAGGTTATGTTACGCTATGTTACGCCAGCGGTAAAGTTTGTTTTTAAGGTTAGTTAAGGATAAGATTAAAGTTGATAGTTATGCCAGGTTAAGGCGCCACGTTACGTTATGCAGAAGATACTGAATAAGTTTAAGATTAAGGCGTTACGTTACGTTAGATATGGTGTTATATGTTAGGGTTAGGTTAAGGTTAAGGCTGAGGTTAGGTTAAGCGGTGCCAAGGTTAGACAGTTGGCGTTATGCTAGTGTTTTTTGCTTAACTATGGCGAAGGTGCTGGCGTTTGCGTAGTTAATGTTAGCAAGCAGACAAGGTTGCTGGCGTTGGTTGCTAAGGTGTCACGGTTGGCGTGTGCTGGCGTTAAGGTTAGGTTAAGTGGTGCTTAACGCGAAGTTAGGGTAAAGGTTCAAGTTAAGGTTAAGGTTAAGTGTTTGGTCAAGGTTAGGTTTAGGTTATAGTTAAGGTCATTGTAAGGTTAAGTTTAGGCTTAAGGTTACAGGTTTAGTCAAGTTAAGGTTAAGGTTAAGGGTAAGGTTAGGTTAAGGGTAAAGTTAAGGTTAAAGTTAAGGTTACGGTTTTAGTATGGTTAGAGTAAGGTTAAGGTTAGGTTAAGGGTAACTTTAAGGTTAAGGTTATTGTTAAGGTTAGGTTCATGTTCAGGTTAAGCTTTAGGTTAGGGGAAGGTTCAGGTTAAACTTAATGTTAAGGTTAAGGTTAAGGTTAAGGGTTTAGTATTTTTAAGGTTAGGTAAAGGTTAAGGTGATGGGAAGGTTAAGGTTAAGGTTAAGGTTAAGTTAAGGTTAGGGTTAAGGTTAGGGTTAGGTTATAGTTAAGGTTAAGGTTAAGGTTAAGGGTAAAGTTAAGGTCAAGGTTAAGGTTTAGGGTTTGGTCAAGGTTAGGGTTCAGTTATAGTTAAGGTTAAGGTAAGGTTAAGATAAGGTTAAGGGTAAGGTTAAGGTTATGGTTAAGGTAAGGTTAAGGTTAAAGTTTAGGTTAATGTCAGGTTAATGTTAAGATAAGGTTAAGGGTAAGGTTAAGGTCGAGGTCAAGGTCAAGGTTAAGGTTAAGGTTAAGGGTAAGGTTAAGGTAATGGTAAGGTTAACCTTATCCTAACCTTAACCTTAACCTTGACCTTAACTATAACCTTAACCTAACTAAACCCGTAACCTTAACCTTAACCATAACGTTGACCAAACCCTTAAGGTTAGGTTAAGGGTAAAGTCAAGGTTAAGGTGAAGGTTAAGTTAAGATTAAGGTTAGGTTAAGGGTAAAGTTAAGGTTAAGGTTAGGTTAAGGTTAAAATTAACCCTTAACCTTATCTTACCCTTAACCTTAATGTTATAGGTCAATTTTGGCACCATTCCCAATGACTTGGTTAACCAGGCTTCTTCTCCAGGACCGATGATCAAAGGGTCTATCATTCCCTATCATCTCATTTGCTTTATGCCCTAAGACAGGAAACATTCATGAATCAAACAATATTTTCATCAAAGAAAGGCTTTCCCATGGTTTTAAGCTTATTATTAAACATGTGGGAGCTCACCAACGCAGGCTCTAAGGGGCCTAAGTGTGTTGCATATGCAGGTAGCCCCATTCAAAGCTGCACTGTAAAGCACTTCCTGACATTCAAAGGTGCGTTGGTCATATTGGGAGCGAAATTCTCATTGTTCTGGAATCTCCACTTGGCCAGTGTCTTCTAGAAGGGTTCACATGTGTCAAGCTTTGGATCCAAGTGTCCATTTGACATCTACATGAATGGAAACATATCTTTCCTATTTTTGGAATTTTATTGATTACAAAACTACCTACAGTTCCTCTATAAATTGGACACAGATCTAAAGTGTTTAGGAGGAAGAATTTGAGTAGGGAAATGCTGGAGAATTTTCAATAGAGAGTTTGGTTTGTGGAGATGCTGCTGGAGAGACTTATGCTATGATGAGACTTGGGAACTTTGCTGGAAGGTCATGATGAATCAGTCACTTGGTTGTAACCTCTCCTTCTATCATCAATAAAGAGTACTTCTTGTTTTTCCCTACATGCATCCATGTTTAATTTGATTTTCCATGTTGTAAAATTTGGGTTGATGAATGTAGTTTATGCTTAACTGATTTTTCTAATTAACTTGAATAGATATCTATATTATTGCATCTTCTGTTGTTTCAGTGCTCTTTCTTGCAGGAATAATTCAGCTATTTGACACTTCTTGAAGTTGAGGCTGTAGTGGAAGCGACAGAAAGGAGCCATTTGGAAGCGACTAAAACAAGTAAGCATCCAATCCTTTCTATGTATATGTTCTGAGTTAGGAAAAAGGGTAGTGCAGTCTTTCACCTATTGTTCTAGATTAGACACCAGTCTAGGGAAGCGTAGTTTATCTGTAGATTACAATTTTGGCCCAACAAACTGGCGACTCCACTAGGGAGAATTTCTCTTGATTATTGGTGTTTTAGTCTCTGATCTACTTTCTAAATCTACCCAGTAGCTATTTCACATAAATATTAGACTTTTTCTTACCTTAATTTGCAAAGTTAGTGAGTCAAGAGGTAGTTTTTTCTTTATTTACTGCGCTCAACGCACCCTTGGTCAGGGCACAATGCTTTGTAGAGCACTGTCTCCCTTGTCAGTCTGTGTTGCAGAGCACTGTCTCCCTTTGGAGACTGCGTTGGCTCCTGAAAGGAACAAATCCCCTTGAATATGACTTTTTACTTTTCTTTAGTTCTGTTTGTTGATTTGTTCTGAAAAGTGTAATGCTCTATTGACCAGTAACTCTATATATTTCTTCTCCTTTGACTGCAAATTTGTTCAATGTTGTTTTAAAAAAGTTTTTAATTATCATTGACAAGTTGATTTCAAAGTATTTTTTATGGTCGCATTAAGAATCGTTTTCTTTCGAAATAGGAAATTGTCGTAAAATATTCATTTCCCTGATAGGAAAAATTGTTGTTGAAGTCCTCATTTTTCCTTCAAAAGATAAATTTTTGTTTGTATTCTTCGTTTCTCAAAAGTAAAAAGCATTTCGATTATTGATCTAGTGCACCTAGTTTCTTTTCTGCATTCATAACATAAAGGAAACTGAAAAGAAAAACTTGCATTTGCATGTAGGATTGTGTTTTTTTTGCAAAATGAACATTAGGAAATCTACATTTAGTTTGAGATTCATTGATTTTATTTTTTTCATTGATTTGTTTTCTCTCAAATTATTTTCTCTCTTCCCTTAGTAGCTAGGTCTTCCATTGAAAAAGCTGAAAGTGAAATTTTTTTATCATTCTAAGATTTCATTTTAGGAATTTCTATATACATCATCGTGGTGAACCTGAAAGGAAAACTGTTAAGCAAGATCAACATAAAATAAATCTTAATTTACATAACAATGGTTTGGAACATTAACGATAAAATTTAGAGGTCTAGGCTAGAGACGTGTTCTGGCATCGTAAAACATAGCAGCTGTTGTTAACTTGTCTGCGATACATTCCGAGTGTGATACCTCACTCCACATACGTAAGTATATCATAGCTCATCCACGTACTTTTGGGTATATCGGGCAGTGTTAAAATATGATAAGTATAAAGGGGTGCTCTCACTGTGCGGTTTCGCATCAGACAACACTAATACAGACTTGGGCCTCCACGTACGTTCAGGTATATTTGGGAGGACAAATTTTAGGTGCTATCCATCCATAGTGAACCGATTCGGCCGCCTTGAAATTGTGATACACCGAAAATAGCATTCAGGGAGATTACCTGCCTTTACTTTTTGGTTTGCCGAGAGGTATTCTGTATTTCACAATTTCTTGGTAAACCCTTTTTCCTAGCATTACTGTCTTTTTGTTTTTATTTTTGGATAAAATAAATCAGTAATCATGGAAGAACATAATCCTACCCCCCGTCGTTCGCGTAGATTAGCTTTGAAACCACCTTTACCACCGGAAGTTATTTATGGTAGGCAAAGGCGATCACGATCTGCCGAATGAAGTACAACTCATAACCTCTGGCGAAACATCATCATTTAAACCAGAGTTAGCTCATATTATTTTCACACATCCCAATTCATCTACCTTTGTCAAAACAGAGTCTTCACAGCTACCCGTGGTAACGATCCATTCAATCATTTAGACCATACCTCCTGGACCCAAAGTTGTTCAATCTCACATTGATCCAGATCTTATCTCTCCTTTGCCAGAATATCTGAATCCTGAATCTGAATAGCCAGAATTTGTTGCTACCTTGGTCATCGCACAAAGTTCTGTAGCCACTTAAACTCCTATTTCACACAGTCAACCGTCTGAAATATATTTTGGGCCTGACGGTGAAGTTCTTCCTCCTAGTTTAATCGCAATTGAAGAAATCGCTCAACCTGATACACCTTTAAGTCAAACCCACTTTGGGGGAGACCTTTACCTGTACTAGTCATTTCCTCAATCGTTTCCATCTACTTTTGTTGATCCTATTTCCATTTAATCACCCATTGATTTCAGAGAGTATACATTTGGTCAAACAACCATATCTGAACCAGCATATTTAGTTAAGTCTATTGTTCCAATTACGTCAGATCTTACCCTCGCTACTCCGTTGATGTTCACAACATCATCAGAGTCATATTTGCATGGTGGCCCTTCAGTCTCAACAAGTTACAAATCACTATCTCACAATTTCTCTGGTGCACCTTCACATTCATGGTGTTTGCCAATGTCATCATCTAGTGTTTTAACTAGTATCCCTCTAGTTAGTAGTGAACAACTTGATTCATTAAATCCATCATCAGGGAAATATCAAGCCAATCATTATGTGTCAATTCATTTAAATACCATATCAACTGGACTCCCAGCATTCGGTGAACAATATTTTTCGTCTTATTATCCTCCTTATGTTGTGGGGCAACCTATGGTCACCCAATATGACAGTACTCAGTCATATTTTGGTCAAACTAATGTTGACATGCATGTTTGTCAATGGAAGCCCACTCTGCCTATCCAACCACAAACGGTTGTCCAATCGTATCAACCATTTCAACCTGTTACACCCACTTCAATACCACTTGTTAATACATCTATACCCCTGTTACAGAATCAAAATCTTGTACATCAACTTTATCAGGCAAGTTCTTCAACTCAATATCATCAAATCTTGGGTCCAAAAACTCAAAATCCTTTGGTTAATTTACGACAACCTGTATCAGGGATCATTTATTCACAAGCTGGTCCACCATTTTATGGGATGTCATAAACAAAATCTGGTTATACATATCAACCGAATCCAACTTACACTAATTTGGGTTGTAATCTTGGTGGACAGACCCCTTCGCAGTCACAGGCGCAAATTCCTCAAAATTCATATCAATAAGTACCATATCTAGGTTTTGGTCAACAGAACTCTCAAGCATTTGCCATACAAAAAAACCCCTATCTGGGTTACCAACAAAAAATCCCATATGGCGGTGCTCAAAGACCTATTGCCCAAGAAATTCCATCTTATCCTGGCTATTCTCAACCTGAAATTAATAGAAAATTTCCTTTTGTTGCAACCTTGGAATTACCAGATTTAAACTAGTTAACCAATGATCCTATAAATTATGCTCCTTGGTGGCTGGTGATACCACATAAATTACCCTCCGACATTCCTAAATTCAATGGAAACCCTAGAAAAGACCCATCAACTCATGTTATGACTTATCATTTATGGTGTTCATCTAATTCCATAAATGATGATTATGTTCGATTACGTTTTTTCCAGAGAACGCTCATACGTCTGACAGCTAAATGGTACATTGAATTACCTAGAGCTTCATTCGATAATTTCACTACTTTAGCTACTGTATTTTTGACCTATTTCGAGTTACCGATTAGATACGAAACTAGAACAGAACTCTTGACCAACTTCAAACAGAGCAATGCTACTAACATTTCAGATCATATTCATGATGGCATCGCCATCAACGAATGGTTAACACGTTTTTTCCCGATCAGCTCCTTGCTGAATGGTTCATCAAATCTTTGTTGCCATCTATAATAGAGGATGTGGCTAAAGGTGGCGTCATCACAGAACAGCAAGTTATCACTCGTGCCCAATATTTAGACTTGATTTATACTTAGTCTAGCACACTCTATGAGAAAAATACCAAATGCGCCGTGTTCTAATTTCAATGTTCCTCCTCAAATAAGGGACTCTCATACCAGAGACAACTTGATAGGCATTGTAAATACACACAACACTACTGCATCTGATTCTGCTCCTACTTCTGAAATCAACGCTGTCTCATTTGACAAAGGCAAAAGTGATAAGCAACCAAGAAGTAAGAAAAAGGGGAAATCAAAGAAAAATAAAACTTCTAACTTGCAGGAATGATCATCTGATCAACCATCAAGACCACGGAAACCTCGTTATCCATGCATAATCTATAACGAGGAACACTTTGTTATGGATTTTCCTCACCGTGCTGAAGTCTCAAAAATTATCAAGACTTCTAATGCATCAGCTATGTTGACAAACCCATTTCCAAATCCAGACACAAATTTGGTTGCTACGGATCCAGCTCCTAGTTCCCAAGTGTTAATGTTATCTAATACAAAACCTTCACAAGATATTTTGGTGTTGACACGGAATAAAGACTATGGTAGTCCGACCACTAATCAACCTACTACCTCGACAACGAATCCATCTAATGAATCGATACCACCTCTTGTTATTCCTGACTTGACGATTAAGCCACCAAAGGGAGTAATTCATAAATCGACATATAATCCTCGAGCAAGAGCTGCACAAAATTATAATATAGTTGAATATTTGACTCAATCCCCTTCAACTATGTCTTCTCTTGAGGTATTACAAAATTTTCCCTCCCAGAAGTAGGCTTTGTTGTCGGCCATTGGTGGAATTGATCTGACTGATTCTCATCTTGTCGTCTTTAATCATATGGGCTATGTACCGCAGCTACCAGCAGAATTTGCATTCTTCATCTAGGTAAATGTTCTCAATCACCTTGTTCATCACACTATTATTGATGAGGGAGCATTTACGTGCATTATGTCTCTAAATTTTTGGAAGTCACTTGGCTCGCCACGATTATTGCAATCATCAACGATGTTGAAGGCTTTTGATGGAAGAACAGATAAACCTTGTGGTATTATCAATAACTTGCAAGTTTAATTAGGGGGGAAAATATTAAGAATTGATGTTGAGGTTGTTGATGGACCCCTTGACTATAATATTTTACTCAGAAGACCATGGGTATATGCGATGAATGAAATTGTTTCTACATATTTTAGAATGGTTTCCTTTCCTCATAATGGTACTATTACAGTCATTAATCAATTATCATTTTTTTCCTTCGCTTTGCAGGTAAATGGAAGCGTTCCATATATTCACTTACCCAACTAGAAATCTAGAACATTGGTGTAGGACTCTTAAAGGATTCCACTCTTATGGGAACCTTTGCATTACCACCGCCTATGACGTCAACAAAAATTGCAAGCATAGATACTTGCTACATGATCTCTTCCACTCTATCTGGCTTAAGGAAGAGTACGGGTTATTCTGATATTTCTACGTTGGATGATTTTTTACCGCTTAGCCCTATTGAGATACAATAGCAATCAATCTATTCGGCTTGGGCGGAAAATCCTAAATTAGCATCGCCGAGTGTTTGGGTTGATCGTTCATTAGATTTTGGTACTCCATCTGATCCATTTTCCTCAAAATTTTTGACAAATGAAAATATTTTGGAAGCTATGATGGCAGAAGGAGAACCATGGGAAGATTATCATCATCGTTCCCATCTTCCATATTATGAAGAAAATAATCTTAGTGAACTATATCACCCATCCATTCAAAATTTATTTTCGAATTATTTTCTGATTAATGCAATTGAATCTGATCAAAATTTATCAAATATTGAAGAAATGATTTCTATCGATATTTCGACTAAACCTTACATTGTATAAAATATTCATGTCAGTGTATGTTGTTCTCCATCAGAAATTGATTCATATCGCTCTCTTTTTTGTGAATTTCGTGACGTATTCACTTGGTCTTATGAGGAAATTCCAGACATAGATACTAGTATAGTTGAAAACACTATTAATATATATCCTGATTTCAAATCGATGCGTCAATGGCTTCGACCTGTTCGTTCGAAGAAAGCCGTTCCCATCAAAGCAGAAGTTGAAAAAATTTTGCATGCTGGTTTCATTTACCCTATTCCACTAAATGAGTGGGTTTCCAATATCGTTCTTGTTATGAAAAAAAAAGGAACCATTAGAGTGTGTGTCGATTATTGAGATGTTAATCAGGCTTGTCCAAAAGACAACTATCCTACACCCTTTATTGACTAGATTATTGACGACTGTGCTGGATGTGAAATATTTTCTTTCATGGATGGATTTTCCGGCTACAATCAAATCAATATCCACCTAGATGACCAACATAAGAAGACATTCATTTGTCCCTGGGGCACATTCGCATATTGGAAACTCCCGTTTGGTTTAAAGAATGTTGGGGAAACTTTTCAGAGAGAAATTCATTATTCTTTCAACGACATCAAGCACATTGTTCAACCATATCTAGATGATTTACCAATGCATTCACGAAATCAGACTGATCACCAGATGCATTTGAGAAGCATCTTCTTACGATGTCGACACTACAAGATACACCTCAATCCGCACCAATGTGTGTTTTGTGTTGGTTCTGGTCAATTTCTTGGATTCATAGTCTCAAAAGAAGGAATTCGAATAGACCCGTTGAAGGTACAGGCCATTCTTGATTTTCCTACACCATCAAACCTATTTCAGATACAGAAACTTCAAGGAAAGGCTAAATTCCTGAGAAGGTTCATTCCAAACTACGCCGAAATAGCTAAAGGATTTACTTGATTATTGAAAAAGGGGGTTCCCTTCCATTGGGACCAAGTTGCGCAAGCTTCTTTTGATGCTTTCAAGGACCATCTTGTTCGAGCATCATTAATGTATCCTCCAAATTATTCAAATGATTATTTCCTATATATCGCCGCAGCTGAAAATACCATCACTATGGTTTTGGTCCAAGTAGAAGATGGAATTGAACATCTAATCTATTATTTGAGTCGTAATATCAATGATATGGAAGTTAAGTACTCGTACGTGGAAAAGCTTGCCTGGTAAGTTGTTCAAGCTGTCCAAAGATTTCACCATTATATCTTGCTCCGAAAAAAAAAAAATAGTTTCAGATTGCAACCCCATGACTTACATCTTATCACATCAATTGCTAGGGGGAAAATATTCAAAATGGATCATCATTTTGCAGTTATTGGATTGGAATTCATCAAATCCAAGTCAAAGAACTCTTTAGTTTTGGCTGAGCTTCTCTGTGACCTTCTGTGTGATAATACTGCAACTACGTTAGAACCATCTATTCCAGACGAGTCTCTATTTATAATCCAATCATCTGATCCCTGGTATGGATATTTCATCATTTATCTCCAAACCCAAACTTTTTGACCTAATACCTCTCACTCTGATCAACGACGTATTCGATACCAAGCCAAAGATTATCTGATCGTCGGCGATAAACTTTATCATTGCCATGTCGATTCCATTTTAAGGAGGTGCCTCACTCATGAGGAGGCCGAGAAAGTATTAAATGATTGCCATGCTAGAGCTTGTGGTGGAAATTTATCTGGTTATGCTACCACACAAAAGATACTCCTCGCCGGTTACTTTTGGCCTACTATTTTTTGACATTGTATCCTCGCAGTTAGAAGTTTTCATGCGTGCTAGATTTATGACCATAAAATCCGCAAGCCGCCAACGTCAATGCATCCTGTTGTCTCTACTAGACCATTTACGAAATGGGGTATCAATTTCATGACCTGTAACCCTCCTTCGTCCGGGGGGCATGGTTATATTATTTTCGCAGTCAACTATTTTACCAAATGGGCCGAAGCGCTGCCTACATTCAACAACACAAGACAAACAACTGCATTGTTTTTCTTCAATCATGTCATTGCACAGTTTGGGGTCCCACAGGCTATAGTTACGGATCATGGGAAGAATTTTCGCAACCATATGACGTTTAAATTGACAGCCAAGTTAGGATTGTCGCATGATAATTCTACTCCTTATTATCCACAATCAGATGGACAAGTTGAGGGTATTAACAAAATTCTTAAATGAATGGTTCAACGAATGATAGGAGTTCGTAAAAGGAACTGGCACTTGATCCTGTACTCTGCCTTGTGGGTGTATCGAACCTCGGTGAGAAACACGACCAGATTTACTCCTTTTCAATTGGTGTATGGTCTGAAACCTATCTTACCAATCCAATGAGAAATATCATCATTAAAACTCACGATAGAATTGTTACCTAACACCTCTGAAGAAGAAGTGTGTCTCCTTAACCTAATCCATCTAAATGAAATGCTTCGTGAAGCCCAATTGGCCAACGAAGCGTATAAGAGATGTATAAAGGCACAATATGACAAAAATCTCCAACCTTGCATCTACTCAGAGGGCGACTTGGTCCTTCTTTATGACTAGGAAGCTGATAATATAGGTAAAGGTAAATTCGAGCCATTATGGCATGGCCCCTATATTTTCAAAATATTTCTTGCTAAGGGTGCCTACGAGTTAGTTGATTACGATCGGATTCCATTGGCACAGCCTAGAAATGGGTTGTATATTAAATGTTACTATGCTTAATCATGAGCGTAGTAATTTTTTGTATTATATTGTTTATATGTTGTTGATTTTCATTCACTATCTTAATTTGTCTTTTATATTTTTCTTGATTTTAGTAATCCGCTTTATATTTCATCGCAGATGTCTGAATCTTTGGAACTATTTGTTGGATATGCTGATGGTGCTAGTCATAGTATGCAGAATCTATCCTCTGCAGCGTGGGCCATTTTCGCTTCGAATGGCGAGTTAGTGGGTTTTCAAGGGATTTGTATTAGTAGATAAACGAATAATATCGTTGAGTATAGCGTGTTGATTGAACTTCTCTCTGATGCCTTTTCATTTGGCATTAACAGCATAATCATCAGGTTAGACTCACAACTTGTGGTACTACAACTTACTAGTATGTATACTGTTAGAAATCCAACACTTCTTAAATTGTTCCTTAGAGTTCAGCTTTTGGAGAGACATTTTTATTTTATTCAATATCAACACATTTCCAGAAATCTGAACACTTTAACTGATTCATTAGCTAATCAAGTTTTAGACAGACATTTGCGACATAGGTAAAGAAAAATATTCACATCATTGAATAGGATTGTGCATTAAACATAGGAAAAACTATGAAAAAATATGGATAGATAGTTATAGGTTTTTTAAAAAATTTGTGCCCAAGACACGTTGGTCATATGACCGAAAAATGTATGCAAAAATTCATAATTAAACTAGTGGTGCTCATGATAGCACGTTATGGATCTAGCAATCCTACGGAGCAACCACATCCAATGGTTATGAACCCCAATTGTGTGTCATTGTAGTCGCATGGGAAGCTCTTTGATCCAGAAATCCAGAATCCCGAAGGTCAACCCCTCTATGTGTTGATGGAGCTCAGCAAGAGTCTCCACCATATCAAGGTCCTGAAGGACTGCTCCCCCGACAGCCCTCTCTACTGGCGCATCCGCTTCACGCTCTGGTTCCTCTACTGGTTGAACACGACCGACATCTACATTACATTAAACATTTTTTTTAGTCTTGGAAAGAAATAAAAACACAAAAAAAAATTGTATAAACCTTATAAAAATCAAAAAACATGGTCAAATAAATCTTACCTATTGCACCCCACTGAGTGCCTTCTGGTAAAACTAGATCTGGATCTCCTCGAAAGTCGACGCCTGCATATGCGTACTCATCGATGGCGACGATTTGTCACCAAAAATAGGCAAATAATGCAGTCAAGAACACAACGGTCGATTGGACTTCTGACCCATGAATTCTACCCATCTCCGCATTCGAGGATCTCTATGACTAGATATATCCAATGTTACATGGTGTGGCTACGTCAGTGGAATCTGTTCCAAGGAAAAGGAAATGAGAATGGAACCATAACTGAATTTTTTCTTCCTTCCTCCCTTTGATTTATTCAGTTTTTCCTTTATCTGATATAGAGTAGCTTCAGACCAATTGAAAACTATTGGCTCTAAACATTCCAGTGCATATTGCAGATATGATTTGTTCGCTACATGGAGTATAACGTTGCTAGCTAGTTTAGCGATCGTGAATAGGATGGTTCTCAAAGGAAAATCCCTAACATCACAGATGTTTATTTTTCCATCTTTGCTAGGTTCTAACCCTAGATAGCAATATCGCATAACATAATCCCTCACCGTTTCTCCTCCAACGGTACATCCTGTGAGTGAAATGGGAAAACCTCTCCTCAACAAACCTGTGAGAAAATACACATCCTCAACTGTTATGGACAACAATTGATTTTTTATGTGAAATGCCTCTATCTTTGGATCCCATGCTCAAACAAGGAACTCCAAGAGTTCTATCTATTGCCTCATTCTTGACAGTTTGAAGTACTTAAGCATCCCACAATCTCTTAAAGCTCTTACAGTACCTAGATCATTCAAGGCAATCATATATTGTTCTTCATGTTCTCTTTCTCTCCATGTAATCATCATTATAATCTGATGGAAACCTAAAAATCAACCATAAGATCCATTAGATACCATTCATTGCAAAAAACTAGGCAAATTTTGGACACAACATGAAAACAAAAAACTTCAATTGTGCCCAACGCACTCCCTGGGCTGAGATAATGCATTTCACGTGCAGGTACAGTTCACTGTACTAGATATGCAACGCAATTTTCGACATTCAGGGGTGCGTTGCCCTTAATTTTGGCAGAATTTACCCTAGGGGCCTCAAAACCCTGAAAATTTGCAAGGAAAGGTAATGAAATGAATACTAAAAGAAAGAGGAGGTTTTTTTTACTGACCTGGATCAAACGGCGATGAAATCTGTCCACTAAAATGATTGCAATCAACGACTGAAGTTCGGGGGCAAAATCAAGTTCAAAGCTCCAAAATGCAAATGGTAACTATGGAATGGTAAAAATGAATAGTGAAACTGCTTTATATAGTCATTTAATTACTTGCAAGTTACATTTATTGCTACGACTATAGTTTTATTACTTTTTTATCATGAAACAGGTATTTTTAATCCATTTTTTGTTGTTCTAAACATGAAATACAACTGACGAACAGGTCAGTCGTGCAGATTTATTTCAAGAAGGACTTGACCACAAAGCATACTTTTTCTCCTTATTTTTCGAGCTTTGATAAAAATGAAAAAGGATTTGAAGTGCACTTTTATCTCTTTTTCAAGCTTCGATAACAGCGAAAAAGGAACCCCTAGAGTCTTCTTTCAACTCTTTTCAGACTCAGATAATGTGAAAAGATTGCCGAGCACTTGTAATTTCGAGCTTGTTAAAGTAAATGAATTGATATCTACTCAGTATATGTTTAACCCTTTTCCGGACTAAGATGGATTATTTACGAAAAATGAATACCTTGGTTAAACATGACCAAAGAGGTTCTTTCAGATATCATTTTACACTTTTTTGGATCTGAGAGACAAATTTACGAAAAAGTACCTTTTTGGAGTCCTCTTTCGTCCTCTTTTTTATGACTCTCTAAACATGAAAAAGGACTGGGCTATCATTGTCGTTAAGCTCATTAAAACATAAAATAGCGACGGGCTTGTCAATCATGGAAAGAATCGGGTTTCATTCATCGCTAGACTCATTAAATTATTAAATAGCGATACTTTATTCTTTATTCACTTGAAGGGTTGAATTATAGATCAAGAAAATGTTATCCTCCTCAAGCTTGTTAAAAAATAAAGAGGTACATGTCAAAAAATGACCAGGGAAAATTTGGGAAAAGCAAGAAAAGTTTCTTTTTGGTAGCAAGTCGCTCTTGAACATGACACTTCTTTCACTCCATGTCAGTGACTGTTTGGGTTGGGTAATCATCTTGACGGTTCATTCACACCTATGGTTCATCATACCTTCACTTCGATTTTGGGTCAATGCTGCCAACTCATCACAGTGTCACCGATATGTTCAAGAGAAGTCATCTAGTGATTAAGAACTCATCCATCTACAATACTCATAAACCTTCATTTTCATGATCGTCATCCCTGAAAAATTACTATATCAAGTCATACCCTTGTCTATGAAATCAGTAACTCTAGTTTTGCAATAAGGTGACTTCCTGTTGACTACAAATCAATATCCAGGAATTTCACTTAGAAACATCAGATTCCAGTACCATGAGGCTTGTTACAGCATCAACAAGATCCTCGCTTCCGGACTTTTGACCGAAATATTTTGTTTTCCATTCGACATGAAATCATCTATTCATGCCTTACGAAATGTACTGCAGTACCTTGAAGGCCATTGACATTAATGGTGGTTCTCTCACGTTTGTTAACAACTTTCATTATTGGCTAGTAATCAAACGATGTCTTTCCATGTTCGACAATAAATCATATATTCGCATGGCTAGATTTGTACCCGAATGATCGAGTGAATGAGATAAGAAGACCCCAGATCTAGTTTCAGCCATCTGGGCTGTGATTTCAGGATTTTTGTACACATCATCTGTACGATGACCTTACATAAATATTGTCATCAAAACATGGGCCTATATCTGTAGGCGATGTCTGCATCTGGGAAACATTCCAATGTAGACGACTTTTTGAATTATGTACATGTTATTAGATTGTTTTATGTGCTGACTATGGGAATGCCTACCCATAGCAATTATGATCAATAGAGGATTTATCATGATGTAATGTATTGTAATATTGATGCAGGTGATTTTTCTGATTTTTTTCCAGGATCATCACAGTGTAAAGCATCTCAATCAAATGTTCTTATTATTTGGATCTCATGCTTTAGGGGGAAATTGTTATAGGTCAATTTGGGAACCATTCCCAATGACCTGGTTAACTGGGCATCATCTCCAGGACCGATGATCAAAGGGTCTATCATTCCCTATCATCTCAGTTGTTATATGACCTAAGACATGAAAAATTCATGAATCAAACAATATTTTCATCAAAGCAAGGCTTTTCCATGGTTTGAAGCTTATTATTAAACATGTGGGAGCTTACCAACATAGGCTCTAAGGGGCCTAAGTGCATTTCATATGTAGTTATCCCCATTCAAGGCTACTCTACAAAGCACTTCTCGAAATTTAAAGGTTTGTTGGTTAGATTGGGAGTGAAATTCTCATTGTTATGAAATCTCCACTTGGCCAGTGTCTTCTAGAAGGGTTCACATGTGTCAAGCATCAGATCCAAGTGTCCATTTGACATCTACATGAATGGAAACATGTCTTGCCTATATTTGGAATTTTATTGATTACAAAACTGCCTATAGTTCCTCTATAAATTGGACACAGATCTAAAGTGTTTAGGAGGAAGAATTTGAGTAGGGAAATGCTGGAGAATTTTCAATAGAGAGTTTGGTTTGTGGAGCTACTGCTCGAGAGAATTATGCTATGATGATACTTGGGAACTTTTTTGGAAGGTCACGATTAATCAATCACTTGTTTGTAACCTCTCCTTATATCATCAATAAAGAGTACTTCTTGTTTTTCCCTACATGCATCCATGTTTACTTTGATTTTCCATGTTGTAAGATCTTGGTTGATGAATGTAGTTTATGCTTAACTGATTTGGCTAATTAACTTGAATATATATCTATATTATTGCATCTTCCATTGTTTCAGTGCTCTTTCTTGTAGGAAGCATTCAGCTATTTGAAACCTCTTGAAGTTGAGGCTGTAGTGGAAGCAACAGAAAGGAGCCATTTGGAAGTGACTGAAACAAGTAAGCATCCAATCCTCTCTGTGTATCTGTTCTGAGTTAGGAAAAAGGGTAGTGTAGTCTTTCACATATTGTTCTAGACTAGACATCAGTCTAGGGAAGCGTAGTTTATCCGTAGATTAAAATTTTGGCCCAACACTTAACTTAACCGTAACCTAACTTTACCCTTAACCTAACCTTACCTTAACCTTAATCTAACCTTAAACTTAAACTTGACCTTAACTTTAACCTTTACCCTTAACCTAACCTTAAGCTTAACCTTAACTTAACCCTAACCTTGACCAAGCCCTTAACCTTAACCTTAACATAACCTTAACCTTAACTTTACCCTTAACCTTAACCTTAACATTCCCCTAACATTAACCTTAACCTTGAATTTAACCTTAACTTAACCTTAAACTTAACCTTATTCATAACCTTACCCTTAACCTTAACCTTGAGGTTAAGGTTAAGGGAAGGGTAAGGTTAAGGTTGTGGGTTTATTCAAGTTAAAGTTAAGGTCTAGGTTAAGCTTAAGGTTAGATTAAGGTTAACCTTACCCTTACCTTAACCTTAACCTTAAACTTAACCCTGACCTTACCCTTAGGTTAAGGTTAGGTTAACCTAAGGCTAATGTTAAGGTTAACGTTAGGTTAAGGTTAAGGTTAAGGTCAAGGTTAAGGTTAATATTAGGTTAAGGGTAAGGTTAAGGTTAGGTGAAGGTTTAGGTTATGGTTAGGTTAAGGGTTAAGGGTAAATTTAAGGTTAAGGTTAAGGATAAGGTCAAAGTTTAGGTTACGTTAAGGGTAAAGTCAAGGATAAGGTTAAGATTAGGCTAAGGGTAAAGTCAAGGTTAAGGTTAAGGTGAAGGTTAAGGACAAGGTTAAGACTAAATTTAAGGTTAAGGTTAAGGTTAAGGGTAAGGTTAAGGTTAATTTTAGGTTAAGGTTAAGGTTAAGGTAAATTTAAGGTTAAGGTCAAGGTTAGGTTATAGTTAAGGTCAAGGTTAAGGTTAGGTTATGGTGAAGGTTAAGGTTAAGGTTAAAGGTGAAGGTTAAGTGTAAGGTTAAGGTTAATACCTGTATCCCTAAGGTTAAGCTTAAGGCTAAGAATTTTGTCAAGGTTAGGGTTTGGTTAAGGTTAAGGTTAATGTTAAGCTTAAGGTTAAGGGGGTAAGGTTAAGTTTAAGGGTTAAGGTTAGGGGAAGGATAAGGTTAAAGTTAACGTTTAGTCAACGTCAGGGTTAGGTTATAGTTAAGGTCAAGGTTAAGGTTAGGTTAAGGGTAAATTCAAGGTTAAGGTTAGCTTAAGGTTAAGATTAGGTTAAGGGACCAAACCTTAACCTTAAGCTTAATTTTAACCTTAACCTTAACCTTAACTTTACCCATAACCTTAACCCTAACATTAAACTTAAACTTACCCTTAAAATTAACCATAACCTAACCTTGACCTTAACCTTGACCTTGACCTTGACCTTAACCTTTACCTTTACCTTAACCTAACCTTAACCTTAACCTTAACCTGACTAAACCCATAACCTTAACGTTAACCTTAACTTTACCTTAACCTTAAGGGTAAAGTTAAGGTTAAGGTTAAGATTTGGTTTTATGTAGGTTAAAGTTAAGGTTAAGATTTGGGTTTAGTCAGGTTAACATTAAGGTTAAGGGTTTGGTTAAGGTTAGGGTTAGTGTTGTGTAACCAACTCCAAAAATAGAAGAAATGAGATATCAACGCCTTAGAAATATGCCACTTCGAGGGGGCAACCTCCAATACATTACATAAATGAACAATTCTTGGATGATACAATTTACAAAACCTCCTTTCTATATATAGGAGTCCATGGGGCCATAATGTAATCCTAGTGGGCCACAATCTAATCCTAGCCGACCTAACAATAATAATTTAAGGGCACAATAATAACAAAATGGGGGTTACAAGGGTACAATAATAACAATAAGGGGATTACACTAATAACAATAAGAGACTATACTATTAATATAGGAACTTAACATGCCCCTCTCCTTCAAACAAGTGTTGTCCTCAACGCTTGATTATTTCTTGATGCTTCTGTATAAAATTCTCATCCTCCCATGTGAAATATTCTACAGGAAAGCTCTTCCACTTGCTGAGATACTCTAAAATTGATCGTACTTGTCGAGTTCTTGTTTCTATGACTGCTTCATAACTTCTTTCGATGTCATGTTGATCTTCCTGTCGTTTCATTAGATTCTGCACCAAAGTTGGGTTATCCTTTGAGAGTTGGAGAACTTGTCGTTGATGCTCGATGTGATCTTCCATTAATTTATCATCCATATTTTCTATTATTTGATCCTTCAAACCATCCAACTTAGCCTCCATTTCTACTTTTAAACCATCAATTTCATCTTCAATTTCTCTTCGTAAGATTGAAAATTGTTGCACTTGGTACCATAATTTTGATATCTCATACTGCAACTCTTCCTCTTCATGCGTCATAGTATAGTTTTCCAAAGGCTTAATGGGTGTTGAATTCTTTTTAGGGGCCATTTTATAATCCAATACTAATATTTATTCTACAATATGCCCTTGCAATCAATTCAACTTGATTCTTCAAACAAGACTTATGCAATTCGGAAAAAAATTACACACCTTTTACTTGCTTTAAGGAGCTCGATATTGAAATTGAAATATCTCTGTAATTGAAAATATTTGATATCTGAAATTCAGCCCTGTAGTAGCCCTCTGAAGCTTCTTTCAAATTCCACAGGTCTGACCTGATTTTGATTCTCCAAGACAAAGTTGTGTCCAATCTCCCACAATTACCTAATTCTAGACTGGTTCAGTAGAGCAAACTTATACGACTTTCCACGTGTCACTGTTTCTTCCTTTGTCTCTGAAATTGATATCCAAGAAACTAAAGTCTGTGTGCTTGCAACCAATTTTTACGGCACTCCAATCCGATGCCCAGAGAAAGAGTTATTGAACTTTTCCCACGATCACCTCTTTGAGATGAAATTCAGGAGCCTGAAAATGCACTACCTTCCATAGATCATATATCCAAAAATATTGCGAACAAAGATCTGAATTTTTTTTATGAATTTCCGCAGGATTTCAGCTTCGCACCATATGATTTTCAGATTCTGAAACTTCGTAGAAAATTTTTTATAGCGAAAATGCCACGATGACCTGTTTAGGAGCTTGAAAAAGGACCTAAATTCCACAGATGATATCTCCAACAATATTGCGAACCAAGCTCTGAAATTTTTAGAAAATCTTCCTCAGGATTTCAGCTTCACACCCTAAAAATTTCAGCTTCTGAAACTTCGTAGAAACAAAGTTATAGTGAAAATGCCACGATGACCTGTTTGGAGCAGCGAAACCCTAGAATCCAAAGCTCTGATACCAAATGTTGTGTAACCAACTCCAAAAATAGAAGAAATGAGATATCAACGCCTTAGAAATAAGCCACTTCGAGGGGGAAACCTCCAATACATTAAATGAATGAACAATTCTTGGATGATACAAATGAACAAAACCTCCTTCTATATATAGGAGTCCATGGGGCCATAATGTAATCCTAGTGGGCCACAATGTAATCCTAGCCGACCTAACAATAATAATGTAAGGGCACAATAATAACCAAATGGGGGTTACAAGGGTACAATAATAACAATAAGGGGGGCTACACTAACATAATAAGGGGCTACACTATTAATATAGGGACTTAACAGTTAGGGTTAGTTTATAATTAAGGATAAGGTTAGGTTAAGGGTAGATTTGAGGTTAAGGCTAAGGGTAAGGTAAAGGTTAAGGTTAAGGTTAGGTTAGGTTAAGGTTAAGGTTATGGTTATGGGAAGGTTAGGTAAAGGTTAAGGTTATGATAAAGTTAAGGTTAAATTTAGGTTAAGGTAAGGTCAAGGTAAGTTTAAGGTCAAGGTTAAGGTCAAGGCTAAAGTTAAGGTTAACACTAGGTTAAGGTTAAGGTTAAGGTTAAGGTAAAGGTCAAGGTCAAGGTTAACCTTAGCTTTACACTTAACCTTACCTTAAACTTGACCTTAACATTAAATTTAACCTTACTAAACCGTACCCTTAACCTTATCTTAACCTTACCTTAATCATAACCTTAACCTTTACCTTAACTATAACCTAACCCTAACCTTGACCAAACCCTTAAACTTAACCTGAACCTTCCCAAACACTTAACCTTAACTTTAACCTTAACCTAACCTTAACCTTACCCTTAACCTTCACCTTCACCTTAACGTTAACCTAACCAAACCTTAACTTTAACCTTAAATTTACCCTTAACCTAACATTAACCTTAACCTTAACCTTAACTATAACCTAACCCTAACCTTAACCATAACCATAAAATTATCTTTACCCTTAACCTTAACCTTAACCTAACCTTAACCATAACCTAACCTTAACCTTAACATTAACCTAACCTTAACTATAACCTAACCCTAACCTTGACCAAACCCTTACCATTAAACTTAACTTAACCTTAACCTTAACCTTCCCATAACCATAACCTTAACCATAACCTTAACCTTAACCTTCCCCTAACCTTAACCCTAATCTTAACCCTAACCTTAACCTTAACTTTACCCTTACCCTAACCTTAACCTTAAATTTAACCTTAACTTAACCTAACCTTAACCTTAACCTAACTGTAACCTTAAACTTACCTTAACCTAACGTAATCTTAACCTTGACCTTTAACATTAACCATAACCTTATCTTTACCCTTAACCTTAACCTTACCCTAACCATAACCTTAATTTACCCTGAACCTAATCTTAACCTCTAACCTTAACCTTGACCTTAACTATAACCTAACCCTAACCTTAAACTTAACTGTAACCTAACCCTAACCTTGAAAAAACCCTTAACCTTAACCTTAAACCTTAACGTTACCCCCTTAACCTAACCCTAGCCTTGACCAAACCCTTAACCTTAACCTTAATTCTTAACCTAACCTTAACCTTAACTTTAACTTTACCCTAACCTTAACCTTAACCTTAAGTATAACACAACCTTAACCTTGACCTTAACTACAACCTAACCCTAACCTCGACCAAACCCTTAACCTTAACCTTAACCTTAACATTAACCTTACCCCCTTAACAAAACCCTAACCTTGGCCAAACCCTTAACCTTAACATTGAGAAAACCCATAACCTTAATATTAACCTGAATAAACCCGTAACCTTAACCTTAAAGTTAACCTTAACTATAACCTAACCCTAACCTTGACAAAACTCTTAACTTTAACCTTAACCTGAACCTTAAACTAACCCTAACCTTCACCTTAACTATAACTTAACCCTAACCTTGACAAAATCCTTAACCTTGATTTTAACCTTAAACTTAACCATAACCTAACCCTTACCTTAACCTTAACCTTGACCTTAACTATAACCTAGCCCTAACCTTGACCTTAAGCTTAACCTTAACCTGACTAAACCTGTAACCTTAACCTTAAACTTACCTTAACTTTCCCCTAACCTTAACCTTAACCTTACCCTTAACCTGACTAAACCTGTAACCTTAATCTTAACCTTATCCTTACCCTTCACCTTAACCTTAACTTCACCCTTAACCTTGACATTACCCTTAACCTTCACCTTAACCTTACTAAACCCGTAACCTTAACCTTAACCTCAACTTTACCCTTAACCTTGACTTAACCCTTAACCTTCACCTTAACCTTAGCCTTAACCTTGACCAAACCCTTAACCTTAACCTTAAGCTAAGGGTAAAGTTAAGGTTAAGGTTATGGTTAAGGTTAAGGTTAAGGTTAGCTTAGGGTTAACCTTGACCTTGACCTTGACCTTAACCTTAACCTTACCCTTAACCTTTACCTAACCTTAAAATTAACCTAACCTTGACCTTAACTATAGCCTAACCTTAACCTTAACCTAACCTTAACTTTAACCATAACCTTACCTTACCCTTAACCTATTCATAACCTTAACCTTAACTAGAACCTTAACCTTCACCTTGACCTTAACCTGAGCCTTACCCTTAACCTTCACCCTTAACCTTAACCTAACCCTAACCTTGAACAAACCCTTGACCTAAACCTTAACCTGACTAAACCCTTAACCTTGACCTAACTGTAACCTTAACCTTACCTTAACCTAACTTAACCTTGACCTTAAGCTTAACCTTATCCATAACCTTAACCTTAACCTTAACATTACCTTAACCTTAAATTTACCCTAACATAACCTTAACTTTGCCCCTAACGTAACCTTAACCTTGACCTTAAGTTTAGGGCTAGGTTAAGGGTAAATTCAAGGTTAAGGTTAGGTTAAGGTAAAGGTTAAGGTAAGGTTAAGGTTAAGGTTAGGTTAAGCTTCAGGTCAAGGTTAGGGTTAGGTTAAGGTTAAGGGTAAGGTTAAGTTTAAGGTTAGGGGAAGGTTAAGGTTAAGGGTTAAGGGTTTAGTTAAGGTTGACCTTGACCTTAAAATTAAGGTCAAGGTTAGGGTAAGGTTAAGGTTAAGGTTAAGGGTTTATTTAAGGTTGACCTTGACCTTAAGCTTAACCTTCACTATAACCTTAATAATAACGTTAACCTTAACTATAGCCTAACCCTAACCTTGACCAAACCTTTAGCCTTAACCTTAACCTCACTAAACCCTTAAACTTAACCTTAACCTTACCCTTAACCTTCACCTTAACCTTAACTTTACCCTTAACCTAATCTTATCCTTAACCTTAACCTTAACCTTACCCCCTTAACCTTAACCTTCACCTTAACCTTAACCTGACAAAACTCGTAACCTTAACATTACCCTTACCTAACCTTAAGGTAAGGTTAAGGTTAGGTTAAGGGTAAACTCAAAGTTAAGGTTAGGTTAATGTTAAAGTTATGGTTAAGGTTACGAGTTTAGTTAGGTTAAGGTTAAGGGTTTGGTTAAGGTTAAGGTTAAAGTCAAGGTTAGGGTTAGGCTAAGCTAAGGTTAAGGTTAGGTTAAGGGTAAATTTAAGGTTAAGGTTAGGTTAAAGTTAATCTAAAGGTTAAGGCTAAGGTTAGGGTTAATGTGAGGGGAAGGTTAAGGTTAAAGTTAGGTTGAAGGTAAGGTTAATGTTAAGGTTAGGTTAGGTTCAGGTAAGGTTAAGGCTAAGGTTAAGGTTATGGTTATGGGAAGGTTAACGGCTTAATCTTACCCTTAACCTTAACCTAATATTAACCCTAACCTTAACCTTGACCTTAACTATAACCTAACCCTAACCTAACCTAACCTTACCCTTACCCTTACCCTTAGCCTTAAATTTAACCTTAACCTTACCCATTAACCATAACCTTAACCTTAACCTGACTAAACCCGTAACCTTAACATTAGCTTAACCTAACTTTAACCTTAACCTTAACTTAAATATAACCTTACCCTTAACTTTAGCCTTGACCTTAACTATAGCTTAACCCTAACCTTGACCAAGCCCTTAACATTAACCTTAACCTTAACCTTTTCCTTTACTTAACCTTAACCTTGACCTTAACCTTAACCGTAAACTTAACATTACCTTAACCTAACCTAACCTTAACATTAACCTTACCCTTAACCTTGAACTTATCTTTGACCTTAACTATAACCTAACCCTAACCTTGACCAAACCCTTAACCTTAACCTTACCCTAATCTTAACCTTAACCTAACCTTAACCTTCTCATAACCATAAACTTAACCTAACCTTAACCTTCTCATAACCATAAACTTAACCTTAACCTTAACCTTAACATGACTAAACCCGTAACCTTAACCTTAAGGTTAAGGTTAAAGTTAAGGTTAGGGTTAATGTTAGGGGAAGGTTAAGGTTAAGGTTAAGGTTAGGGGAAGGTTAAGGTCAAAGTGAAGGTTAAGGGTAAATTTAAGGATAATATTAGGTTAAGGTTAGGTTAAGTTTAGGGTTAAGGTTAGGGTAAGGTTATAGTTAAGGTTAAGATAAGGTTAAGGTTAAGGTTAGGTTAAGTTAAGGTTAAGGTTAAGGTTTTGTCAAGGTTAGGGTTAGGTTATAGTTAAAGTTAAGGTTAAGTTCAAGGTTGAGGGTAAGGTTAAGGTTAGGTTAAGGTTAATATTAGGTTAAGGGTAAAGTTAAGGTTATGGTTCGGGTAAGTGTCTACTCAACTTAGTGTTCCTAAATTGATGTCATAAATTGTCAACCAGGGCTAGTAAACTGTTGAATTGAAATGCACTATATGTGCCTAGGTATCTTCTTCCTACTTCGTTGTGATTAGTGTTTTTCTAGTGTTTTTGGTTTTGTTTTTTTATGCTAAGAGGAAAAGAACTAAATTGTTGGCAAACAGAAGTTACAGATCACACTAAAACAGAACAAAATCTACTCTAAACTATGTATGGCACCTAAGAACAGAAAATGCTAATCCACATATTGTAAAGCTGATAAGAAAAGTAACTCATAACATTAAACTCAGTCCAATTCATTTCATTAGAGGTATGTTGGAAAAACTTGAGAAAAGGATAAGTTTGATGTAATGAGGTTCTCCTTAGTAAACAACAACTTAAAATATCACAGAGAAAATCTCATCCATTGTTAGAAATTTTTTGGAACATTTTGAGAAAATATTATCTGCAACATAGTAGGGAATCCTATGCTAAAATAACTTATGACACTAGAATTAACTCATTCTGCAACTCAAAATGTTACTATTAGGCCTCATTCAAGGATTAGATATCTCTTGGAATAACTTTGGAAAGAGGTTGTTTGTAAAATTATGAGAAATTGCAGAACAGTCAAGAACTCAAAATGATATAACTAAGTCTTGTTCATATGATAATGATGTGTTAGAAGAAGTTAATAACAAGAGCAAATTATAAAATAATGAGGGTCTTTTAAGTCTAATTAATAGGACTAGAATGCAACTAACTAATAAAACTGAAATAAAATGAACAGAACTAAACTAAAGTACAATTAACTCAAGAGTACTACAGCTATATCTCATTCACGCATTAGTGATATATTGGAACAGCTCATGAGAATAAGTTTGAATGTAATATTCGATATAAGTAAATGAAACAAGCATGATGCAAGAGGATAAACTCAGAAAACTACCTAAGTTAAGAAAAAAACAGCGCTAAAGGTCACTTATCTAGAAAATATGCACAAATCCTTTCAGACAGTAGGGGCCCTCTACCATCAGATTGGCACACGAATCCTTAACTCCTTAAAATTGCTTCAAATCATGCATCAAAGTTGTACTTCTTTCATTAAAAGAAAAAACACTCAGAAACAGAGTATCACGGTATTTTAAGAACTAACAACAAAACATCAACTAACTGTTTCTCGAGTCACTGAGTTATTCTTATAAGAAAATACATAATTTTCATTGAGTAGAAATAGGCATAGGTGTGTTTTATAATCAAAATTGAACTAGAAATCCTGTTGAGGACTCATATTTTGCTGAAGACACCTGTAGAGTCCTTATCATTGTAGAAGTCTGCTTCTTAGTTTTGGCTTTATCCACGTGCATAACCACTTTCAGATTTTTGCTCAACCTTCGTAGAGGACAAGGAATTATGTAGGAGAGTTCCAGAATTTAACCATATGCATATTTCACTCAAATGACACCTGTAACATGTGTGAACATAAATATGGCTGCAGAATATGCGACTAGCTATAGAATGGCTGCATTATGTAGCTAAGTCTGATCAAAGACAACTATGACAACAAAACCACAAAAGTATAATAAGTCAGTCATTGCATGCATCTTAAAGTGATTTTAATCATTCCTATTGATATTTTAAGCCTATAAATGATAAAGGAAAAATGGAATGAAGTGAAATTTGGTGAAATGAAAGGACATCTTTAGGGCTCAACATACTCCCACTGCAAAACTTTTTCATGTCCTCATGCAATCAATCCATATATTCTGAAACTTATGCTAAGACATCTAGCTTCCTTTTTCTGCTTTGCTTGGTGTTCAATGCCATCCTAGGCTTCCTTAAGACCAATTTGAACCTCAGATTTATAAGTGCCCTGCTCAATTTCTTGTTTTTCTTCTTTAGCTTTTCACTAGCCTTGTACAATTTTTCCATTTGCAGAGAGAGATTTGTGTTCATATCACTTTCAGTTTGACTTGTTCCCTTAAAATTTCATTTTCATTTTGTATATGCCTATTGAGTACTTCCAATTCATATTTGTCTCTTCTCAGCACTTCAATTGAAGATTCTTGTGGGCTAGGAGTTGTTTCTTTGTTTTCTGAGGCTCTCTTTTCTAATGACTCAACATAATTATAGATTTGTTGTTGGGCTAGGTCTACCTCCAGAGTTCCTCTATCAAGATCTTCTTCGTATTGGTACTCAGGAGATCTGTCAGTTGTTGTCTCTTCATCTTCAATATCTATGATTCCTATTTTCTTAACTCCTGTTTTCTTCAATATGCCTCTAATCCTATCACTTCTTCTCAGTTTAGATGGTCCCCCACCTCTCTCCTTAGCATACTTTCCTATTATCTTTTCCTTTTTGAGCTGTTTCTTGATTTTGGCCAATTTTTCAAAGATAATCTCCTCACTATCTTCTTGTATGGATTTATCAGTTTTAATTTCAACAGATTTGGCAACTTTTCCCCTCCCGCTTCTCCTTACAAGTTTTCCTTCAGACAGAGTTTCTTTAAGTTCTTAAAAATGATTCCTCAAGAGGAACTCATCCCAACTGTCTCCTATATTTTTCAAATGATGCTCAATTAGAATTTTGACTAGGTCATGATGATACAAGGTGGTTTCTAAGAATTGAAACCTTTTTTGGACATTAGAAGCCATCCTCTTTAGGCTATGGAGTAAGAAAAAGTGTAAATTTATCTCTTCATCTAGGAAATTCATCATAAGTCGAATGTGATAAACATATAGGGTGCCAAACCTTCCCTCACAGGTTATAAAATTTTGTAGAATTAGCAACATATTTCACCATTTATTCTTCAATGCTGAACTAGGAATGTCTTTCTTAAAAACTAAAACATCCATAGCTGGTGTTTTTAGCATCTACCTCCATGCTTCATTGTGAAATTATTTATTTTTGAACCATCGTTCACCTTGCCTTGGTAACTCTGCTGCTTCTGCTATAAAGGATTTTGTGATAATGAAATTGACATCACCTATTTCAACTTCTGACCCGTTGAATGATCGGGCAAATGACTTAGTTACCTCCTTATGAAATCCATTGAACCTCTCCAAAAACTGTAGCCATCCAACTTGCTGTAACATCTTTCTAATCTGTGGGTAACCTTCTAGATATTTGGTTCTGACTGGTTTGGACCTTAAAATAAGTCCCATGGCTTCTTTTCCTCAATTTCAATTTACTACTCTGTTACTGCTCTCCTATTCGAGGTAAAAATGGATGTAGAGGGTTGTTTTCACTTTAAAGATGACTTCTCTGTTTTTGCAGACAGTAATTGGCTAGAGAAAAATGACATGAAGTGAATATGAGATGAGTGAAATATGGTGAGGGTAAATCACATGAATAAATGAGTTTGAGATGTGTTATGGAGTAAAATACCGCAAAGAAATTCCATGAGGATTTCAAAATTATCAATTAATATTTCGGTTTAGTGACATGACCTAATAGGTCACTTCAAGTACTGACCGTTAACTTATAATAAATGATGATTTGATATGGGTGGAATGGAAGGGATTTGTTCAAGGATTCTATGATAGGCTTGATCAATACGAATAATCAAAATAACTTTATGAAACATACATATGACTTAACCATACTATATCTTTCATAATCTGTTATCATAATAATTTCATATAATTTTACCCTAGCCCTTCTTTTGATTTTTGCTGTTTTAATATGCTTTGTCTTTCCTTTGGAAATTATTGACCTTTCAGTCTTCATAATCCTTTTTATTTTGCTTGTTGAAGTAGGTGTGCAGGACCAATTTGCTGTTGAACAAGTGGTTGCTGGATAGTTGGCTGCAGAATATCTGGCTGCAGAATGTGTGGCTGCAGAATGTGTGGCTGCAGAATATCTGGCTGCAGAATGTACCTGCAAAAGCTTTGAGACATGGAATGAAATGATTTGAAATATGGATGGAATGAAGTATGATATGAAATAAAATGGATCATGAAATATAGTGGAATGTAGCATGAATGAAGTGAAATATGATGGAATGAAATGGATCATAAATGTGGAGTGGAATGAAATATGAAAAGTGGCCTGCAACTTATGATTTGTAATATTCAATTGTAGAAAAAGAACAATTTTGAAAATCTGAAATGAAAATGAGATGGATCATGAATGAATGGAGTGAATGGAATATGAATGGAGTGAGATATGATGAAGTGAAATGGTTCATAAGTGGAATGTGATATGTAAAGCGAGCCTGCACTTATGGTTTTATGATAGTTGTTTCCAGAAAAAAAAAAAAAAAAACAATTTTGAAAAGCTAAAGTGTTAGAAGGATTCTAATTTTCACCGTATCTTTCCTGCATAAACATTCTAATCAATGATTAGTTTTCATGTTTATACTTTTTTTTCTTTTTCTTGCATCATCTAATTTAAGAAAATACAATTAAGTTGATGAAGAAGAATGATTCTTCTTCATTAACTTCACATCACTGTTCTCTTGAAATATCTTGACAAATTCTTCTCTTGAAAGTGGCTTATGATACAGTTTCAATCAATGACCATTTACAAGAAAAGTTACCTTATCTTCATTTATTTTCCTGATTTTTATTGCTCCAATGTCAAAAAATTTCACAATTTCATATGGACCAAGCCAATGTGTTTGGAATTTACCTTGAAAATATTTGAAATTTGAATCAAACAAGAGGGCCCAATCACCTTCTTTGAATTTCTTTTCCTTAATGTACTTATCATGCCATCTATTCCTTTGTTGTTGGACTATATTTGTTCTCTGGACTGCATCTTGTCTGATCTCATCCAATTCATTAATCTTCTCCATGTGCTTTTGTGCTTCTGTTAGATCAAGTCCTAGCTGGACTGCCATTTTAAAAGTTTGAATATGAAACTCTATGGGAAACAAGACTTTTTTTCCATAAACAATTTCATAAGGGGTATGACCTGTTGTGCTTCTCCATGTAGTTCTATAGGCCCACAAGGCTTCAGGAAGCCTGTCTTCCCAATCTCTTCTATGTAAATGAACAGTCTTTGTTAGGATCCCTTCAATGACCTTATTAGTAGATTCCACTTGGCCATTTGCTTGTGGATGATAGGGAGTAGATTTTCTGTGTCTGATTTTGTACCTCTCCACCATTTGTTCTACTAGCCTTGATGTGAATTGAGCTCCTTGATCTGTAACAATTTCTCTTGGGACACCAAAACAAGTAAAAATATCCTCAAAAATAAAATTAACTACAGATGCTTTAGTAGCAGAAAGTAATGGCTTGGCCTCTACCCATTTGGTAACATAATCAGTGAAAACTAATATATATTTCTTTTTTCTTTATGGAGGACTAATAGGCCCTACAAAATCTAAATCCCATTTCTCAAAAGGTTCAATATGTACCTGAGGCTGCAATGGCATCTCACCTGAAGGAGAAGGTTTCCATACCCTTTGGCAGCTGTCACACCTTTTGAAATACTCTTTAGCATCTTTAAAAAGGGATGGCCAATAGTATCCTAAATGAAGGATCTTATAAGATGTCCTTTTATCAGCAAAGTGTTTACCGCAAGGTTCATCATGACATGCCTTGAGAATCTCAGTCATCTCATCTTCTCGAACACATCTCCTAATGATAAAGTCTGGACCTGTTTTGTATAACTCATTAGCAACCCATGAATATTTTTCACTGTCATAAATGATCTTTCTTTTGTCTCTTGCATTCATTATTGAAGGAAATTTCCCTGAAACTAGATAATTAGCAATGTCAGCAAACCAAGGAGTTTGAGTAGAAATTGCAAAAATATATTCATCAGGGAATTGATCTTCAACTGGAGTATTGTCTTTAATGTTTTGGAGTCTAGATAGGAAATCAGCTACTATATTTTTTTTCCCAGGCCTATCTAGAATGGTGATGTTGATTTCCTGTAAAAGCAATAACCATATTATGACTCCGCCATTAGTAATTGATTTTTTCATTAGATATTTAATTGCAGAGTGATATGTGTGAAAAAAAGTTTCATAGCCTGTTATATAATGTTTGAATTTATTTATGGCATGAACAACAGCTAAGAACTCTTTTTCAGTTACAGTATAATTTAACTCTGAAGGAGTCAAATTTTTACTAGTATAGTAGATGGCATAAGGAATCAGGTCTTTTTGTCCCAATACAACTCCTAAAGCTGTATCCAAGGCATCTGTTGAAATATGAAAAGTTAATTTCCAATTAGGTCCCCTTAAAATAGGTGCTTCAGAGATTTCTATTTTCAGGGTCTCAAAGGCTAACTGGAAATCAGGATTCCACTTGAATTCACAGTCCTTGGTGAATAATTTGAAAAGTGGAGATGCTATCTTTGTGAAGTTTTCTATAAACCTTCAATAATATCCTGTAAATCCTAGAAAACTCCTAACATATTTTTGACAACTTGGAACAGATAAGTTAGAGATGACTTCAACTTTTGACTCATCAAATCTAATCCCATCCCCTGAAATGTGATGCCCCAAAACAATTCCTTTAGTAAACATCATAAAACACTTCTCATCACTTAGTGAAAGATTTTCTTCTTTACATCTCTTTAAAAAAAATTCCAAGTTTGCTAAGGCTTCTTCAAATGTGTTTCCATAAACTGTGAAATCATCCATATATACCTCTACACAATCATGTATTAGATCTGAAAAAATTCCTAGTACTGCCCTTTGAAACGTTGCAGGTGCATTGCATAATCCAAATGGAAATACTCGGTAAGCATAGGTACCCCAAGGACAGGTAAATGTGGTTTTGTCTTGATCTTCAAGTGCTACTTGAATTTGATTATAACCACTAAAACCATCTAGAAATGAGAAGTACTTTTTGCCAGCTAAGGTATCTAACACCTGATCTATGAAAGGTAGGGGAAAATGATCTTTAAGAGTAGCTTTGTTTAATTCTCGGTAGTCAATACATACCCTCCATTTACCATTTTTCTTTGGTACAATTACCAAAGGAGAAACCCACTGACTATCTGAAATGGGATAAATAAAGTTGACATTTAACAATTTCTGCAATTCTTCTTTAACAATCTCCCTAAGGTTTGGATTCATCCGTCTCTGAGGTTGTCTGATTGGTTTACAATTTTCCTCTATGTAGATGTGATGAGTGCAAGTCTTAGGGCTTATCCCTTTCATATCAATGTACTCCCATGCATATGCAGAAGAATGTCTCTGTAATATCTTGACTAGCTTTTCTTGTTAAGATTTCTCTAGGTTCTTGTTTATGTTTAAAGTTTTACCTGGAAATGTCTCAATTTTAGAGCTGCCAAATTTATCCATGGAGTAAAGAGACATATGTCTTGATGATAAAAACTCAATGTTGGATTCTTATTGAAATTGTTCATGTTTGTATTCCAAAGAGGATTCAAAATTATCTAAGGTATTTAGAATCTGGCTATCTTCACTAATTTCTGAAATTGTGAAGAGAGGTTGTATGTCTTCTTCATCCTCAATCCATTGAGTATCATCTAACTCTGTAATTGTTTTTGCTGGAGGATACAAGGTAAATTTCTTGGTTGAAATACCATCAGATATGTACATATCACCGGATCTACAACTAATGAAAGCATCAGCTGTAGCTAACCAAGGTCTTCATAATATAATAGGATGCCCTCCTAGATTATTTTTAGGAGTTAGGATCATAAAATCCACAGGATACTCCCAAGAGTCTAGGGACACTGGAATGTCTTCTATTACCCCATCAGGTTTGATCATAGATCTTTCTTCTAATTATAATAATGTGGGTGTAAAAATAAGATTAGGAAGTTTTAGTTTATCCATGGTTTGTCTACTCATGATATTGATTGTTGCCCCTAAATCAATAATTGTGTTTTGGATATTAGTTCTATTGATGTGTGTTTTAACAACTGGATTTCCTGGGTCTAGATACTTTGGAATAGCAATCTTACCCATCATAATTTCTGCTATTTTTCCTGCCAATTGAATTTTCTTTATCTCTTTTATTCTTTTTCCTATTTTTTTCATGCTCAACTCCTTTATTATCTTTGCTAAGACTGGAATTTCCTTGATAGCTTTTAATAATGGGATCTTAATGCAAACATTCCTTATTTCATGTAGGAAATCATAATTAGGCACCATAATTTGTTTTTCTACACCCCTATCAATTTTTAATCTTTCTGGAAAGGGAGGTGTAGAGGTGGATGTTGATGGCTGCTCCACTATAGGAGTTGAAATTATTGGTTCTTTTTGTTTTGATTTTTCAATGTTTGGGTTTTGAAAAGATGTGTTCTCTTTAAGAATTTTATTTACCCGTAGAGAATCTTCCTCGGAGTTGTTTTTCTCTTGTATTATTACAGAAGGTTTCTTCTTTTCAAGTATTCTTCCAGACCTAAGTTGAACATCATTAAGGTCTAAAGGAGTAATCAAATAGCTTGGGAACTGTTGGCCTTATATCATGTATGTGTTCTGATAGTTTTTATTGTTGGGGTTTGGTATGGGTTGGGCAGGTAACTGATTTGCTTTCTGAGGAAATGGTAATGGAAGTGGTGGATTTTGATGTTGTGGATTTTGAGGATTTTTTTGAGGATTCTATTGAGGAGGGAAATTTGGATATGGTGGATAAGATGGTGGATATTGATAATACTGAGAGTATCTTCCATAGGGATTTTGTGCTCCTTGTGCCCAAGTTTGAGATTGATTTTGGAATTGGGGCCAAGGTTGCTGCCAAGAATTCCAACTTGGTGGGGGTTGATTATACAGCTGATCATGGAATCCTTGTGTTTGAGGTCCCTGCCAAGGCCTCCTAGAGACAAAATTGAGAGAGTCTGTGGAATTTGTAGGGGTTTCTTCTTGAAAGACAACTTTAATACCAGGAAGTGAAGGAAAACTCTTGGTCTCATGTTTTTCTGAACAAATTACACAAGTCTCTACTATTTTTGCATCCAAAGGGCACTCTCTCAAGGCATGCTTCTTTCTACATTTGGGACAAAAGATCGCTAAAGCATCAGATTCAGCTTCTTTCTTGTTTTGTAACTTAAGGGTGTCTATTTGTTCACTAAGACTCACTAAAATATTAGATTTGAATTCATCAAGAATATGTCCTATTTATGCCCTACTTACTGTCCCAGAAGCAGGCTTACTTGCCCTTCCAAGAGCAGGGTCTGTTGGTCCTTTTCCAGTTTTAGATTTCCCTCTTGAAAGGTTGATACATAATTCAACTATTTCAGGTAATGTGAGCTGAGATATATCCCCTTTTCCCATCATATTAAAGCTATCTAGCCATTCATCTCTAATTTTCTTCAACAAGAGAACTTTCAAAGTATCTTGGTCTAAGTTTTCCATTTTTTCTCTTTTGATGTTATAGTTAAACCTTTCCAACAAATCTTCCAGATTTTCATCCTCTTTTTGTAGCATTTTAAACACTTCCTCCTTATGGTTGACTGGCATACAATAATCAAAATACCTCTCTAGTAATGCATGTTTCATGTCTTCCCATGTCCTAATAGAACTGTTGATCAAACTCATAAACCATTTTAATGTTGCTCCTTTCAATGTTGAAGGGAATAGTTTATGTTTTTGGGCATATTGTAAGTAATCATAGGTTCTAAATAGGACTTCAAATTCAAATATGAAGGTTTCAGGATCTTCACTTTTGAGTCCATAAAATTTTGGAAGGACAGAGGGTGAAATATTTTTCATAGTTGCATTGGTTTCTTCATCTACTATAGGAAACCCAAAAGAGCTTCCCATTTCCCTTCTACCTCTTCCTCTACCTCATTCTCCTTCTGCAACTCTACCACCTTCTCCTCTTCCTCTACCTCTACCTCCTCCAAATAGTGTATGTTCTCCATTAAAGGCTCTTCCTCCCCCTTCTTCTACCATGGTTAATTCTCCTGTGGAAGTGGAAAAGTTTATGTCTCTAGTAGGGGTCCTTGAATCTTCTTCTAAGACATGTTCAGTGGATGAAGTGGAAGGTATTCCTGATGGAATATCTGATCTTAAGTCTTCTGGAAGTCTATGATTAGTAAAATATGAGATGTGGGTTTGAGTTGGTGGTGTGACGCCTCTTGGTCTTGGTGGAACAAGTGGTGTTCTAGGAATCAAGCTTCTGCTTCTTATGAATCTACCCCTTGAGTCTCTTTCTCTACGCATATCATTGTTTTTGGGAGGTAAGAAACAAGGCTACCTAGTTACACTTTCCCAGAAATGGTGCCAAAATGTCTACTCAACTTAGTGTTCCTAAATTGATGTCATAAATTGTCAACCAGGACTAGTAAACTGTTGAAGTGAAATGCACTATATGTGCCTAGGTATCTTCTTCCTTCTTCGTTGTGCTTAGTGTTTTTCTATTGTTTTTGGTTTTGTGTTTTTATGCTAAGAGGAAAAGAACTAAATTGTTGGCAAAGAGAAGTTACTGATCACACTAAAACAGAACAAAATCTACTCTAAACTATGTATGGCACCTAAGAACAGAAAATGCTAATCCACAGATTGTAAAGCTGATAAGAAAAGTTACTCATAACATTAAAATAATTCCAATTCATTTCATTAGAGGTATGTTGGAACAACTTGAGAAAAGGATAAGTTTGATGTAATGAGGTTCTCTTTAGTAAACAACAACTTAAAATATCACAGAGAAAATCTCATCCATTGTTAGAAATTTGATGGAACATTTTGAGAAAATATTATCTGCAACATCGTAAGGAATCCTATGCTAAAATAACTTATGACACTAGAATTAACTCATTCTGCAACTCAAAATGTTACTATTAGGCCTCATTCAAGGATTAGAGATCTCTTGGAATAACTTTGGAAAGAGGCTATTTGTAAAATTATGAGAAATTGCAGAACAGTCAAGAACTCAAAATGTTATAACTAAGTCTTGTTCATATGATAATGATGTGTTAGAAGAAGTTAATAACAATAAAATATTATAAAAAAATGAGGGTCTTTTAAGTCTAATTAACAGGACTAGAATGCAACTAGTTAATAAAACTAAAATACAATGAACAGAACTGAACTAAAGTGCAATTAACTCAAGAGTACTACAGCTATATCTCATTCACGCATTATTGATATATTGGAACAGCTCATGAGAACAAGACTAACTGTAATATTTGATATAAGTAAATGACACAAGCATGATGCAAGAGGATAAACTCAGAAAACTAGCTAAGTTAAGAAAAAAATAGAGTTAAAGGTCACTTATCTAGAAAATATGCACAAAGCCTTTTAGACAGTAGGGGCCCTCTACCATCAGATTGGCACACGAATCCTTAACTCCTTAAAATTGCTTCAGATCATGCATCAAAGTTGTACTTCTTTCATTAAAGGAAAAAATGATCAGAAACAAAGTATCACAGTCTTTTAAGAACTAACAACAAAACATCAACTAACTGTTTCTCAGTTCACCGAGTTATTCTTATAAGAAAATACATAACTATCATTGAGTAGAAATAGGCATAGGTGTCTTTTATAATCAAAATTGAACTAGAACTCCTGTTGAGGACTCGTATTTTGTTGAAGACACCTGCAGATTCCTTATCCTTGTAGAAGTATGCTTCTTAGTTTTGGCTTTATCCACGTGCATAACCACTTTCAGATTTTTGCTCAGCCTTTGTAGAGGACAAGGAATGATGTAGGAGAGTTCTGGAATTTAACCATATGCGCATTTACCTCAAATGACACATGTAACCTGTGTGAACATAAATATGGCTACAGAATATGCGACTAGCTACAGAATGGCTGCATTCTGTAGCTAAGTCTGATCAAAGATCACTATGACAACAAAACCACAAAAGTATAATAAGTCAGTCATTGCATGCATTCTTAAAGTGATTTTAATCATTGCCATTGATCTTTTAAGCCTATAACTAATAAAGGACAAATGGAATGAAGTGAAATTTGGTGAAAGGAAAGGACATCTTAAGGGCTCAAAAGTAAGGTTAGGTTAAGCTAAGGTTAAGGGTAAGGTTAAGGTTAAGGTTAGGTTAAGGTTTAGGTCAAGGCTAGGGATAGGTTCAGGTTAAGGGTGAAGGTTAAGGATATGGGTTTATTCAACTTCAGGTTAAGGCTTACCCACTTAACCACCTTAACCTAACTATAACCTTACCTTAACCTAACTTAACCTTAACCTTGACCTTGAACTTAACCTTAACTTTAACTTTACCCTAACCTTAAGGGTTTAGTCAAGTTAATGTTAAGGTTAAATATTTTTTCAAGGTTAGGATTAGGTTATAGTTAAGGTCAAGGTTAAGGTTAGGTTAAGGTGAAGGTTAAGGTTAAGGTTAATGTTAAGGTTTCGGGCAAGGTTAGGGTTAGGTTATAGTTAAAGTTAAGGTTAATGTCAAGGTTAAGGGTAAGGTTAAGGTTAAGGGTTTGGTCAAGGTTAGGGTTAGGTTATAGTGAAGGTTAAGGTTAAGTTAAGGGTAAATTCAAGGATAAGGTTAAGGTTAAGGTTAGGTTAAGGGTAAAGTTAAGGTTAAGGTTAAGGTTTATTCAAGGTTAGCGTTAGGTTATAGTTAAGTTTAAGATAAGGTTAATGATAGGTTAAGGTCAACGGTAGGTTACGGGTAAATTTATTCTTAATCTTAGGTAAGGTTAGGATAAGGTTAGGTTAAGGTTAAGGTTAAGGTTAATGTTAATGTTAAGGTTAAGGGTAAGGTTAAGGTTAACGTTAAGGCTAGGTTAAGGTTAGGATAAGGTTAAGGTTATGGTTAAGGTTAAGGTTAGGTTAAGGGTAAATTCAAGGTTAAGGTTAAGGTTAGGGTTATGGCTCTTAACCTTAACCTTCACTATAACCAAACCTTAACCATAACATTAACCTAAACCTTTACCCTAAGATTAACCTTAACCTTGACCTGAACCTTAACCTTATCTTAACCGTGACCTTCACTATAGCCTAGCCTTAACCTTGACCTTAACTATAACCTAACCCTAACCTTGACCAAACCGTTAACATTAACCTTAACCTTGACCTTACCCTAACCTTAACCCGAACCTTATCCTCATCTTACCCTTAACCTAACCTTAACCTTGATCTTAAATTTACCCTGAACTTAACCTTAACCTTAACCTAACTTTAACCATAACGTAACTTAACCTTAACTTTAATTATAACCTAACCATAACCTTGACCAAACCCTAAGGTTAGGTTAAGGGTAAGATAAGGTTAATTTTAAGGTTAACGTTAAGGTTAGGTTAAGTTTAAAGTCAAGGTTAAGGTAAAGTTAAGGTTAAGGTTAGGTTAAGGTTAAGGCTAAGATTAGGGGAAGGTTAAGGTTAGGTTAAGGGGGTAAGGTTAAGGGTTTGGTCAAGGATAGTGTTAGGCTATAGTTGAGGTCAAGGTTAAGGTTAGGTTATAGTGAAAGTTAAGGTTAAGTTAGGTTAAGTTAAGGTTAAGGGTAAGGTTAAGGGTTTGGTCAAGGTTAGGGTTAGATTATAGTTAAGGAAGAGGTTAAGGTTAGGTTAAGGGTAAAGTTAAGGTTAAGGTTAGGTTAAGGTTAAGGTTAGGTAAGGTTAAGGTTAATGTTAAGGTAAAGTTAAGGTTAAGTTTATGGCTGTGGGAAGGTTAAGGTTAAGGTTAAGGTTAAGATAAGGTTAAGGTTAAGGTTCGGTCAAGGGTAAGGTTAGGTTAAGGTTAAGATTAGGTTAAGGGTAAAGTTAAGGTTAAGTTTAAGGGTTTGGTCAAGGTTAAGTTTAGCTGTTATGGGTGTAGTCAGGTTAAGGTTAAGGTTAAGGGTTTGGTCAAGGTTAGGGTTAGGTTATAGTTAAGGTCAAGGTTAAGGTTAGGTTATAGTGAAGGTTAAGGTTACAATAAGGTTAATGTTAAGGTTAAGGTTAGGGTTAGGTTATAGTTAAGGTTAAGGTTAGGTTAACGGTAAAGTTAAGATTAAGATTAGGTTAAGGTTAAGGTTAGGTAAGGGTAAGGTTAAGGTTACGGGTTTAGTAAGGTTATGGTTAAGGGTCTAAGGTTAAGGTTAAGGTAAAGGTTAGGTTAAGGGTAAAGTTAAGGTTAAGGTGAAGGTTAGGTCATAGTTAAGGTTAAGTTTATAGTTAACCTTAGACTTCACTGTAACCTTAACCCTAACCTTAACTTTAACTATAGCCTAACCCTAACCTTGACGAAACCCTTAACCTTAATATTAACTTGACTAAACCCTTAAACTTAACATTAACCTTACCCTTAACCTTCACCTTAACCTTACCCCCTTAACCTTAACCTTAACCATAACCTTAACTTGACTAAAATCATAACCTTAAACTTACCCTTACCTAACCTTAACCTTAACATAAGGTTAAGGTTAGGTTAAGGTTAGGTTAAGGTTATGGTTAACATTAGGTTAAGGGTAAACTCAAAGTTAAGGTTAGGTTAAGGTTATGGTTATGGTTAAGGTTACGGGTTTAGTCAGGTTAAGGTTAAAGTTAAGGGTTTGGTTAAGATGAGGTTAAGGTTAAGGTTAAGTTTAAGGTCAAGGTTAGGGTTAGGCTAAGTTTAAGGTTAAGGTTATAGTTAAGGTCATGGATAAGGTTAGGTTAAGGTTAAGGTTAAGGTTAAGGTTAAAGGTAAGGTTAAGGTGATGGTTATGGTTAAGTTAAGGTTTTGTTAAGGTTAGGGTTAGGTTATAGTTAAGGTTAGTTTATAGTGAAGGTTAAGGCTAACATTAACCTTAACCTTAACCTTACCCTTAACCTTCACCCTTAACCTTAACCTAACCTTAACCTTAACCTTACACTTAACCTTCTCTTAACCTTAACCTAACCTTATTTTAATCTTAAACTTAACCATAACATTAACCTTAACCTTAACCTTAACCTAACCTTGACCAAACCCTTAACCTTAACCTTAAACATAACCTTCCCCTAACCTTAACCTTAACCTTAAATATAACCTAACCCTAACGTTGACCAAACCCTTAACCTTAACCTTAAACTAACCTTAACTATAACCTAACCCTAACCTTCACCAAACCCTTACCCTTAGCCTGACCTTAACCTTGAATTGATCCTTAACCTAACCTTAACCTTAACCTTCCCCTAACGTTGACCAAACCTTAACCTTAACCTTAACCTAACTTTGACCAAACCTTAACCTCAACCTTAACCCTAACCTTAACGTAACTTTAACCTAACTTTAACCTTTACTGTACCCTTAACCTAACCTTAACCTTAACCTTATCTTAGCCTTAATCTTAACTTATCCTTAACCTTAACCTTAACTCTAACCTTGACCAAACCCTTAACATTAACCTTAACCTTAACTAAACCCTTAACCTTAACCTTAACCTAACCTTAACCTTAGCCTAATCTTAACCTTAACTTAACCTTGACCTTAACCTTAACCTAACCTTAACCTTAACTTAACCCTTACCTTTACCAAACCCTTAACCTTAACCTTAACCTAACTAAACCCTTGACTTTACCCTTAACCTTAACATTACCCTTAACCTAACCTTACCCTTAACCTTAGCCTTAACCTAACCAAACCTGTAACCTTAAATATAACCTAACCCTAACCTTTACCAAACCCTTAATCTTAAACTTAACCTTAACCTTAACCTTAAACTTTACCTAACCTTAACCTTAACCTTCACCATAACCTTAACCTTAACCTTATCTTAACCTTAACCTTCACTATAACCTAACCTTAACCTTGACCTTAACTATAACCTAACCCTAACCTTGACCAAACCCATAACCTTAACCTTCACTATAACCTAACCTTGACCTTAACCTTATCATACCCTTAACCTAACCTTAAACTTAACTATAACCTAACCCTAAGTTTGACCTTATCTTACCCTAACCTTATCTTACCCTAACCTAACCTAACCTTAACCTTAACCATAACCTTAACCTTAATCTTAACCTTACCTTAACCTTAACCTTACCTTAACCTAACCTAACCTTAACCTTAACCTAACCCTAACCTTACCCTAACCTTACCCTTAACCTTACACTTAACCTTAACCTTAACCATAATCTTAACCTCAGGTTAAGGTCAATGTTAAGGTTATGTTAATGTTAAAGTTAAGGTTAAGGTTAGGTTAAAGTTAAGATTAATTTAAGGGTAAAGTTAAGGTTAAGGTTAAGGTTAAGGGTTTGGTAAAGGTTAAGTTTAGGTTAAGGGTAAAGTCGAGGTTAGGTTAGGATAAGGTTAAGGGTAAGGTTACGAGTTTAGTTAGGTTAAGGTTAAGGTTAAGGGTTTGGTCAAGGTTAGAGTTAGGTTATAGTTAATGTCAAGGTTAAGGTTAAGGGTAAGGTTATAGTTAAGTTAAGGTTAACTTTAAGGTTATTGTAGAAATTATATAACTGATATGTTATATGTCTAATATTCTCCGGATCATACACTATTTGACTTCATGCACAATACAGAATCTATTCCACCATTGATCATTACTTGCGGAAATTAAATCAATTGCATGCACACACGAAAACCATAAAAATTCACACACATTAACACAATGATTTATGGGAAAGATTAAAGTTTAAAACTCCCAACTATCTGTATAATATATGTCATAGAGATCATGTAACAATCATCATACAAAGCTTCTCACAAGCTCTCAGTACAATCTCCAATCTCTACACACTAATCAGGTCCGATCCAGAAAATCCCATGCACCGATCTCTACCACCTACTAGCCTGCCTCTACTGTGCAATCCCTACTGAATAATGGCTCTGAATGAACTCAAATCCACCTGGATTGCACTGCTCAATCCTCATTGGCATCTCCATCAATGTGTGGTGCAAACTCATGCATCACTATGGTCACAACTGATAGTCTACTTACTCTTTCACCTACATCTCCATTGGTCTCCACTGAAACTGTCCATGCATTGTAGTTAAATGATGTATTCTTCAGTTGATTAATGAGTTAATAATTAGTGAATTAATTAATTCACACCACTCTCACTATTGTATCAATCAATTAGACTATATACAACTAGCTCAACTGTGTCTAACTGAGTTAAACTGAACACAACTCCACCAAATACTTCTACAAATCCACCAAACTCTGTCACATGAGTTCTAACTAAAGTCTCTATGAAATAGCTCCACTTAACCCTCAGGAATAGCGCAATTCCTTCTGTCAGCTCCTGTGCCACATTTGTGCACTTAACTGAAGTGCTCCAAGAAAATAAGATAATGTTTATAGTCCAAATATTATTAAGAGCTAATAATATTCGACATATCTATTTTTAGACTCGCAATATAAAAATAGATTCCGCCCAATATGTCTAAAAATAGAAGTCCATATATTTTTCCAACTTGACCAACCATCCACAAATAGCATCCTGCAACTCATAGAATATGATCGACATGTCTAAAAATAAACTTGCGCCAAAAATAGCTTGCGGGCCCACTTAGTGAAGGCGACTCTTTTCACTAAGCTCATCATCTTGTTGCAATCTCAACACTCCCTCTCAACAAGATAGGGATTATCAACCACCCCGATCCTACCCTTGTGGTATTCTAATTTTCTCTTGGTGAGCGCCTTCGTCAAGATATCAGCATCCTGATCCTCCGTGGGAATGTATGAAAGTAACATGATCTTTCGCTGCACACAATCTCTGATATGATGATACCGGATGTCAATGTGTTTAGATCTATCATGAAATACTGGATTAACCGAGAGTTTAATGCAACTCTGATTATCACAATAAATCACAGTAGGATCTAAGTGTGAACCGAATAACCCGACCAGGATCTTCCTCATCCATATAGCCTCGCATGCAGCCAAACTCGCTGCCATATACTCGGCCTCTGCTGAACTGAGTGCCACGGATCTCTGCTTCCTGCTATACCAAGAAACTGTTGTCGACCCGATACTGAAAATCCCTCCAGATGTGCTCTTTCTATCCATTGGGCTCCCTGCCCAATCTGCATCCGTGAAGCCACACAGCTTCACCTCATCCGACTGTTTGTACCAAAGTCCATATCCCGATGTGCCTCTGAGATATCTCAATACATGCTTCCCCACCTTCCAAAAGAGCTTGGTAGGCTTAACCATAGCTTGTGAAAGCTGGTTAACAGCGTAGCATATGTCAGGTCATGTATTGACTAGATACATAAGCGACCCCACCAACTGTCGGTAAACAGTGGCATCCACTACCTCTGCCGATGTAGCATCCTCTTTCCTCCAACCACCAGGAAGAGGAGTGTTGATAGGCTTGTAGCCATGCATGTTGAACTTCTCCAGTATCTCACAGGCATACTTGTCTTGAGACACAAACAATCCATCACTGCGCTGCCAAATTTCCAATCCTAGGAAATAATGAAGGAGGCCCAAGTCCTTCATCTCAAACTTTTTTTCAAGATCAGCCTTGCATGAGAGTATCAACTGTTTATCACCCGTCAAAATCAAATCATCTACATAAAGTAAAATGATCAACAAATTACCCTCCACCACAATCTGGTATAGGTTCAGATCTGCCTCACTCTTGGTGAATCCAAGACTGGTGAAATAATTGTCTATTCGTGTGTACCAAGCACGAGGTGCTTGTTTCAACCCATACAACGCTCTTTTGAGCTTGCACACATGTGACTCATTGCTGAAGATTTCGAAACCTTTGGGTTGATCTATGTACACCTCTTCCTCAATGACTCCATTGAGGAACACAGTCTTCACATCCATCTGATGAATGTGCCATCCCATCAGCGCTGAGAGAGCTAGGATGCTCTGTATGGAAGAATACCTTGCGACAGGTGAAAATGTTTCCTCATAGTCGATCCCATAAATACGTGAGAAGCCCTGGGAAACAAATCTTACCTTGTTCTTCTTGATGCTCCCGTCAGCTTCTTGCTTCACTTTGTAGATCCATCTCGAACCTACCACTGATTTCCCTTTCGGCCTTGGGACAATCTCCCATGCACTGTTTCTGAAAATCAAATCATACTCTTCTACCATGGCATCTACCCATGCAGGGTCCTCCACAGCTTCCTCGAAAGAGGATGGCTCTGTCATGATACACTTGCTCATCAGAGCCATGTATCCAGTATATCTGTCAAGTGACTGTCTCTATCTGTGCTGTGATGTAGGTGCTCCTACAATCTTCTCTGCATCTCTATTCAGTCACTCAGCTTCTGTAGTGTGCTTCCGCCCTCTGATTGTTGGCACTGCATGAGTGGTTTCTTCCACTCCATGAACCTCCTCTTAGGGATGATCCACATCCTGAGGCTCATTCTTAGGAAATAATAACTCCTCATCTGCATGCAAGTGTGGCTCCCTCTCAAGTGAACACTTCATGGCTTTCTCCTCATGAAATTTGATATCCTGTCGCACAACAGTCTTCCGACTATCTGGATAATACACACGATAGTTGTGGGGTGTATCTGTGTACCCCAAAAATATCCCAACCTCCACGGTCGGCTCCAGCTTCTTCCTGGCATCCTTTGTCACATGAATGTAAACAGGTGAGCAAAAAATCTTCAAATGAGAAATATCAAGGCTCTTACCAGAAAATTCCTCCTCGGGTGTACTCATGCCAAGTATCCTATGAGGACAATGGTTTTTCACATAAACCGCAGTATTGCATGCCTCAGCCCAAAAGTGTATGGGAAGGCCCTGATCATGCAACATCGCCCGTGTAGCACCCATGATCGTTCTGTTCTTTCTCTCCATGACCCCATTCTACTGTGGGTTATGAGGTGATATGAGCTCTCTTTGAATTCCTTCTGCGCTGCAAAAGTCCTTGAATTCGCCAGAGATGAATTCACCACCATTATCGCTCCTAAGAGCCTTCACCTGCTTCCTCGATTCTTTCTCAACCAGTGCCTTGAACTCATAGAAATTTGAGTATGTCTCGCTCTTCTTCTGCATGAAGAAGATCGAGCACTTATGAGAAAAATCATCAACAAAGATCACATAATACCTGTTCTTTGTTGTCGAAGCTACTCAGAAAGGTCCACACACGTCTGTGTGAATTCTCTCAAGGATCGTCGTGGCATGACTATCCTTCTCATGAAAGGTGGGTTTCACAAATTTTCCCAAAGTACAACCCTTGCACTGATCTTACTGCGTAAGTGTACGTTTGGGAAGCCTGGTAGAAATCTGCTGCAAAAATTTGAAAGCACCATGGTGAAGATGGCCCAATCTCCTGTGCCATAGCTCGCCCTCATCTCGGCTCACCACTCCTTCTGCCTTGCCTGCCATTGCTGCACAGCCATCTACCTGCAACTGATAAAGGTTCTTAACTTGAACCCCTATCCTCCGGGTTTCACCAGTTGCCTTACTGCGCAGGAAAGCCTTTCCCTCGCTAAAGACAACATCATATCCCTTGTATTCCAACATCGCCATAGATATCATATTCTTCTTCAATCCTAGAACATGCATGACATCCTCCAAGATGAAAGGTTTGCCACACTCCCTCTCAAAGGAAATGGTCCTGATACCAGTTGCATTGTATCTACCATCATCGCCCATCTTGATGTGCACTCCAAGATCCTTCTCATCCAGATCAGTAAAAAAATATTTGTCTCCGGTCATATGGAAAGATGCACCACTGTCAAGAAACCACATTGAACCCATCACACCTGAGACAAAGCATGCGATCAGAAAAAAATATAGCTCAAACTATGAGGCTATGGCCTCTCCAGCTGTAGATCTAGAAACCTTCTTATTTTTCTTCTTCTATGGACAATTAGTGGCGTAATGTCTGTGTTGGTGACAGTGAAAGCACTTCACCTTGGACATGTCCTGCTTCTTGCATTTCACACCAGATTGAGAAGTATTTTTCTTGCTCTTCCTCTTCCTTGATTTGGCAGCTAAAGCACAATTTTCTTCATCTTCATTCTTCGATGAAGATCCATCCCTGGTACTCCGCCTTATCTCCTCCTGCACAAGATCCGACCAAAGTCGCTCCCATCCTGGCAGTTTCTCCCGACCATTGACAGAATCCTCATAGGAATGCCAACTCTTTGGAAGCCCAAGGAGAGCCAAGCTCACCAAGCCCTATTCATCTATAGCAACCCCCACACTTCCCATCTCATTCCTGCACTAGAAAAACTTTGTGAGGTACTTGGGTATACTTTCTCCCTTTCCCATTTTTATTTTCCTGAGTTTATCCTTGAGTGCCAACTTCCTCTGTTCGCTCTTGCTTTGGAACAAATCTATCAAATATTTCCACATCAAGAATGGAGAAGCTTTACCATGAAGGCTGGACACTATGTGATCCTTCACACCTTCCAACAGAATCCTTCGAAATTTTTCTATCTTCTTTTGCCATGCGTCAAGTGCGGCAGCATCGCTAGAAGAAAGTTTTAGAATTTCTGCATCTATGAACTCCTTCAACCCATTATCCTCCAGCACCGCCTCCATATTGTCGTTCCATGAAATATAATTTGAGCTGCCCTCAAGGGAATAATCCAATCGCAATCTGTTGAAAGAAATCTCAACTTCGACACCAAGAAAACACTACTGAAAATTCGAATTCCACCAGCACAAAACTCAACCGCTTCAATGCTTTGCAATAGCTCCAATGATCAACTATCACTCTGATACCATGTAGAAATTATATAACTGATATGTTATATGTCTAAGATTCTCCTGATCATACAATATTTGACTTCATGCACAATATAGAATCTATTCCACCATTGATCATTACTTGAGGAAATTAAATCAATTGCATGCACACATTAAAACCATAAAAATTCACACACATTAACACAATGATTTATGGGAAAGATTAAATCTGAAAACCCCCAACTATATGTATAATATATGTCATATATATCATGTAAAAATCATCATACAAATCTTCTCACAACCTCTCAGTACAATCTCCATTGCTACACACTAATCAGGTCCGATCTAGCAAATCCCATGCACCGATCTCTGCCACCTGCTAGCCTGCCTCTACAGTGCAATCCCTGTTGAATAATGGCTCTAAATGAACTCAAATTTACCTGGTTTTCACTGCTTAATCCTCATTAGCATCTCCATCAATGTGTGGTGCAAAATCATGCATCACTATGGTCACAACTGATAGTCTACTTGCTCTTTCACCTACCTCTCCACTGGTCTCCACTGAAACTGTCCATGCACTGTAGTTAACTGATGTAATATTCAGTTGATTAATGTGTTAATAATTCATGAATTAATTAATTCACACCACTCTCACTAGTTTATCAATTAGTTAGACTAGATACAACTAGCTCAACTGTGTCTAATTGAGTTAAATTGAACACAACTCCACCAACTACTTCTACAACTCCACCAAAATATGTCACATGAGTTCTAACTGAAGTCTCCATGCAATAGCTCCACTTAACCCTCAGGAATAGCGTAATTCCTTCTGTCAGCTCCTATGCCACATTTGTGCACTTAACTGAAGTGCTCCAAGAGAATAAGATATTTTTTATAGTCCAAATATTATTAAGAGCTAATAATATTCAACATATATATTTTTAGACTAGCAATCTAAAAATAGATTTCGCCCAATATGTCTAAAAATAGAAGTCCATCTATTTTTCCAACTTGACCAACCATCCACAAATAACATCCTGCAACTCATAGAATATGATCGACATGTATAAAAATAGACATAGTCTAAAAATAGACTTGCGCCAAAAATAGCCTGTGGGCCCACTTAGTGAAGGTGACTCTTTTCACTAAGCTCATCATCTTGTTGCAATCTCAACAGTTAGGTTAATGTTAAATTTATGTTAAGGTTAAGGTTAAGGTTAGGTTAAGGATAGGGTTATGGTTAAGGTTAAGGTTAAGGTTCAGGTTCAAGTTAAGGTTAAGGGTTTGGTTAAGGTTAGGGTTAGGTTTTAGTTAAGGTTACGATAAGGTTAAGGTTAAGGTTAAGGGGGTAAGGTTAAGTTTAAGGTTAATTTTACGGGTTTAGTCAGGTTAAGGTTAAGGTTAAGGGATTGGTCAAGGTTAGGGTTAGGTTATAGTTAAGGTCAAGGTTAACGGTAAGGGTAAGGTTATAGTTAGGTTAAGGTTAAGGTTAGGATAAGGTTAAGATAAGGTTAAGGTTAAGGGTTTGGTCAAGGTTAGCATTAGGTTATAGTTAAGTTTAAGGTTAAGGTTAGGTTAAGATAAGGTTAAGGTCAAGGTTAAGGGTAAGGTTAAGGTTAGGTTAAGGTTAAGATTAGGTTAAAGGTATAGTTAAGGTTAATTTTAGATTAAGGGTAAAGTTAAGGTTAAGGTTAGGGTTAAGGTTAAGGTTAAGGTTAGGATTTTTTCAAGGTTAGGGTTAGGTTATAGTTAAGGTTAAGGTTATGAGTTTAGTAAGGTTAAGGTTAAGTTTAAGATTAAGTTTAAGGTTAAGTTAAGGGTAAAGTCAAGGTTAAAGTTAGGTTAAGGTTAAGATTAAGGATAACGTCAAGGTTAAGGTTACATGTCTTAACCTTAACCTTCACTATAACTTAACCTTAAACTTAACCTTAACCTTAAGCTTAACCTAACCTTAACCATAAACTTAACCTTAACCTTGACCTTCACCCTTAACGTTAACCTAACATTGACCTTAACATTGACCTTAACCTTAACCTAACCTTAACCATAAAATTAACCTTAACCTTAACCTAATCCTTAACCTTAACCTTGAGTTTAACTATAACCTAACCCTAACCTTGACCAAACTCTTAACCTTAACCTTAACCTGAATAAACCTGTAAACTTAACCTTAACCTTAACCTTCACCCTTAACCCTAACCTTACCCTTAACCTTAACCTTAACCTGAGGTTAAGATTATGGTTAAGGTTAAGGTTAAGGATAAGTTAAGGTTAAGGGTAAGGTTAAGGTGAAGGTTACGGGTTTAATCAGGTTAATGTGAAGGTTAAGGTAAGGTTAAGGTTAGGTTAAGGTTAAGATCAGGTTAAGGGTAAAGTTAAGGTTATGGTTAGGGTAAGGTTAAGGTTAGGTTATGGGTAAATTTAAGGTTATGGTTATGGTTATGGTTACACTAATTTTCAGGTTAAGGTTAAGGTTAGGGTTAAGGTTAGGGAAGGCTAAGGTTAAACTTAAGGTTAAGGTTAAGGTTTGACTTTACCCTTAACCTAATTTTAACCTTAACCTTATCTTACCCTTAACCTTAACTTATCCTTAACCTTAACCTTAACCTTAAACTTGACCTAATAGTAACCTTAACCTTGACCTAACCATAACCTTAACTTTAACCTTAACCTTAACCTTACCCCCGTAACCTTAACCTTAACCTTAACATTATCTTACCCTTAACCTTAACCATAAACTTAAACTTGAATTTACCCTTAACCTAACATTAACCTTAACCTTAACTTAACCCTAACATTGACCAGACCCTTAACCTTATCCTCAACCTGACTAAACCCATAACCTTAACCTTAACCTTACCCTTAACCTTCACCTTAACCTTGACTTTACCCTTAACCTAACCTTAACTATAACCTAACCCTAACCTTGACCAAACCCTTAACCTTAACCTTAACTTAACCTAACCTTAACATTACCCTTAACCTAACCTTAACCTTAACCATAACCTTAACTAAAACCTTCCCCTAACCTCAACCCTAACCTTAACCTTAAATATAAAGTAACCCTAACATAAACCTTAACCATAACATTATCTTTAACCTTAACCTTAACCTTAACTATAACCTAACGCTAACCTTGACCAAACCCTTAACCTTAACCTTAACTTGACCTTAACTATAACCTAACCCTAGCCTTGACAAAACCCTTACCCTTAACCTAACATTAACCTTGAATTTACACTTAACCTACCCTTAACCCCGACCTTAACCTAATCTTAAACTTAACTTCACCCTTAATCTAATATTAACCTTAACCTAACCTTAACCTTAACGTAACCTTAACCTTAACCTAATTGTAACCTTAACCTTACCTTGACATAACTTAACATTAACCTTGACATTAACCTTAACCTAACTTAACCTTAACCTTAACCCTTAATTTAACCTTAAATTTACCCTTAACCTAACCTTAACCTTAAACTTACCCTTAACCTTAACCTACACCCTTAACCTTAACCTAAGTCTAACCTTGACCAAACCCTTAACCTTAAGCTTAACCTCACTAAACCCTTAAGGTTAGGGTAAGGTTAAGGTTAAGGTCAAGGTCAAGGTCAAGGTTAAGTTAGGTTAATGTAAGGTTAAGGTTAAGTTAAGAGTAAAGTCAAGGTTAAGGTTAAGGGTTTGATAAAGGTTAAGGTTAGGTTATAGTTAAGGTTAAGGGTTTGGTCAAGGTTAGCATTAGGTTATAGTGAAGTGTAAGGTTAAGGTTACAGATTGACTTTACCCTTAAGTTAACCTTAACCTTATCCTTAACCTTAACCTTAACCTTTATGCTAACCTTGACCTTAACCTTAACCTTATCCTTATCTTAACCTAAACATAACCTTAACCTTAACATTAACCATAACCTAACCTTAATCTTAACTTTATACTTATCTTAACCTTAACCTTACCCTAACCTTAATCTTAACCTTTACATTAACCCAAACCTTAACCATAACCCTAACCTCCTTGACCAAACCCTTAACATGAACCTTAACCTTAACCTTAACCATAAAATTAACCTAATATTAACCTTAACCTTACCCTTAACATAACCTTAACCTTGATCTTACCCTTAACCTTAACCTTACCCTTAACCTAACCTAACCTTAACCTTAACCTAACCCTAAGCTTAAACTGACTAAACGCTTAAGGTTAGGGTAAAGTTAAAGTTAAGGTTAAGCTCAAGGTTAAGGTTAAGGTTAAGTTAGGTTAAGGTAAGGTTATAGTTAGGTTAAGGTTAAGGTTAAGGTTAGGTTAAGGTTAAGATAGGATTAAGGCTAAGGTTAAGGTTAAGGTTAGGTTAAGGTAAAGTTAAGGTTAAGGTTAGGTTAAGGGTAAAGTCAAGGTTAAGATTAGGTTAAGGTTAAGGGTTTGGTTAAGGTTATGGTTAGGTTTTAGTTAAGTTTAAGGTTAGGTTAAGTTTAAGGTTAACGGGGTAAGTTTAAGGTTAAGGTTTAAGGTTATGGTTAAGGGTAAAGGTTCAAGTTAAGGTTAAGGGTAAGGTTAAGGTTACGGGTTTAGTGAGGTTAAGGTTAAGGTTAAGGTGAAGTTAATGTTAGGTCCCTATATTACTAGTATAGTCCCTTATTGTTGTTAGTGTAACCCCCTTATTGTTATTATTGTACCCCTGTAACCTCCATATTTTTATTATTGTGCCCTTAAATTATTATTTTTATCTCGGCTAGGATTACATTGTGGCCCCACTAGGATTACATTATGGCCCCATGGACTCCTATATATAGAAAGGAAGTTTTGTAATTTGTATCATCCAAGAATTGTTCTTTCATGTAATGTATTGGAGGTTTCCCCATCGAAGTGGCTTATTTATAAGGCATTGATATCTCTTTTATTCTATTTTTAGAGCTGGTTTCACAACATTTGGTATCAGAGCTTTGGATTCTAGGGTTTCACTGCTCCAAACAGGTCATCATGGCATTTGCACTATAAATTTTTTTATATGAAGTTTCAGAAGCTTAAATTTTTAGGGTACGAAGCTAAAATCTGGAGGAACATCGTCAAAACATTTCAAATCTTGGTTCGTAACATTTTCAGAGATATGATCCGTGGAATTTAGGTCTTTTTCCAGCTCCTCAATTTAATCGAAACAGGTCATTGTGGAATTTTCACTATAAATTTTTTTCTACGAAGGTTTAGAATCTAAAATTTTTAGGGTGCGAAGCTGAACTCCTAAGGAAACCCATCACAAAATTTCAGAGCTTATTTCACAGTATGTTCGGAGATATGATTTGTGGAAGGTAGTGATTTTTCAAACTCCTGAATTTCATCTCAAAGAGGTGATCGTGGAAAAATCTTCATAACTCTCTCTCTAAGCATCGGATTGGAGTGTCGTAAAAAGTGGTCACAAGTACACAGACTGTAGTTTATTTGCTATCCATTTCAGACCTAAAATATGAAACAGTGACACGTGGAAAGTCATACAATTTCGCTCTACTGAACTAGTCCATAATTAGGTCATTGTGGGAGATTGGACATAAATTTTACTTGGAGAATACAAATCAAGTCAAACCTGTGGAAGTCGAAAGATAATTCATATGGCTACCTTAGTGCCCAATTTCAGATATTGAAGAGCCGCAATCACAAATATAACCCAATTTCAATATCTAGCTTTTCAAAAGCAAGAAAAAGATGTGTACTTTTTTTACGAATTACATAAGTCTTATTTGAAGAATCAATTTGAATTGATTCCAAGGGAATATTGTAAAATATGTATCAGTATTGGATTCAAAAAAAAATTCCCCATAAAAATAATTCAACACCCATTAACCCTTCAGAAGGCTCTACTATGACTCATGAAGATGAATAATTGCAACCTGATCTATCAAAATTACAAGAGAAATTGCACCAAATTTCTCTCTCGAGAAGAGCAACAAAAAATGAAATGGATTTTTTGAAGAAAGGTATTGAATCTAGGATAGATGGCATGGAATCGAATATGTATTACATGGAAGCTAAGATCGATATAAAAATGAAATACAACATGGAAAACATGAAGAATGATCTAAAAGAAGACATGGAAGGTTTGACAAAGTTGATACAAGAAATTTTTCCTATTGGTGAAAAGATAGTAGAGGAAACTCATGATGAGAACAAAATAAATGTTAATCGTGACTTCATGAACTCTAATGTTAGCTGGAAGAACCACCATATTCCAAAAATGGATATGAGGAAGTTTGATGGAAAGGATCCTGTAACATGGATACTACAAATGGAGCAATATTTTGATCTCCATAATGTTCAAAACACACAAAAGGTACGCATTGCAACTTTACATTTAGAACAAGATACATTTGTATGGTATTGATGGCTTTGCTCCCGTAAAAAAAATGTCACTTGGTCAATTTTTATGGAGGAAATGATAGCACATTATGAGGATACAAAGAGAAAGACCTTCTTTAGCCAATTGATAAATCTCAAACAAAAGTGTTTAGTGGGGAAGCACATTGAGGACTTCCAAAAATTGAATATAAGGGTAACTGATATTCCAGAGGAACACATGATTGATCTCTTCATAGGTACTTTAAAGGATAACATCCAACATGAAGTTCGCATTTTGGAACCTGATTCATTGGAGAAGGCATTCAGATTGGCAAGAAAAATTGAATGTAAAATTATGGAAATAAGGAAGCCTACCACTCACTTCTATAAAGAAGGAAGTGTTGCTACATTGATATTTCCACAACCTACAAGGCTGACACCACAAAAATTGGAAGAAAAAAGAGAAAAAGGGCTTTGCTACAGTTGTGATAGAAAATAAACTAAAGGTCATAAGTGTGCTGAGAAGAAATTATTTTACATAGATTGTGAAAAGGAAGAAGAAAATGAACAAGAAGAGGATATACACCAAGAACTAGCCCTAAAAGAGGAATAAATGAGTCTGACCATATCATGTAATGCATTGGCAGGAATTACCACTCCTCAAACTCTCAAGATAGAAGGACATATCAAGAAGAAAAAAGTAATAGTGTTGATTGATTCAGGTAGCACCCATAATTTTATTCATTGTAAGGTAGCCAAGGAATTGAATTGTTTCCTATAGCCAGCACTAGAATGTCAAGTGATGGTTGCAAATGGAGGAACTATAATTTTCTCTAGAAAATTCCATTATATCAAGCTAACCATGGGGGAATATGTATTGAATAGTCCAATTCTTTCCATTCCTATGGGAGGTGATGATGTTGTACTAGGAGTACAATGACTACAATCTTTGGGGACGATAGCTTTTAATTTTCAAGAAATTTTCTTGAAATTTTTTTCAGAAGGAAAGGAAGTCAAATTAAGGGGTATTGCAAGGAAGCTAGGAAAGATAATAATCTCTAGTGTCATGAAAAATCTTCTAAAGAAATAACAATGAGGCGTAATTGCACAATTATACTCACTAGAAGTTCCAACATCAAAATCATCTATTTCTGCAGATCTCCAACAAGTCTTGGACAATCATTCCAAGGTGTTTGAAACTCCCAAAGGACTCCCACCTATTCGTGATCATGATCATTCTATTCATTTGATTCCAGGAAGTGTTCCTCCAAACATTAGGCCTTATAGATATCCTTATGTCCAAAAGATCGAAATTGAACATATCATTACAAAAATGTTAGAGGCGGGTATAATTGAACCTAGTCAAAGTTCTTTCTTTGCTCCTGTAGTATTGGTACACAAGAAGGATGGATCATGGTGTATGTGTCCAGATTATAGGGAGCTCAATAAGCTCACCATTAAAGATAAATTTCCCATTCCTATGATTGATGAATTATTGGATGAATTACATGGAGAAACTTATTTTACCAAGTTGGATCTTCGTTCAGGATATCATCAAATTAGAATGAAGACACAAGATATTCCAAAAATAGGATTTCAAACTCATGAGGGTCATTATCAATTTTTGGTCATGCCTTTTGGCCTTACCAATGCACCTTCTACATTTCAAGGGTTAATGAATTCCATTTTCAAACCCTTCCTTAGAAAATTTGTGCTAGTATTTTTTGATGATATACTAATTTACAGTAGGTCTTGGAAGGATCATGTTGAACATGTTGACAGGGTGCTCAAACTATTGCAGGAGAAACAATTATATGAAAAAACATCCAAATGTTTCTTTGGAGTACAAGAGGTGGAATATCTGGGTCATATTGTATCTCACGAGGGTGTTAAAGTAGACCCTAACAAAATTAAAGCCATTAAGGAATGTAAAGTCCCCACAACCATAAAGCAGTTGTGAGGATTTCTTGGGTTAACAGGGTATTATCGCAAGTTTGTTAAGAATTATGGGAGAATAGCAGCACCTCTAACAACATTATTGAAGAAAGATGCATTTTCATGGACTCCTCAAGCAACTAAGGCCATTGAACGTCTTAAAGAGGCAATGTGCCTAGCACCGGTCTTAGCTACACCAGACTTCACAAAAACCTTTATTGTGGAATGTGATGCTTCAGGAAATGGAATTGGTGCAGTTTTAATGCAGGAAGGAAGACCCATTGCTTTTGAAAGTCGTCCAATCAAAGGAAAGTATTTACAGAAACCTATTTATGAGAAGGAAATGTTAGCAATACTGCATGCACTAAAGAAATGGTGAGCTTACCTAATGGGAAGACACTTCAAGGTAAAAACTGATCATGATAGTCTTAAACACTTTTTGGAACAAAGACTATCTTCAGAAGAGCAGCAAAAATGGGTCACAAAGATGGTGGGTTATGACTTTGAAATAATCTACAAAAAAGGAAAGCTTAATGTTGTTGCAGATGCACTCTCAAGAAAGAATGAAGAGGTGGAAGCATTGCTTTGTGCCATTTCTATTATCCAACTAGATTGGATAATCGAAGCAAGAGATGAATGGAAGAAGGAAAAAGATGTATGGACACTCATTCAAAAGTTGCAGCAAGATCCTAGTACATCTGATACATTTAGTTGAAAAAATGATTCCTTATGGTACAAAGATCGCTTATATCTTTGTAAGAATTCCCAACTAAAACAAAAGATTCTTCTGGAATTGCACACTTCTCCTTTAGGAGGACACTCAGATTTTTAAAAACTTACCACAGGGTGAAGAAAGAATTTTTTTGGGATGGCCTTAAATCTGATATTCGAAAGTTTGTGGCGGAATGTTTGGTCTGCCAGCAGAATAAAGTGGAAACAATTAAGACCCCAGGACTTCTACAACCTTTATCCATTCCAAGTCAACGTTGGGAGGAGATTTCAATGGATTTTATCACAGGTTTACCTAAGTCCGAAGGAAAGAGTGTCATCATGGTGGTACTTGATAGACTTACCAAGTATGCACACTTTTGTGCATTATCTCATCCATTTAAAGCAAGTACAGTTGCTACTACATTTATGGACACAATTCAAAAGCTACATGGAAACCCAAGGATTATTGTGAGCGACAGAGATCCCATTTTTACTGGAAATTTTTGGACGGAGTTATTTTCTTGTTTGGGTACTCAATTAGCTCATAGCTCATCTTATCATCCTCAATCTAATGGTCAAACCGAGATAGTAAATAAATGTTTGGAAGGATATCTTCGTTGTTTTGTATCTGATAAACAAACACAATGGGTCAAGTGGTTACCTCTCGCTGAATGGTGGTATAACACTTCCTTCCATACTGCAGCAAAAATGACCCCATTTATGGCACTTTATGGATATCATCCATCATCCATCACATCATCTTTAAGAGAAAATTCGAAGGTTCAAGCAGTGGAAGATCACATCGAGCATCAACAAGAAGTTCTCCAACTCTTAAAGGATAACCTGAATTTGGCACAAAATCAAATGAAACAATAGGTAGATCAACATCGCAGCGAGAGAAGTTTTGATGTAGGAGATTGGGTATTTTTACGGCTACAACCATACAAACAAATGTCCCTCAAGCAAGCAAAGAAGGATAATAAATTATCGCCAAAGTACTATGGTCCTTACAAGGAGTTGCAAAAGATTGGTACTATGGCATACAAATTGGAGCTTCCTGCTTCTTCGCGAGTACATCCAGTTTTCCATGTTTCATGCTTAAAGAAGGTTATAGGTGAAAATCTTCCAGTTCAAACAATATTGCCAGAACTTGATGAGGAAGGAAAAATCATATTGGAACCTGAAGCGGTCACGGAAACAAGAACTCGACAAATATGGAATCGATCAATTTCAGAGTATCTCATCAAGTGGAAGAACTTACCCACTGAAGATTCTACATGGGAGGATGAGAATTTTATACAGAAGCACCCAGAGCTACTCAAGTGTTGAGGACAACACTTTTTTGAAGGAGTGGGGCATGTTAGGTCCCTATATTACTAGTATAGTCCCTTATTGTTGTTAGTGTAACCCCCTTATTGTTATTATTGTACCCCTGTAACCCCCATATTGTTATTATTGTGCCCTTAAATTATTATTGTTAGGTCGGCTAGGATTACATTTTGGCCCCACTAGGATTACATTATGGCCCCATGGACTCCTATATATCGAAAGGAGGTTTTTTAATTTGTATCATCCAAGAATTGTTCATTCATGTAATGTATTGGAGGTTTCCCCCTCGAAGTGGCTTATTTCTAAGGCGTTGATATCTCTTTTCTTCTATTTTTGGAGCTGGTTTCATAACAGTTAAGGGTAAGGTTAAGGTCAAGGTCAAGGTTAAGGTTAAGTTAGGTTAAGGGTAAGGTTAAGGTTAAGGTTATGGGTTTAGTCAGGTTATTGTTAAGGTTAAGGTTACAGGTTTAGTCAGGTTAAGGTTAAGGTTAAGGGTTTGGTCAAGGTTATGGTTATGGTTAAGGTTAAGGTTAAAGCTAGGTTAAGGTAAGGTTAAGGTTACGAGTTTAGTCAGGTTAAAGTTAAGGTTAAGGTTAAGGTTAAGGTTATGGTAAGGTTAAGGTTAAGGTTAATGTTAAGGTTAGGTTATATTGAAGGTTAAGCTTACGGTTAGGTTCTAGTTAAGGTTAATTTTAAGGTTATGGTTAGGTCAAGGTTAAGGTTAAGCTTAAGCTTAAGGATAAATTAAGGTTAAGGGTAAGATAAGGTTAAGGTTAAGTTTAATGTTAAGGTCAAGGTTAAGGTTAAGGTTAAGGTTAGGTAAAGGTTAAGGTTAGGGTTAGGTTATAGTTAAGGTCAAGGTTAAAGTCAAGGTCATGGTCAAGGTCAATGTTAAGGTTAAGTTAGGTTAAGGTTATGGGTTTAGTCAGGTTAAGATTAAGGTTAAGAGTAAGGTTTTGTTCAACGTTAGGGTTAGGTTATATTTAAGCTTAAGGTAAAGTAAAGATTAAGGTTAAGGTTTTGGTTACGGTTCTTAACCTTAACCTTAAATATAACATAACCTTAACCTTGACCTTAACTATAACCTAACCCTAACTTTGACCAAACCCTTAACATTAACCTTTACCTTAACATAACCTTAACATTAACTAAACCCTTAACCTTAACCTTAACACTTAACCTTTCCAAACCCTTAACCTTAACCTTAACCTTAACCTTCCCATAACCATAACCTTAACCTTAACCTGACTAAACCTATAACCTTAACCTAACCTTAACTTTAACTTTACCCTTAACCTACCCTTAACCATAACCTTAACCTTAACGTTTACCTTAACGTTAAACTTACCTTTACCTAACATTAACATTAACCTAACCTTAACCTTAACATTAACATTTACCTAGCCTTAACCTTAACCTAACCCTAATCTTACCCTAGCCTTAACCCTAACCCTAACCTTAACTTTACCCTTAACCTAACCTTAACCTTAAAGTTAGCCCTTAACCTTAATGTTAACCTGACTAAACCCGTAACCTTAACCTTAACTGTTACCCTTAACCCTAACCTTAACCTTAACGTGAGGTTAAGATTATGGTTAAGGTTAAGGATAAGTTAAAGTTAAGGGTAAGGTTAAGGTTAAGGTTACGGGTTTAGTCAGGTTAAGGTTAAGGGTTTGGTCAAGGTTAGGGTTAAGTTATAGTTAAGGTCAAGGTTAAGGTTAAGGTTAAGGTTATGTGTAAGGTTAGGTAAAGGTTAAGGTGAGGTTAAGGTTAGGCTAAAGTTAGCCTTAACCTTGACTTTAACCTTAACTTTAACCTTACCCTTAACCTTAAGGATAAGGTTAAGATTACGTTAATGGTAAAGTTAAGGTTAAGGTTAAGGTTAAGGTTAAGGTTAGGTTAAGGTTAAATTCAAGGTTAAGGTTAAGTTAAGGTTCAAGTTACAGGTTTAGTCAGGTTAATGTTAGGTTAAGGTTAAGGTTAAGGTTAATGTAAGGTTTGGTTAAACTTAATCTTACCCTTAAACTTATCTTAACTTTACACTAACCTTAAACCTAACCTTACCTTTAACCTTAACTATAACCTAACTCATAACCTTAACCTTCCCAAACACTAAACCTTAACCTTAACCTTAACCTTAACCTAACCTTAACCTTAACCTTAATCGTAACCTTAGCCTTACCCTTAACCTTCACGTGATCCTTAACCTTCACCTTAACCTGACCAAACCTTAACCTTAACCTTAACATTATCCTTAACCTAACCTCAAACTTAACCTTAACCTTAACTATAACCTAACCTTAACCTTACTCATAACCTTATCTTTACCCTTAACCTTAACCTTAATTTTAACCTTAACCTAACCTTAACCATAACCTAACCTTAACCTTAAACTTAACCTGACCTTAACTATAACCTATCCCTAACCTTGACCAAACCATTAACCTTAACCTCAACCTGAACCTTTACCCTAACCTTACCCTAACCTTAACCTTAACCTTAACCTAAGGTTAAGGTTAAGGTAAGGTTATAGTTAGGTTAAGATTATGGTTAAGGTTAAGATAAGGTTATGTTTAAGGTTAGGTTAAGGTTACAGGTATTAACATTAACATTCACTATAACCTACCCTTAACATTAACCTTTACCTAACCTTAAACTTAACCTTAACCATAACTTTAACCTTAACCTTGACCTTAACTATAACCTTAACCTTAATCTTAAGCTTCCGATAACCTTAATCTAAACCTTAACCTTAACCTATTCTTAACGATGACTTTATCTTAACCTAACCTTAACCCCTTAACCTTAAGCTTATCCTTCCCATAACCATAACCTTAACCTTGAATTTACCCTTAACCTAACCTTAACCTTAACCTTAACCTAACTAAACACGTAACCTTAACCTTGACCTTAACTATAGCCTAACCCTAACCTCAACCAAACCTTAACCTTAACCTTAACTTAACCTTAACCTTAACCTTCATTGTAACCTGACTTTAACCTTAACTTTAACCTTAGCCTTAACTTTACCCTTAACCTAACCTTGACTTTAACCTAAGGTTGGGGTTAGGTTATAGTTAAGGTTAAGGTTAAGTTTAAGGTTAAGGTCAATGTTAAGGTTAAGGTTAAGGTTGAGGTTAAGTTTAAGGTCAAGTTTAAGGTTAAAGTTAAGGGTTTGGTCAAGGTTAAGGTTAAGTTAAGTTTAAGGTTAAGGTTAAGGTTAGGTTAAGGGTAAAGTTAAGGTTAAGGTTAGGGGAAGGTTAAGGTTAAGGTTAAGGTTAAGGTTAAGGGTAAGGTTAGGGTTAAGGTTAAGGGTAACGTTAAGGTTAAGGTTAAGGTTAAGGTTATGGGTTTAGTCAAGTTAAGGTTAAGGGTAAGGTTAAGGTTAAGGTTAAGGATTTGGTCAAGGTTAGGTTTAGGTTATAGTTAAGGGTAAGGGTAAGGGTTAAGGTAAGGACTCCCACCTATTCGTGATCATGATCATGCTATTCGTTTGATTCCAGGAAGTGATATCATCAAATTAGAATGAAGACTGAAGATATTCCGAAAACAACATTTCAAACTCATAAGGGTCATTATGAATTTTTGGTCATGCCTTTTGGCCTTAGCAATGCACCTTCTACATTTCAAGGTTCGATGAATTACATTTTCAAACCCTTCCTTAGAAGCTTTGTGCTATTATTTTTTGATGATATACTAATCTGCAACTTGTCTTGGAAGGATCATGTTCAAAATATTGATAGGGTGCTCAAACTATTGTAGGAGAAACAATTATATGCGAAAACATCCAAATTTTTATTTGGAGTACAAGAGGTGGAATATCTGGGTCATATTGTATCTCACGAGGGTGTTAAGTTAGACCCTAAAAAAATTAAATCCATTAAGTAATGGAAAGTTCCCACAACCATAAAGCAGTTGTGAGAATTTCTCGAGTTAACAGGGTATTATCACAAATTTGTTAATAATTATGGGATAATAGCAACACCTCTAAAGCCATTATTGAAGAAATATGCATTTTCATGGACTCCTAAAGCAACTAAGGCCTTTGAAGATATTAAAGAGGCAATGTGTCTAGCACCAGTCTTAGCTACACAAGACTTCACTTTAACCTTAACCAAACTATAACCTTACCTTTAACCTAACTTAACCTTAACCTTGACCTTGACCTTAACCTTAACCTTAACCTTACCCTTAACCTTGACCTTAAACTTAGCCTTAACCAGACTAAACCCGTAACCCATAACCTTAACCTTACCCTTAACCTTCACCTTAACATGAACCTTGAATTTACCCTTAACCTAACCTTAACCTTAACTATAACCTAACCCTAACCTTGAACTTAACTTTACCATTAACCTTGACCTTAGCCTTAACCTTAACCTTGACCTTGACCTTAACCTAACCTTATCCTTAACCTTAACCTTATCTTACCCTTAACTTAACCCTAACCTTAAATATAACCTAACCCTCACCTTAACCTAAAATTATCTTTAACCTTAACCTCAACCTAACCTTAACCTTCCCCTAACCTTAACCCTAACATTAACCTTAACTTTACCCTTAACTTAACCTTAACGTTAACTTTAACCATAACCTAACCTAACTTTAACCTTAACCTTAACCAAACTCTTAACCTTGACTGTAACCTTAACCGTAACCTTAACCTTAACCTTGACCTTATCCTAACCTAACATTAACCTTAACCTTGACCTTACCTTGACCTTGTAAAAACCCTTAAACTTAAATATAACCTAACCCTAACCTTGACCTTAACTTTACCCATAACCTTGACCTTAAGCTTAACCTAAACTTAACCTTAAGTTTACCCTTAACCTAACCTTAACCTTAAACTTACCCTTCACCTAACCTCAACCTTGACTTTACCCTTAATGTAATCTTAACCTTAACCATAAACCTAAACTATAACCTAACTTTAACATTAACCTAACCTTAACCTTAAACTTAACCTATCCCTAACCTTGACCAAACCTTAACCTAATGTTAACCTAACCTTAACCTTAACCTTAACCTTAACCTAACCTTAAGGGTTTAGGGAGGTTAAAGTTAAGGTTAAGGTTAAGAGAAGGTTAAGGGTAAGGTTAAGGTCAATGTTTAGGTTAAGTTAAGGTTAAGGTTAGGGTTAAGGGTAAGGTTAAGGTTCAACTTAAGGTTAAGGTTAAGGGTTTGGTTAAGGTTAAGTTTACGTTAAGGGTAAATTCAAGGTTAAGGTTAGGTGAAGGGTATAGTTAAGATTAGTTTTAGGTAAAGGTTAAGGTTAGGGTTAAAGTTAAGGGTAAGTTGAAGGTAAGCATAAGGTTAACCTTAACCTTAACCTTAAATTTCACCTTAACCTAACCTTAACCTTGACTATATCTTGACCTAACCTTAACATTAACTTTACCTAAGGTTATGGTTAAGGTTAGGGGAAGGTTAGGTAAAGGTTAACCTTGACCTTGACCTTGACCTTAACTATAACATAACCCTAACCTTAACCAAACCCTTAACATTAATCTTAACCTTAACCTAACCTTAACCATAACCTTAACCTGACTAAACCCTTAAGGTTAGGTTAAGGGTAAAGTGAAGGTTAAGGTAAAGGTTAAGGTTAAAGTTAGGTTAAGGTAAGGTAAAGGTTAAGGTCAAGGTCAAGGTTAACGTTAGGTTAAGGTTAAGGGTAAAGTTAAGGTTAAATTTAATGTTAAGGGTATGGTTAAGGTCAAGGTTAAGGTTACGTTAAGGGTAAAGTCAAGGTTAAGGTTAAGTTAAGGGTTTGGTCAAAGTTAAGGTTAGGTTACAGTTCAGGTCAAGAATAAGGTCAGGTTAAGGTTAAGGTTAGGGTTAGCTTATAGTTAAGGCCAAGTTTAGGTTAAGGTTAAGGTTAGGTAAAGGTTAAGGTTAAGTTCAAGGTTAAGGTTAAGATTAGGTTAAGGGTAAGGAGAAGGTAAGGTTAAGGTTAAGGTTAAGGTTAAGGATAAGTTTACGTTAAGGGTAAAGTCAAGGATAAGGTTAGGTTAAGGTTAAGATAAGGTTAAGGTTATGGGTTTAGTCAAGTTAATGTTAAGGTTAAGGTTAAAGGTTTAGTCAGGTTAATGTTAAGGTTAAGGGTTTGGTCAAGGTTAGGGTTATGGTTAAGGTTAAGGTTGAGGTTAAAGTTAGGTTAAGGTAAGGTTAAGGTTACAGGTTTAGCTAGGCTAACATTTAGGTTAAGCTTAAGGTGAAGGTTAGGTTAAGGTTAAATTCAAGGTTAGGTTATATTGAAGTTTAAGGATAGGGTTAGGTTATAGTTAAGGTTAAGGCTAAGGTTATGGTTAGGTCAAGGTTAAGTTAAGGTTAAGGTTAATGTTAAGGTCAAGGTTAAGGTTAAGCTTATGGTTAAGGTTAAGGTTAAGGTTAGGTAAAGGTTAAGGTTAAGGTTAGGTTATAGTTAAGGTCAAGGTCAAGGTTGGGTTAAGGTGAAGTTTAAGGGTAAGGGTAAGGTTAAGGTTAAGGTCAAGGTCCAGGTTAAGTTTAAGTTAGGTTAAGGATATGCGTTTAGTCAGCTTAAGGTTAATGTTAAGGTTAAGGGTTTGGTCAAGGTTAGTGTTAGGTTATAGTTATGGTTAAGGTAAAGTAAAGATTAAAGTTAAATTTTTGGTTACGGGTCTTAACCTTAACCTTCACTATAACCTAACCTTAACTATAACCTAACGTTAAGCTTGAACTTAACTATAACCTAACCCTCACCTTGACCAAACCCTTAACATTAACCTTTACCTTAACCTAACCTTAACCTTAACTAAACCCTCAACCTTAACCTTAACCTAACCTTAACCTTAACCTAATCTTAACCTTAACTTAACATTAACCTTAACTTTAATCTTCCCAAATCCTTAACCTTAACCTTAACTTTAGTTTAACCTTCACCTTAACCTAACCTTAACCTTACGCTTAACCTAATATTAACCTTACCCTTCACCTTAACCTTAACCTTACCCTTAACCTTAAACTTAACCTTGACCTTAACTATAACCTAACCCTAACCTTATCCAAACCCTTAAACTTAACCTTAACTATAACCTAACATTAACCTTCCCATAACCATAACCTTAACCTTAACCTTGACCTTATCATTACCCTTAACCTTAACCTTACCCCATCAGCCTTAACCTTAACCTTAACTTGAATAATCCTGTAACCTTAACCTTAACCTTAACCTGACTAAACCAGTAACCTTAACCTTAACCTTAACCTTAACCTTAACCTAACCTTAACCTTAACTTTAACCTTAACCTAACCTTGACCATAGCCTTAACCTTAAGGTTAACCTTACCCTTAAATAACCTTAACCTTAACCTAACCTTAACCTTTACCTTAACATTTACCTAACCTTAACCTAACCCTAACCTTACCCTAACCTTAACCCTAACCATAACCTTAACTTTACCTTTAGCCTAACCTTAACCTTAACCTTAAAATTAACTTAACCTAACCTTAACCTTAACTATAACCTTACCCTTAACCTAATCCTAACCTTAACCTTAACCTTCACCTTAACCTTAACTTTAATAAACGCGTAACCCTTGACCTTAACCTTAACCTAACCTTAACCTTTACCAAACCCTTCACCTTGACTTTAACCTTAACCATGACCTTAACCTTAATGTGACTAAACCTGTAATCTTAACCTTAAGCTAACCTAACCTTGACCTTAACTATAACCTACCCTAACCTTGAACAAACCCTTAACATTAACCCATAATCTTTACCTTATCTTTAAGGTTACGGTTAAGGTTAAGGTTATGGTTAAGGTGAAGGTGAAGGTGAAGGCTAAGGTTATGCTTAAGGTTAAGGTTAGGGAAAGGTTCAGGTTAAAGGTAAGGGTAAGGGTAAGGGTAAGGTTAAGGTTAAGGGTACGTTAAGGGTAAATTTAAGGCTAAGGTTAGGTTAAGGTTAAAGTCAAGGTTAAGGTTAAGTTAAGGTTCAAGTAAGGGGTATAGTCAGGTTAAGGTTAGTTTAAGGTTAAGGTTAAGGTTAAGGGTAAGGTAAGGTTTGGTTAACATTAATCTTACCCTTAACCTTATCTTAACATTACCTTAACCTTAAACCTAACCTCAAATTTATCCTTAACTATAACCTAACTCATAACCTTAACCTTTCCAAACCCTTAACATTAACCTTAACCTTAACCTTAACCTTAACCTTACCCTTACCCTTACCCTTACCCTTAACCTTAACCTGACCAAACCTTAAACTTAACCTTAGCTTTACCCTTAACCTAAAATTAACCTTAACTATAATCTAACCCTAACCCTAACCTTAACCTTAATCACAACCTTATCTTTACCCTTAACCTTAACGTTAATCTTAACCTTAACCTAACCTTAACCATAACCTAACCTTAACCTTAAACTTAACCTGGCCTTAACTATAACCTAACCCTAACCTTGACCAAACCCTTAACCTTAACCTTAACCTGAACCTTTACCCTAACCTTACCCTAACCTTAACCTTAACCTAAAGTTAAGGTTAAATTTAAGGTTAAGGTTAAGGTTAAGTTTAAGGTTAAGTTAGGTTAAGGTAAGTTTATAGTTAGGTTAAGGTTAAGGTTAAGGTTAATATAAGGTTACGTTTCAGGTTAGGTTAAGATTAAGGTTTAAGGTTACGGGTCTTAACCTTAACCTTCACTATAACCTACCCTTAACATTAACCTTTACCTAACCTTAACCTTAAACTTAACCATAACTTTAACCCTAACCTTGACCTTAACTATAACCTTAACCTTAACCTTAACCTCCCCATAACCATAACCTAAACCTTAACCTTAACCTAACATTAACTTTGACTTTACCTTAACCTAACCTTAACCCCTTAACCTTAAGCTTATTCTTCCCATAATCATAACCTTAGCCTTGAATTTACCCTTAACATAACCTTAACCTTAACCTGACTAAACACGTAACCTTAACCTTAACCTAACCTTAACCTTGACCTTAACTATAACCTAACCCTAACCTTGACCAAACCTTAACCATAACCTTAACTTTAACTTAACCTTAACCTTCACATAACCTTAACCTTAACCTTAACTTTAACCTTAATCTTACCTTTACCCTTAACCTAACCTTAACGTTAACGTAAGGTTAGGGTTAGGTTATAGTTAAGGTCAAGGTTAAGTTTAAGGTTAAGGTTAAGGTTAAGTTTAAGGTCAAGGTTAAGGTTAATGTTAAGGGTTTGGTCAAAGTTAATGTTAAGTTAAGGTTAAAGTTAAGGTTAAGGTTAGGTTAAGGGTAAAGTTAAGGTTAAGGTTAAGGTTAAGGTTAGTGGAAGGTCAAGTTTAAGGTTAAGGTTAGGGTTAAGGTTAAGGTTATGGGAAGGTTAAGGTTAAGGGTAAGGTTAGGGTTAAGGTTAAGGGTAACGTTAAGGTTAAGGTTAAGGTTATGGGTTTAGTCAAGTTAAGGTTAAGGATAAGGTTAAGGTTAAGGTTAAGGATTTGGTCAAGGTTAGGGTTAGGTTATAGTTAAGGGTAAGGGTAAGGGTTAAGGTAAGGACTCCCACCTATTCGTAATCATGATCATGCTATTGATTTTATTCCAGGAAGTGATATCATCAAATTAGAATGAAGAGTGAAGATATTCTAAAAACAACATTTCGAACTCATGAGGGTCATTATGAATTTTTGGTCATGCCTTTTGGCCTTACCAATGCACCTTCTACATTTCAAGGGTTGATGAATTCCATTTTTAAACTCTTCCTTAGAAAATTTGTGCTAGTATTTTTTGATGATATACTAATCTACAGCAAGTCTTGGAAGGATCATGTTCAACATGTTTATAGGGTGCTCAAACTATTATAGGAGAAACAATTATATGCAAAAACATCCAAATTTTTCTTTGGAGTACAAGAGGTGGAAGCTCTGGGTCATATTGTATCTCACAAGGGTGTTAAGGTAGACCCTAACAAAATTAAATCCATTAAGGAATGGAAAGTTCCCACAACCATAAAGCAGTTGCGAGGATTTCTTGGGTTAACAAGGTATTATCGAAAGTTTTTTAAGAATTATGGGAGAATAACAGCACCTCTAAAGCCATTATTTAAGAAAGATGCATTATCATGGAATCCTGAAGCAACTAAGGCCTTTGAATATCTTAAAGAGGCAATGTGCCTAGCACCGGTCTTAGCTACACTAGACTTCACTTTAACCTTACCCTAACTATAACTTTACCCTTAACCTTGCTTAACCCTAACCTTGACCTTGACCATAACCTTAACCTTAACCTTACCCTTAACCTTGAACTTAACCTTAACCTTAACCTTAACCTTAACCTTAACCTCACTAAACCCGTAACCCATAACATTAACATTACCCTTAACTTTCACCTTAACCTTAACTTTGATCCTAGCCTTAACCTTAACTATAACCTAACCCTAATCTTGAACTTAACTTTACTCTTAACCTTGACCTTAACCTTAGCCTTGACCTTCACCTTGATCTTAACCTAACCTTAACCTTAAACTTAACCTTAACCTTATCTTACCCTTAAACTAACCTTAACTTTAAATAGAACCTAACCCTCACCGTAACCTAACCTTAACCTTAACCTAACCTTAACCTTCCCCTAACCTTAACCCTAACATTAACCTTAACTTTACCCATAACCTAACCTTAACCTTAAATTTAACCTTAAATTAACCTAACCTTAACCTTAACCGTACCCTTAACCTTTAATTTAACCTTAACCTAACTAAACCCGTAACCTTAACCTTAACCTTGACCTTATCCTAACCTAACCTTAACCTTAACCTTGACCTTACCCTAACCTTAACCTTAACCTTAACCTTAACCTTACCTTAACCTTAACTAGAACCTAACCCTAACCTTGACCTTAACTTTACCCATAAACTTGACCTTAACCTTAACCTAACCTTAACCTTAACTTTAGCCTTAACCTAACCTTAACCTTAACCTAACCTTACCCTCAACCTAACCTTAACCTTGAATTTACCCTTAACTTAACCTTAACCTTGACTTTACCCTTAACTATAACTATAACCTAACTTTAACATTCACCAACCTTAACCTTAACCTTAACCTAACCCTAACCTTGACCAAACCTTAACCTAAAGTTAGCCTAACCTTAACCTTAACCCTAACCTTAACCTTGAAATTAACCTAACCTTACGGGTTTGGGGAGGTTAAAGTTAAGGTTAAGGTTAAGATAAGGTTAATGTTAATTTTTAGGTTAAGTTAAGGTTAAGGGTAAGGTTAAGGTTCAACATAAGGTTAAGGTTAAGGGTTTGGTTAAGGTTAAGGTTACTTTAAGGGTAAAGTCAAGGTAAAGTTTAGGTTAAGGGTATAGTAAAGGTTAGGTTTAGGTTAAGGTTAGGGTTAAGGTTAAGGGTAAGTTGAAGGTAAGGGTAAGGTTAACCTTAACCTTAACCTTAACCTTAACTTTAACCTTAACCTTGACTTTACCTTAACCTAACCTTATCCCCTTAACCTTAACCTTAAATTTACCTAAGGTTAGGGTTAAGGTTAGGGGAATGTTAGGTAATGGTTAACCTTGACCTTGACCTTAACCTTAACTATAACCTAACCCTAACCTTGACCAAACCTTTAACATTAACCTTAACCTTAACCTATCCTTAACCAAACCCTTAACCTTAACCTTAATTTGACTAAACCCTTAAGGTGAGGTTAAGGGTAAAGTGAGGGTTAAGGTTAAAGTTAGGTTAAGGTATGGTTAAGGTTAAGGTTAAGGTCAAGGTTAAGGTAAGGGTTAGGTTAAGGTTAAGGTTAAGGGTCAAGTTAAGGTTAAGGTTAATGTTAAGGGTAAGGTTAAGGTCAAGGCTAAGGTTACGTTAAGGGTAAAGTCAAAGTTAACGATACATTAAGGGTTTGGTCAAGGCTAAGGTTAGGTTACAGTTAAGGTCAAGGTTAAGGTTAGGTTAAGGTTAAGGTTAGGGTTAGGTTATAGTTAAGGTTAAGGTGAAGATTAGGTGAAGGGTAAGGTTAAGGTTAAGGGTTAGGTTAAGGTTAAGGTCAAGGTTAAGGTTATGTTCAGGTTAAGATTAAGGTTAAGGGTTTGTTCAAGGTTAGGGTTTGGTTACAATTAAGGTCAAGGTAAGTTTAAGTTTAAGGTTAAGGTTAAGGTTAAGGTTACGTTAAGGATAAAGTCAAGGTTACGGTTAGGTTAAGGTTAAGATAAGGTTAAGCATAAGGTCAAGGTTAAGGTTAGGTTAAGGGTAAAGTTAAGGTTAGGGTTAGGTTAAAGGTTAAGGTTATGGTTAGGCTAAGGTTAAGGTTAACGTTAAGGTTAGGTTAAGGTTACAGTTAGGTTAAGGTTAATATTAGCTTAAGGTTAAGGTTAAGGTTAATTTTAAGGGTATAGTTAAGGTTAGGTTTGGTTAAGGTGAAGGTTAAGGTTAGATTAAGGGTAAAGTTAAGGTTAGGGTTAGGTCAAGGTTAAGGTTAAGGTTATGGTTAGGCTAAGGTTAAGGTTGAGGTTAATTTTAAGGTTAAGGTTAATATTAAATTAAGGTTAAGGTTAAAGTTAATGTTAAGGGTTTGGTCAAGGTTAGGGTTAGGCTAAATTTAATGTTAAGGGTTTGGTAAAGGTGAGGATTAGGTTATAGTTAAGGTCAGGGTTAAGGTTAAGGGTAAGGTTATAGTTATGTTAAGGTTAAGGTTATGTTAATGTTACGATATGGTTAAGGTTAAGGATTTGGTCAAGGTTAGAGTTAGGTTATTGTTAAGGTTAAGGTTAAGGTTAGGTTAAGTTAAGGTTAAGGTCAAGGTTAAGGGTGAGGTTAAGGTTAGGTTAAGGTTAAGATTAAGGGTTTGGTTAAGGTTAAGGGTAAGGTTAATGTTAAGGTTAAGGTTAAGGTAAAGGTAAGGTTAAGGTTAACCTTGATCTTGACCTTAACCTTAACTATAACCTAAACCTAACCCTGACCAAACCCTTAACCTTAACCTAACCTTAACCGACCCCTTAACCTTAACCTTAACCTTAACCTAACCTTAACCTGACTAAACCCTTAAGGTTACGTTAAGGTTAAAGTTAAGGTTAAGGTTTAGGTTAAGGTTAAACTTAGGTTAAGGTAAGGTTAACATTAAAGTTAAGGTCAAGGTCAAGGTTAAGGTTAGGTTAGGTTTAAGGTTAAAGTTAAGGGTAAAGTTAAGATTAAGGTTAATGTTAATTGTAAGGTTAAGGTCAAGGTTAAGGTTACGTTAAGGGTAAATTCAAGGTTAAGGTTACGTTAAGGGTTTGGTCAAGGTTAATTTTAGGTTACACTTAAGGTCAAGGTTAAGGTTAGGTTAAGGTTAAGGCTAGGGTTAGGTTATAGTTAAGGTCAAGGTTAGGTTAAGGTTAAGTTTAGGAAAAGGTTAAGGTCAAGGTTAAGGGTAAGGTCAAGGTAAGGTTAAGGTTAAGGCTAGGGTTAGGTTATAGTTAAGGTCAAGGTTAAGATAAGGTTAAGTTTAGGAAAAGGTTAAGGTTAAGGGTTAAGGTTAAGTTCAAGGTCAAGGTTAAGGTTAAGATTAGGTTAGGGTAAGGTCAAGGTTAAGGTTTAGGTTTAGGCTAAGGGTTAGGTTAAGGTTAAGGTTAAAGTTACATTAAGGGTAAAGTCAAGGTTAAGGCTAGGTTAAGGTTAAGATAAGGTTAAGATAAAATTTCAAGTTAAGATTAAGGTTAAGGGTTTTGTCAAGGTTAGAGTTTGGTTATAGTTAAGGTAAAGGTATGGTTAAGGTTAAGGTTAAGGTAAGGTTAATGTTAAGGTTAAGGTTAAAGTTAAGGTTATGTTAAAGGTAAAGTCAAGGTTAAGGTTAGGTTAAGGTTAAGGTTAAGGCTAGGTTAAGGGTAAAGTTAAGGTTAGGGTTAGGTTATGGTTAAGGTTAATGTTAGGTTAAGGGTAAAGTTAAGGTTAGCATTAGGTTAAGGTTAAGGTTAAGGTTATGGTTAGGTTAAGGTTAAGGTTAAGGTTAAGGTTACGGTAAGGTTAATGTTAAGGTTAATGTTATGTTAAGGGTAAAGTCAATGTTAAGGTTAGGTTAAGGTTAAGATAATTTTAAGGTTAAGGTTAAGGTTAAGGGTAAAGTTAAAGTTAGGTTTAGGTTAAGGTTAAGGTTAAGGTTAGGTTAAGGGTAAATTTAAGTTTAGGGTTACGTTAAGGTTATGGTTAGGCTAAGGTTAAGGTTAAGGTTAGGTTTCGGTCAAGGTTAGGGTTAGGTTAAGGTTAATGTTAAGGGTTTGGTCAAGGTGAGGGTTAGGTTATAGTTAAGGTCAAGGTTAAGGTTAAGGCTAGGGTTATAGTTAGGTTAATGTTAATGTTAAGCTTAGGTTAAGGTTAAGATAAGGTTAAGGTTAAAGGTTTTGCCAATTTTTGGGTCTGGTTATTGTTAAGGTTAAGGTTAAAGTTAGGTTAAGTTAAGCTTAAGGTCAAGGTCAAGGTTAGGTTAAGGTTAAGATTAAGTTATTGGTGAAGGTTAAGGGTATTGTTAATGTTCAGGTTAAGGTTAAGGTTAAGGTCAAGGTTAGGTTACAGTTAAGGTCAATTTTAAGGTTAGGTTATAGTGAAGCTTAAGGTTAAGGTTAAGGGTGAAGGTTAAGGTTAAGGTTGAGGGGGTAAATAACCCTTAACTTCACCCTTAACCTTGACCTTAACCTTAACCTTACCATAACCTTAACCTTAACCTAATCTTAAATTTAAACATAACCTTAACTTTACCCTTAAGCTAACTGTAACCTTAACCTTAACCTTAACGTTGACTTTACCCTTAACCTAACTTTAATCTTGAAATAACCTTAATCTTAACTTTACCTTAACCTAACCTTAACCTTAACCGAACCTTAAGCTTAACCTTAAGCTTAACCTTCACCTTAACCGTAACCTTGACTTTACCCTTAACCTAACCTAAACCCCTTAACCTTAACCTTAACCTTCCCATAACCATAACCTTAATCTTGAATTTACCCTTAACCTAACCTTTAACTTAACCATAACCTAACCCTAGCCTTGACCAAACCTTAACCTTAACCTTAACGTTAACATTCCCCTAACCTTAACCCTAATGTTAACCTTAACCTTAACATTCCCATAACCATAACCTTAACCTTAACATTAACCTTCCCATAATCGTAACCTTAAGCTTAACTTTGACCTTACCCTTGAACTTATCTTAACCTTAACCCAACCTCAACCTTAACTTTACCCTTAAGCTTACCTTAACCATAACCTTAACCTTATCCTTACCCTTAACTTTATCTTGACCTTACCTTAACCATAACCTTAACCTTAACCTTATCCTAACCTTAACCTTGACTTTACCCTTAACGTAACCTTAACGATAACCTTATCTTTACCCTTACCCTTAACCTTAACTATAACCTTATCCTTCACCTTAACCTTCACCTTAACCTTGACTTTACCCTTAACTTAACTTTAGCCTAACCTTCACCTTAACCTTAACCTTAATCTTCACCTTAACCTTACCCCCTTAACCTTAAATTTAACCTTAACCTAAAACTTGACTTTACCTTAACCTAACCTTAACCCCTTAACCTTAACCTTAACTTTACCCTTAACCTTAACCTTAATATTAACCTTAACTAAACCCTTAACATTAACCTTAACTTAACCTTAACCTTAACCTTAATATTAACCTTAACCTAACCATAACGTTGACCTTAAATATAGCCTTCCCCTAACCTTGACCCTAACCTTAAACTTAACCTTAACTATAATCTAACCCTAACCTTGACCAAACCTTACCCTTAAGGTCAAGGTTAAGGTTAAAGTTAAGGTTAAATTTAAGGTTAGGTGAAGGTTATGGTTAGGGTTATGGTTAACCTTGAATTTACCTTTAACCTAACCTTAACCTTAACTATAACCTAACCCTAACCATGACCTTAACTTTACCCTTAACCTTGACCTTAAACTTAACCTAACCTTAACCTTAACCTTAACCTTAACCTTATCTTACCTTTAACCTTATCCTTATCTTACCTTTAACCTTAACCTTAACCTTATATTACCTTTAACCTTAACCTTAACCTTCCCAAACCCTTAACCTTAACCTTAACCTAACCTTAAACTTAACCTTAACCTGACTAAACTCGTAACCTTAACCTTAACCTTATCTTAACATTAACGTTAACCTTAACCTTAACCTTAAGTTTGGTTAGGTAAAGTCAAGGTTAAAGTTACGTTAAAGGTAAAGTCAAGGTTAAGGTTAGGGTTAGGTTATAGTTAAGGTCAAGGTTAAGGTTAGGTTAAGGTTAAGGTTACGTGTTTAGTCAGGTTATGGTTAAGGTTAAGGGTAAATTCAAGTTTAAGGTTAGGGTTAAGGTTAAGGTTGAGGTTAGGTTAAGGTTATTGTTAAGGTTAGGTTAAGGGTAAAGATAAGGTTATGGTTAGGGTTAAGGTTATGGTAAGGTTAGGTTAAGGTTAAGGTTAAGGTTAAGGATTTGGTCAAGGTTAGGGTTAGGTTATAGTTAAGGTCAAGGTTAAGGTTAGGTTATGGTTAAGGATAAGGTTAAGGTTATGGGAAGGTTAAGGTTAAGTTAAGGTTAAGGTTAAGGTTTGATCAATGTTAGGTTTAGGTAGAGTTAAGGTCAACGTTAAGGTTAGGATAAGGTTAAGGTTATGGGTTTAGTTAGGTTAAGGTTAAGGTTAAAGTTAGGTTAAGGGTAAAGTCAAGGTTAAGGTTATGGTTATGGGAAGGTTAAGGTTAAGATTAACGAGTTAAGGTTGAGTTAAAGGTAAAGTTAAGGTTAAGGTTAGGGGAAGGTTAAGGATAAGGTTAAGGTTAGGGTTAAGGTTATGGGAAGGTTAAGGTTAATGTTAAGGTTAAGGGTGATGTTAGTGTTAAGGTTAAGGGTAACGTTAAGTGTAAGATTAAGGTTAAGGTTAAGAGTTTACTCAAGTTAAGTTTAGGGTAAGGTTAAGGTTAAGGTTAAGGGTTTGGTCAAGGTTAGGGTTAGGTTATAGTTAAGGGTAAGGGTAATGGTTAAGGTAAGGACTCCCACCTATTTATGTTCGTGATCATGCTATTCATTTTACTCCAAAAAGTGATATCATCAAGTCAAGGTTAGGGTTAGGTTACATTTAAGGTTAATGTTATGTTAAGGGTAAGATAAGGTTAAGGTTAAGGTTATGGTTAGGTTAAGGTCAAGGTCATGGTTAATGTTAAGGTGAAGGTCAAGGTTAAAGGTAAATTTAAGGTCAAGGTTAGGGTTAGGTTAAGATTAAGGTTTTGGTTAAGGTTAGGTTAGGGTAAGGTTAGGTTAGGTTAAGGTTAAGGTTTTGGTTAAAGTTAGGTTAAGGTTAAATTTAAGGTTATGGTTAGTGTAAGGTTAGGGTAAGGTTAAGGTTATGGTTAGGGTAAGGTTAGGGTTAAGGTTAATGTTAAGGTTAAGGTTAAGGTTAATGTTTTATTTAAGGTTAGGGTTAATGTTAAGGTTAAGGTTAATGGTAAGGGTTTGGTCAAGGTTAGGATTAGGTTATAGTTAAGGTCAAGGTTAAGGTTATGGTTAAGGTAAGGTTAAGATAAAGTTAAGGGTTAAATTAAGGTTAAGGTTAGGTTAAGGTAAGGTTAAGGGTAAAGTTAAAGTTCAGCTTAGGTTAGGTTAAGGTTAAGGTTAAGGTTAAGATAAGTTTAAGGTTAAGGTTAAGATTAAGGTTAAGGTTAAGGTTAAGGTTAAGATAAGGTTAAGGTTAAGGTTAAGGTTAGGTTAAGGTTAAGGTTTAAGTTACGGGTCTTAACCTTAACCTTCACTATAACCTACCCTTAACATTAACCTTTACCTAACATTAACCTTAACCTTAATTATAACCTTAACCTTAAGAAAAACCTTAGTATTAACCTTAACCTTAATCTTAACCTTAACTTAACCTTAACCCTGACCTTAACTATAACCTAACACTTAACCTTAACCTTGACTTTACCCTTAACCCTAACCCTAACCACAACCTTTACCTTAACGTAACCTTAACCTTAACCTTTACCTTAACGTAACCTTAACCTGACTAAATCCGTAACTTGAACCTTAATGTAACCATAACCCTAACCTTAACCATAACCTTAACCTCACCCTTACCTTAACCTTACCCTTAACCTTAACCTTTACCTTAACCTCAAATTTACCCTTAACCTAACCTTAAACTTATCTTAACCTTAACCTAACCTTAACCTTAACCTTAACGTAACTATAACCTTACCTTAACCTAACTTAAGCTTAACATTGACATTGACCTTAACCTTAACTTTAAATTTTCTTTAAGTGTTTAGTCGATTCAAGATTTAGGATTAACTCATAAAGGATAAGAGTAAGTTAAATTAAAATTCGAACAAGATTAAGGAAGTAAATCGAAAAGAGAATAAAATTAGAATAAAACAAGTTGATCAAAGAATAAAAATTAAGATTATGGTTAAAGTTAAGTTGAGATAAGGGATTAAGGTTAGGTTAAGGTTAAGGTTAAGGTCAAGGTTAAGGGTAAAGTTAAAGTCAAGGTTATGGTTAGGTTATAGTTAAGGTTAAGGTTAGTTTAAGGGTAAATTCAAGGTTAAGTAAAGGTTATGGTTAAGGTCAAGGTGATGGTTAACCTTAACCTTGACCTTACCTATAACCTTAACCTTAACCAAACCCTTAACATTAACCTTAACTTAACCTTAACCTTAACCTTAACCTAACCTTAACTTTGACCTTAACTATAACCTAACACTAACCTTGACCAAGCCCTTAACCTTAAACTTAACCTTAAACTTAAACTTAACCTTAACCTAACCTTAACATTAACTTTACCCTTAACCCTAACCTTAAACATAACCTTAACCTTAACCTTTACCTTAACGTAACCTTAACTTGACTAAACCCATAACTTGAACCTTAACGTAACCTTAACCTTGAATTTACCCTTAACCATAACCTTAAAAATAACATTTACCTTAACGTAACTTTAACCTTACCCTTACCTTAACCTTACCCTTAACCTTTACCTTTACCTTAACCTCGACTTTACCCTTAACCTAACCTTAACCTTAACCTTATTTTAACCTTAACCTAACTTTAACCTTAACCTAACTATAACCTTACTTTAACCTAACTTAACCTTAACATTGACATTGACCTTAACCTTAACTTTAAATTTACCCTAACCATAAGAGTTTAGTCAGGTTAAGGTTAAGGTTAAGTTTAAGGTTAGGTTAAGTGTAAAGTCAAGGTTAAGGTAAGGTTAAGGTTAAGGTTAAGGTTAGGTTAAGGGTAAAATCAAGGTTAAGGTTAAGGTTATGGTTAAGGTTAAGGTTATGGTTAGATTAAGGGTAAAGTTAAGGTTATGGTTAAAGTTAAGGTTAGGATAAGGTTAAGGTTAGGTGAAATGCAAGATAATGTTAAGGTTAAGGTTAGGTTAAGGTCAAGTTCAAGGTTAAGCTGAAGGTTAAGGTCAAGGTTAAGGGTAAAGTTAAGGTCAAGGTTCAGGTTAGGTTATAGTTAAGGTTAAGGTTGGGTTAAGGGTAAAATCAAGGTTAAGGTTAAGGTGAAGGTTAAGGGTAAGGTAAAGGTTAAGGTTAAGGTTAAGGTCAAGGTCAAGGTTAAGGTTATGTTAGGTTAAGGGTGTTAGCACTAGAAAATCATACAACAGAAGACGACATCAATTAATGTCGAGCCCAAGGATTTACAGGACATGAATACATTATGGAATCAAGAAGTATTTAAAATCTATAAGGTTTTGAGAAAATCATATTTGAACTAGTCATAAATGCTCAAATGCGTGTTTTTTCCTTCGAGAAGAGTGCCTTCTGCACGTCTTTTTGCCCTATAAGCTCGCATTCCTAGAAATGGAAAAAAGTCACTTTCCAGTACCACAACAAGAAAAGGATAGTTACTCCTTATGTGAAAGCCACCTAAGGACAGACACCAGCGCCTCCTTAGACATTATGTGAGCACACAAAAGAATATTTGAGCACACAATGGAATCACACCTCTCCCTTGGGTCACCATATATCATGTACCAAGGAAGGGAAGGAGGATTTTAAGCTCACCTATATAAACCCACCAAGAGATGAGAAAATGGTGATCACAAGGTTATGCTGGCCAAAGTTGTCCAAGCAACACCATCATCGTGTGTGAACCGGAGTTGGAGCTAAAGAGGACTGTATAGTTGGCCACCAAACATCTTAGTCCACCACATCAGAGAGAGAGAGTGAGACTGCATCAGAGGCAGAGCTTGGAAGTCAACATCCTTGCATCGGGACCTAGAGCCATTTCCTAGGTGCCCTTTGGCAAGTGGGTAAAATTTCTTCTCCATTTCGAACATTTAATAAGAAGAGGCCATTGAGCCATCGTTTGCATTATTATTGTTTGGAACTCTCTATATAGCTTCTGTATATTTGTGTTTTTTAGTTTTATTTTAACTAGAGCATACTTCAACATACTATTTCCATTAAGTTTTATGCTTTTGAGCTCTCCCACTTTCTGCCTGTTACCAATAGTTTAGAGAGTAGACCACACTCTCTAAGCTTGTGCGATTTCATACACCACAACAACAAAGGGTAAGGTTATAGTTAGGATAAGGTTAAGGTTAATTTTAGGTGAGGGTTACAGGTTTAGTGAGGTTAAGGTTAAGGTTAAGGTTAAGGTTACAGGTTAAGTAAGGTTAAGGTTAAGGGTTTGGTCAAGGTTAGGGTTATGGTTTTGGTTAACAACAAAGGGTAAGGTTATAGTTAGGTTAAGGTTAAGGTTAAGTTTAGGTGAAGGTTACAGGTTTAGTGAGGTTAAGGTTAAGGTTAAGGTTACAGGTTAAGTAAGGTTAAGGTTAAGGGTTTGGTCAAGGTTAGGGTTATGGTTATGGTTAATCTTAAGGTTAAATTTAGGTTAAGGTAAGGTTAAGGTTAGGGTAAGGTTAAGGTTAAGGTTAGGTTATAGTGAAGGTTAAGGTTAAGATTAGGTTAGGGGTAAGGTTAAGTTTAGGGTTAGGTTATAGTTAGGGTTATGGTTAGGGTAAGGTTAGGGTTAGGTTATAGTTAAGGTTAAGGTTGACCTTAACCTTAAATTTAACTTTACCCTAACTTTAATGGTTTAATCAGGTTAAGGTTAAGGTTAGGTTAAGGGTAAATTCAAGGTTAAGGTAAAGTTAAGGATAAGGTTATGTTAAGGGTAAAGTCAAGGTTAAGGTTAAGGTTAAGGTTAAGGTTAAGGTTACGGTTATGGTTAGATTAAGGGTAAATTTAAGGTTATGGTTAAAGTTATGGTTAGGTTAAGGTTAAGGGTAAGGTTAGGTTAAGTGTAAGATAAGGTTAAGGTTATGTTAAGCTCAAGGTCAAGGTTAAGGTTAAGGTTAAGGTCAAGCTTAAGGGGAAAGTTGAGGTCAATGTTAGGGTTAGGTTATAGTTAATATTAAGGTTAGGAAAAGGGTAAAGTCAAGGATAAGGTTAAGGTGAAGGTTAAGGGTAAGGTTAAGTTTTAGGGTTATAGTTTTAGTTAGGTTAAGGTTAAGGTTAAGGTGAAGGTGAATGTTAAGGGTAAGGTTAAGGTTAAGGTTAAGGTCAAGGTCAAGGTTAAGGTGAAGTTAGGTTAAGGCTAATGTTATAGCTAGGTTAATTTTAAGGTTACGGGTATAGTCAGGTTAAGGTTAAGGTTAAGGTTACGTGTTTAGTTAGGTTAAGGTTAAGGTTAAGTGTTTGGTCAAGGTTAGGGTTATGGTTAAGGTTAAGTTTAAGGTTATGTTAGGTTAAGGTAAGGTCAAGGTTACAGGTTTAGTCAGGTTAAGGTTAATGTTAAGGTTAAGGTTAAGGTTTTGGTTAAGGTTAGGTTAGGGTAAGGTTAGGTTAGGTTAAGGTTAAGGTTTTGGTTAAAGTTAGGTTAAGGTTAAATTTAAGGTTATGGTTAGTGTAAGGTTAGGGTAAGGTTAAGGTTATGGTTAGGGTAAGGTTAGGGTTAAGGTTAATGTTAAGGTTAAGGTTAAGTTTAATGGTTTATTTAAGGTTAGGGTTAATGTTAAGGTTAATGTTAATGGTAAGGGTTTGGTCAAGGTTAGGATTAGTTTATAGTTAAGGTCAAGGTTAAGGTTATGGTTAAGGTAAGGTTAAGATAAAGTTAAGGGTAAAGTTAAGGTTAAGGTTAGGTTAAGGTAAGGTTAAGGGTAAATTTAAAGTTCAGGTTAGGTTAGGTTAAGGTTAAGGTTAAGGTTAAGATAAGTTTAAGGTTAAGGTTAAGATTAAGGTTAAGGTTAAGGTTAAGGTTAAGATAAGTTTAAGGTTAAGGTTAAAGTTTAAGTTACGGGTCTTAACCTTAACCTTCACTATAACCTATCCTTAACATTAACCTTTACCTAACCTTAACCTTAACCTTAACTATAACCTTAACCTTAAGCAAAACCTTAGTATTAACCTTAACCTTAACCTTAATCTTAACCTTAACTTAACCTTAAACTTGACCTTACCTATAACCTAGCACTTAACCTTAACCTTGACTTTACCCTTAACCCTAACCCTAACCACAAACTTTACCTTAACGTAACCTTAACCTTAACCTTTACCTTAACGTAACCTTAACCTGACTAAATCTGTAACTTGAACCTTAATGTAACCTTAACCATAACCTTAACCTCACCCTTACCTTAACCTTACCCTTAACCTTAAATTTTACCTTAACCTCGAATTTACCCTTAACCTAACCTTAACCTTAACGTAACTATAACATTACTTTAACCTAACTTAAGCTTAACATTGACATTGACCTTAACCTTAACTTTAAATTTACCCTAACCTGAAGCGTTTAGTCAGGTTAAGGTTAAGGTTAAGGTTAATGTCAAGGTTAAGGTAAAGTTAAGGTTAAGGTTAGGTTAAGGTTAAGGGTAAAGTCAAGGTTAAGGTTAAGGTTACAGTTAGAGTAAGGGTAAATTTAAGGTTATGGTTAAAGTTAAGGTTAGGATAAGGTTAAGGTTAGGTTAAGGTTAAGGTTAAGGTCAAGGTTAAGGGTAAAGTTAAAGTCAAGGTTATGGTTAGGTTATAGTTAAGGTTATGGTTAGTTTAAGGGTAAATTCAAGGTTAAGTAAAGGTTATGGTTAAGGTCAAGGTGATGGTTAACCTTAACCTTGACCTTACCTATAACCTTAACTTTAACCAAACCCGTAACATTAACCTTAACTTAACCTTAACCTTAACCTTAACCTAACCTTAACTTTTACCTTAACTATAACCTAACACTAACCTTGACCAAGCCCTTGACCTTAAACTTAACCTTAAACTTAACCTTAACCTTAACCTAACCTTGACATTGACTTTACCCTTAACCCTAACCTTAAACATAACCTTAACCTTAACCTTTACCTTAACGTAACCTTAACTTGACTAAACCCATAACTTGAACCTTAACGTAACCTTAAACTTGAATTTACCCTTAACCATAACCTTAAAAATAACCTTTACCTTAACGTAACCTTAACCTTAACCTTAGCTTAACCTTACCCTTAACCTTAACCTTTACCTTAACCTCGAATTTACCCTTAACCTAACCTTAACCTTATCTTAACCTTAACCTAACTTTAACCTTAACCTTAACCTAACTATAACCTTACTTTAACCTAACTTAACCTTAACATTGACATTGACCTTAACCTTAACTTTAAATTTACCCTAACCGTAAGCGTTTAGTCAGGTTAAGGTTAAGGTTAACATTAAGGTTAGGTTAAGGGTAAAGTCAAGGCTAAGGTAAGGTTAAGGTTAAGGTTAGGTTAAGGGTAAAATCAAGGTTAAGGTTAAGGTTATGGTTAGATTAAGGGTAAAGTTAAGGTTATGGTTAAAGTTAAGGTTAGGATAATGTTAAGGTTAGGTTAAATGCAAGATAATGTTAAGGTTAAGGTTAGGTTAAGGTCAAGTTCAAGGTTAAGCTGAAGGTTAAGGTCAAGGTTAAGGGTAAAGTTAAGTTCAAGGTTCAGGTTAGGTTATAGTTAAGGTTAAGGTTGGGTTAACGGTAAAATCAAGGTTAAGGTTAAGGTGAAGGTTAAGGGTAAGGTAAAGGTTAAGGTTAAGGTTAAGGTCAAGGTTAAGGTTATGTTAGGTTAAGGGTGTTAGCACTAGAAAATCGTACAGCAGAAGACAACATCAATTAATGTCGAGCCCAAGGATTTACAGGACATGAATACATTATGGAATCAAGAAGTATTTAAAATCTATAAGGTTTTGAGGAAATCATATTTGAACTAGTCATAAATGCTCAAATGCATGTTTTTTTTCGAGAAGAGTGCCTTCTGCACGTCTTTTTGCCCTATAAGCTCGCATTCCTAGAAATGGAAAAAAGTCACTTTCCGGGACCACAACAAGAAAAGGATAGTTACTCATGTGCAAGCCACCTAAGGACAGCCACCAGCGCCTCCTTAGACATTATGTGAGCACACAAAAGAATATCTGAGCACACAATGGAATCACACCTCTCCCTTGGGTCACTATATATAATCTACTAAGGAAGGGAAGGAGGATTTTAAGCTCACCTATATAAACCCACCAAGAGATGAGAAAATGGTGATCACAAGGTTATGCTGGCCAAAGTTGTCCAAGCAACACCAACATCGTGTGTGAACCGGAGTTGGAGCTAAAGACGACTTGATAGTTGGCCACCCAACATCTTAGTCCACCACATCAGAGAGAGAGAGTGAGACTGCATCAGAGGCAGAGCTTGGAAGTCAACATCCTTGCATCGAGACTTAGAGCCATTTCCTAGGTGCCCTTTGGCAAGTGGGTAAAAGTTCTTCTCCATTTCGAACATTTAAGAAGAAGAGGCCATTCAGCCATCGTTTGCATTATTATTGTTTGGAACTCTCTATATAGCTTTTGTATATTTGTGTTTTTTAGTTTTAGTTTAACTATAGCATACTTCAACATACTATTTCCATTACGTTTTATGCTTTTGAGCTCTCCCACTTTCTGCCTGTTACCAATAGTTTAGAGAGTAGACCACAATCTCTAATCTTGTGCGATTTCATACACCCGTGCGACTAATCCACAACAACAAAGGGTAAGGTTATAGTTAGGTTAAGGTTAAGGTTAAGTTTAGGTGAAGGTTACAAGTTTAGTGAGGTTAAGGTTAAGGTTAAGGTTACAGGTTAAGTAAGGTTAAGGTGAAGGTTTTGGTCAAGGTTAGGGTTATGGTTATGGTTAAGCTTAAGGTTAAATTTAGGTTAAGGTAAGGTTAAGGTTAGGGTAAGGTTAAGGTTAAGGTTAGGTTATAGTGAAGGTTAAGGTTAAGATAAGGTTAGGGGTAAGGTTAAGTTTAGGGTTAGGTTATAGTTAGGGTTATGGTTAGGGTTAGGTTATAGTTAAGGTTAAGGTTAAGGTTGACCTTAACCTTAACTTTAACTTTACCCTAACCTTAAGGGTTTAATCAGGTTAATGTTAGTCAAGTTAAGGTTAAGGTTAGGTTAAGGGTAAAGTCAAGGTTAAGGTTAGGTTAAGGGTAAGGTTAAGGTTAAGGTTATGGTTATGGTTAGATTAAGGGTAAATTTAAGGTTATGGTTAAATTTAAGGTTAGGTTAAGGTTAAGGGTAAGGTTAGGTTAAGGGTAAGATAAGGTTAAGGTTATGTTAAGCTCAAAGACAAGGTTAAGGTTAAGGTTAAGGTCAAGATTAAGGGGAAAGTTGAGGTCAATGTTAAGGTTAGGTTATAGTTAATATTAAGGTTAGGTAAAGGGTAAAGTCAAGGATAAGGTTAAGGTGAAGGTTAAGGGTAAGGTTAAGTTTTAGGGCTACAGTTTCAGTTAGGTTAAGGTGAAGGTGAAGGTGAAGGTGAAGGTGAAGGGTAAGGTTAAGGTTAAGGTCAAGGTCAAGGTTAAGGTGAATTTAGGTTAAGGTTACGGGTATAGTCAGGTTAAGGTTAAGGTTAAGTGTTTGGTCAAGGTTAGGGTTATGGTTAAGGTTAAGGTTAAGGTTATGTTAGGTTAAGGTAAGGTTAAGGTTACGGGTTTAGTCAGGTTAAGGTTAAGGTTAGGGTATGGTTAAGGTTAAGGTTAATGTTAAGGTTAGGTTATAGTAAAGGTTAAGGTTAAGATACGGTTAAGGGTAAGGTTAAGGTTAGGGTTAGGTTATAGTGGTTATGGTTAGGGTAAGGTTATAATTAGGTTATAGTTAAGGTTAAGGTTAAGGTTAAGGTCAATGTTAAGGTTACGTTAGGTTAAGCTTAAGGTTAGGCTAAGGTTAAGGTTAAGGTTAGGTTAAGAGTAAATTCAAGGTTAAGGTTAGGTTAAGGTTAAGATTACGGTAAGGTTAAGGCTACGGGTTTAGTCAGGTTAAGGTTAAGGGTAAGGTTAAGGTTAAGGTTAAGTTAAGGTTACGTTAGATTAAGGTTAAGGTTAGGCTAAGGTTAAGGTTAAGGTTAGGTTAAGAGTAAATTCAAGGTTAAGGTTAGGTTAATGTTAAGATTAGGGTAAGGTTAAGGCTACGAGTTTAGTCAGGTTAAGGTTAAGGGTAAAGTTAAGGTTAAGGTTAGGTTAAGGTTACAGTTATGGTTAAGGTTAGGTTAATTTTAGGTTAAGCTTAAAGTTAAGGTTAAGGTTAGGTTATGGTCAAGGTCAAGGTTGACGTTAACGTTAAGGCTAAATTTAAGGTCAAGGTTAGGGTTAGGTTATAGTTAAGGTTAAGTAAAGGTTAAGGTTAAGTTAAGGTTAAGGGTACGAGTTTAGTAAAGTTAAAGTTAAGGTTAAGGTTAGGTTAAGGGTAAAGTAAAGGTTAAGGTTAGGTTAAGGGTAAGGTTAAGGTTAGGTTAAGGGTAAAGTAAAGGTTAAGGTTAGGTTAAGGGTAAGGTTAAGGTTAGGTTAAGGTTAATTTTAAGTGTTTGGTTAAGGTTAAGGTAATGTTAAGATAAGGTTAAGGGTAAGGTTAAGGTTAAGGTTAGGTTAAGGTTATGCTTAAGGTAAAGATAAGTTTAAGGTTAAGGTTAAGGTTAAGGTTAGGTTATGGGTAAAGTTAAGGTTAAGGTTAAGGTTATGGTTATGTGAAAAATAAGGTTAAGGTTAAGGTTAAGGTTAAGTTAAAGGTAAAGTTAAGGTTAAGCTTTGGTTATGGTTAAGCATAATATGAATATTATGGGAAGGTTAAGGTTAACATAATGTTAAGGTTAGGTTAGGCTAAATTTAAGATTTGGTTAAGGGTTTGGTCAAGGTCAAGGTTAAGATTAGGTTAAGGGTAAGGTAAAGGTTATGGGTAAAGTTAATTTTAAGGTTAGGGTAAGGTTAAGGTTAAGGTTAAGGTTAGGGGAAGGTTAAGGTTAAGGTTAAGGTTAACATTAAGTTAAGGTTAATGTTAAGGGTTTGGTTAAGGTTAAGGTTAAGGTTAAGGGTAAAGTCAAAGTTAACTATAACCTTAACCCTAACCATAACCTAACCATAACATTAACTATAACGTAACCCTAACCCTAACCTTAACCAAACCCTTAACCTTAACATAACTATTCCCAAACCTTAAGCTTAACCTTAACTTTGTCTTAACATAATCTTAACCTTAACCTTAACCCTAACCTTACCCTAACCTTAACATTATCTTTACCCTTAACCTAACCTTAATCTTAACCTTAACCTAAACATAATGTTAACCTGACTAAACCCTTAACCTTAACCTTAACCTTAACTTTAACCTTAACCTTAACTATAAGATAACCCTAACCTTACCCTAACCATAACCTTAACTATAACATAACCCTAACCTTAACCTTACCCTTAACCAAACCTTAACCTTCACCTTGAACTTGACCTTAACCTTAATATTAACCTTATCTTACCCTTAAACTAACCTTGACCTTAAGCTTAAGCTTAACCTTATCTTAACCTTAAGCTAACCTAATCTTAACCTTCAACCTAACCTTAACCCTAACCTTAACCTTAACCTTAACCTTAGCCTTAACTTTACCCTTAACCTAACCTTAAAGTTAACTTAACCTAACCTTAACCTAAACCTTAATGAAAACCTTGACCTTGAATTTAACCTTAACCGTAACCTTAACCTTAACCTGGCTAAACACGTAACCTTAACCTTAACCTTGACCTTAACTATAAAATACCCTGAACCTTAGCCTTTACTTTACCCTTAACGTAACCTAAAACTTGACTTTACCCTTAACCTTAACCTTATCTTTAACCTTGCCCTTAACCTAATGTTAACCTTACCCTAACCTTAACCCTACCCTTACCCTTAACCTTAACCCAACCTTCACCTTAAGCTTAACCTAACCTGAACCTTGACTTTACCCTAACCTTGACCTTAACTATAACCTAACCCTAAACTTGAACAAACCTTAACATAACCCTAACCTTAACCTTAACCTTAACCTAACCCTAACCTTGACCAAAGCATAAAAACCTTAACCTTAACCTTTAGCTAACCTTCACCTTAACATAACCTTAACCTTAACCTTAACCTTCCCATAACCATAACCTTAATCTTAACCATGACCTTACCCTTAACCCTAACTATAACCTTAACCTTACCATTAACCTTATCTTAACCTTACCCTAACCTTAACCCTAACCTTACCCTTAACCTTAACATAACCTTAACCTTAACTTTACCCTTAACCTTGACTTTAACCTTAACATTCCCCTAACTTTAACCCTAACCTTAACCTTAACCTTAAGGTTAAGGTTAAGGTTAAGGTTAAGTTCAAGGTCAAGGTTAAGGTTACGTTAAAGTTAAGGTCAAGGTCAAGGTCAAGGTCAAGGTTAAGGTTACGTTAAGGTTAAGGTTAATGTTAAGGTAAGGTTAAAGGTTAAGGTTAAGGTTAAGGTTAGGGTTAAGGTTAACCTTATCTTAACCTTAACCTAACCTTAACCTTAACTTTACCCTTAACCTAACCTTAACATTAACTATAACATAACCCTAACCTTGACCAAACCCTTAACCTTAACCCTACCCTTAACCTTAACCTTAACCTTAACCTTAACCTTAACCTTACCCTAACCTTACCCTAACTGTAACCTTAACTTTACCCTTAACCTAACCTTAACATTAACCATACCCTTGACCTTAAACTTAACCTTAAGTTTAACCTTAACCTTCCCATAACCTTAACCTTAACCTTAACCATAACCTAACCTTAACCTTAACCGTAACCTTACCTTAACCTAACCTTAACCTTAATCTAACCTTAACCTTAACTTAACCTTAACCTTAACCTAACCTTAACCTTAACGTGATTAAACCTCTAAAATTAACCTTCACCCTTAACCTAATCTTAACCTGGAATTTACCCTTAACTTTAACCTTGACCAAACCCTTAACCTTAACCTGACCAATACCTTAAGGTTACGGGTTTATTCAAGTTAAGGTTAAGGGTAAAGTTAAGGTTAAGGTTAAGGGTTTAGTTAAGGTTAGGGGTAGGTTATAGTTAAGGTCAAGGTAAGGTTAAGGTTAAGTTTACGAGTTTAGTCAGGTTAATGTTATAGTTAAGGTCAAGGTCAAGGTTAAGGTTAAGGGTAAAGTCAATTTTAAATTTAGGTTAAGGTTAAGTTAAGGTTAAGGTTAAGGTTAGGTTAAGGGTAAAGTTAAGGTTAAAGTTAGGTTAAGGTTAAGGTTAAGGTTAGGTTAAGGGTAAAGTTAAGGTTAGGGTTAGGTTGAGGTTAAGGTTGAGGTTCTGGTTAGGCTAAGGGTAAGGTTAAGGTTAAGGTTAGGTTAAGGTTAAGGTTAAGGTTAATGTTAAGGGTTTGGTCAAGGAGGTTAGGGTTAAGGTTAAGGTTAAGGTTAGGGTTATGGTTATGGTTAGGTTAAAGTTAAAATAATGATAAGGTTAAGGTTAAGGTTAGGTTATGGTTAATGGTTAATGGTTAATGGTTATGGTTAAGGTTAATGGTTAATGGTTAAGATAAGGATAATGTTAAGGTTAAGGTTAGGTTATGGTTAATGGTTAATGGTTATGGTTATGGTTAGTGGTTAATGGTTATGGTTAAGGTTAGGTTAATGTTAATGGTTAATGGTTTGGTCAAGGTTAAGGTTAAGATAAGGTTAAGGGTAAGGTTAAGGTTAGGGTTAGGTTATAGTTAAGGTTATTGTTAGGGTAAGGTTAGGGTAAGGTCATAGTTAAGGTTAAGGTCAAGGTTAAAGATAAGTTAGGTTATGGTAAGTTTAAGGTTAGGTTAAGGTTAAGGTTAGGTTAAGGGTAAAGTCAAGGTTAAGGTTAGGTTAAGGTAAATATAAGGTTAAGGTTAAGGTTATGGTTAAGGTTAAGGTTAAGATTAAGGTAAGGTTAAGGTTATGGTTACGATTAAGGTTAAGGGTTAAGGTGAAGGGTTAAGGTTAAGGTTAAGGGTTTGGTTAAGGTTAGCTTAAGGTTAAGCTAAAGGTTAGGTTAAGGTTAACCTTGACCTTTACATTAACCTTAAATATAACCTAACGCTAAACTTGACCAAACGCTTAACCTTAACCTTAACCTAACCATAAAAAAACCCTTAACCTTAACCTTAACCTTAACCTAACCTTAACCAAACCCTTAACCTTAACCTTAACCTTAAACTGAACCTTATCCTAACCTTAAGCTTAACCTTACCCTTAACCTTACCTTAACCATAACCTAAACTTTACCCTTAACCTTAACCTTAACTTTACCTTAACCTAACCTTAACCTTAAATGTAACCTAACCTTAACCTTAAAACTAACCTAACCCTAACCTTAACCAAACCCTTAACCTTAACCTTAACTTGACTAAACCTGTAACATTAACCTTACCATAATCTTAACCCTAACCTAACCTTAACCCTAACCTTAACCTTCCCCTAACCTTAACCTTAACTTAACCTTAACCATAACCTTAACCTTCTCATAACCATAACCTTAACCTTAACGTTGACCTTGCCCTTAACCTTAACCTTAACCTTAACCTCAACCTTCCCATAACATTAACATTAGCCTTAACCTTAACCTCACCTTAACCTTAACCTTAACCTTAACCTTGAACTTACCCTTAACCTTCACCCTCAACCTTACCTTAATCTTAACCTAACCTTAACCTTTACCTAACCTTAACCTTAACCTAACCTTGACCTTAACTATAACCTAACCCTAACCTTGACCTTGACCTTAACCATAACCTTAATGTTAACCTTAAACTTAGCCTGACTAAACCTGTATCCTTAACCTTGACCTTAACCTAATCTTAACCCTTTGAACAAACCTTAACCTTAAACTTAACTTAACCTTAACCTTCTCGTAACCTTAACCTCAACCTTAACCATAACCTATCCTTAACCTTGACCTTAACTATAACCTAACCCTAAACATGACCAAACCCTTAACTTTGACTTTAACATTAACTGTAACCTTAACCTTAACCTGACTAAACCGGTAACATTAACCTTAACCTAGCCTTAACGTTGACCTTAACTATAACCTAACCCTAACCTTGACCAAACCTTTAACATTGACTTTAACATTAACCTTATTCTTAATCTTAACGTTAACCTTAATCTTAACCTCAAATTAAACTTAACCTTAACATTCACTAACCTTAATCATAATGTTAACCTTAATCTGAACCTTTACACTAGCCTTAACCTTACGCTAACCTTAACTTTAACTTTACCCATAATTTTAACCTTAACCTTAACATAACCTTAAGCTTATCTTAACCTTAACTATAATCTAACCCTAACCTTGACCAAACCTTAACCTTAACTTTACCCTTACCCTAACCTTAACCTTAACCTTGACTTTACCCTTACGGTTAGGTTAAGGGTAAAGTCAAGGTTAAGGTTATGGTTATGGGAAGGTTAAGGTTAAGGTTAGGGAAAGTTTAAAGTTAAAGGTTAAGGTTACCTTGACTTTACCCTTAAGGTTAGGTTAAGGGTAAAGTCAAGGTTAAGGTTATGGTTATGGGAAGGTTAAGGTTAAGGTTAAGGTTAGGGGAAGGTTAAGTTTAAAGTCAAGTTTAAGGTGAAGGTTAGGTTAAGGTTAAGGTTAGGTTAAGGCTAAATTTAAGGTTATGGTTAGGGTAAGGTTAGGGTAAGGTTAAGGTTAAGGTTAGGTTAAGGTTAAGGATAACGTTATAGCTAGGTTAAGGTTAAGGTTAAGGTTAGGTTAAGGATAAGATAAGGTTAAGGTTATGGTTAGGTTAAGGGTAAATTTAAGATTAAGGTTAAGGTTAAGGTAAGGTTAGGGTAAAGTTTAAGGTTAAAGTTAAGTGTTTGGTCATGTTAAGGGTAAGGTTAAGGTTAAGGTTAAGGGCAAGGTCAAGATTAAGGTTAAGGGTATGGCTATGGTAAGGTTAAGGTTATGGTTAAGGTTAAGGTTAAGGGTTTGGTCAAGGTTAGGGTTAGGGTATAGTTAAGGTTAAGTTTAAGGTTAAGTGTAAGGTCAAGGTCAAGGTTATGGTTACAGGTTTATTCAGGTTAAGGTTATACTTAAGGTCAAGGTATAGGTTAAGGTTAGGTTAAGGTTAACCTTACCCATAACCTTAAAATTAACCTTAAATATAACCTAACCTAACCTTGACCTTAAATATAACCTAACCCTAACCTTCACCAAACCCGTAACCTTAACCTAACCTTAACCTTAACATAACCTGTTAGTCACCTATAAAAATTTGTCATATCAAATGGTGGCTAGATCTTTTTTAGACTTCAAGAAAAAATTTCATGGCAAAATTGTGAGTTCTTAAAGTCTTATGAAGATAACTAATCTTTGAGTTAATCTTCTTTGCTATTTCCCTCATAATCCTGAAAAATCTATTGTTTACCTGAAGAAAAATACTGCTAAAAAACCCTAGTTTCCATCATTTTTACCCCTCCTTTCATTCATAAAACCCCATTTTTATCCCTTATTTCCTTCATAAGATTCCTCCATAAAGCCTCATTCAAACTTAAAATTCACTTAAAACACTTTTAAAACCTTATACTCTTCCTTATTTGGTTTTAAAATGCCTTCTTTCCCTTATCAGAACCCTCAAAAGCCTCTGAAAAACCCTCATTTTGGCCTAAAAACCTTCATTTATCTATAAGGCCTTAAGCCCCTTTCGTCCTTAGCCCCAACTCCTTTTCTCCACATAAAACTCGGAGCCATGACCTGGATTTAACCCCCATCACGCAATCGCAATTGGGGTTTCTATCTCCTTATTGTCTTTTACTTTGAAAAATCCGATTGCGATTAGCCTTTTTCTTCTTAAAACCCCGATCTCCTTATCCTTTTCATTGGACCACAGCCCCGCAATCGAATGCTAAAAACATTTAAAAACCTTTCCCTGAACCCCTTTTTCCTTTGTATTTCATAAAACCCAACCTTTTCATTGTGTTTTAATAAAACCTGACAGTTCGAATTTACAACAAATATTAATCTTCGATCTAAACCGATCAACGACCATTGGCTCATCGCATCGTGCCCATTCTTCATACTGCCTTCAGCCGATGTGATCTCCGATTTAATTTGGACCGTCAATAATCCTTTGATCTGACGGTCGATACTTCATAGCATTGCAAAATTCCTTTTGTCCATTCCTTTTTGCTCTCCCGATTGCGATGCCCCAATTAAATCTCGACCATTGAATCCACAAGAACCAACGGCTCAGATTTAATCGCGCTCTGTCATAAGCCCTCCAATATAAACCCGTCGATTTTATCCTAGTCGTTGATCTCTCCTAGATCTAACAGCCCACGCTTAATCGCATCAGTACATTTCATTGGTTCTTTACCCTTTGTCCTCCGCCAATGCAATCCTGCGATCAAATCTGCGCCATCCATTCCAAAGATCTAATGGCCAGGTTCTTAACCTGACTTCCCTTTGTTATTTCATAAGCCCGATAGTTTAAATTCTCAGTGAAAATCCAACGTTGATCTTTGTAGATCAATGGTCCTCATTGCACCCAATCTCCGCCCGATCCCCTGCCTTATATTCCTTTCATCACCCCATCATTAAATCTGGGTCGTTCATTCCTAAGATCTAACGGTTGAGATCTAAACCACCTTTGACCCTGCCCACCTTTTCCGCCAGCGCATCTTACCCCATCATGCTCTCATTCCCACCGTTAGATCTCTTCGCCCTTCATCCGATGGCTAAAACTCCATATCGCATAATTTTGTGCCTAAACATTAATGCCAAAAAATTACGCGATATGGGTGGTATTTAAAAGACACGTGCAAACGCTGACCTATATCGCATTTTTTTGCGAAAATTTTGAAACCGCCTTAGAGCTGCGCGAATACCACCAGTTTTTTTCCACTTACCACCCTCTTCCACAATGTAATTCTTCATTAAATCCTAGTAGTCAATCGATCTGATCTGAAGGTCCTAACTTAACCTGATCACAAGTCTTTTGCCCCCCACCTCTGCTCCCAAAGGATTTCCTTGTCAATCTTGACCGTTCATCCTGTTGCTCGAATGGCTCTCATCCATTCTTATTCCCATTTCATCACCCATCCCCTCTGCTCTCCGAAAGACTCCTTCACAAGATCTTGACCGTTCATCCATCTAATCAAACGACTCACATTACTTCTCAACACCAAGCTTTCCCCTTCCATCTATCCTCCGAAGATTTTATCGTGAGATCTCCACAGTTCATTTCTTTGATCCGACAGCCCTGATTAAATCTTCACCCCAATTCATTTTCTATCGCACATTTTCCTGGACATTTCACTGATGCTTCTCCACCATCAATCTCTGAAGATCGATGGTCTCGATCAAAACTTTTTCCCCATTACATTTCTCCCCACCATCTGAAATCCTGATTAATCTTGGCCGTTGATCGATCTAAACTGATGGCTTGGACTTAATCTTTCCTCCTTTCCATCCAACTACCTCCCCATTGAACTACATTGAGAAATCTCAACTGTTGGTTATTCTATCCAACGGCCACAATTCAATCTCATACCCAAAACCTCCAAAGCGGCCTTTGACCTATTTTCACCGGATTTTTCATAATTTTGTTTGTTTTTTGTAGGTTTTAAAGATTTTCCATAGTTTTTTAAATGAATTCAAGGGTCGGGGATGACGATCCCCTGGGCCCTTAACCATGAATAAAAGGATCTATAGGGTTCGAATTACCATTTTACCCATGCTTCATGAGCACTGGTAATGTTATAAAACCCTCTGCGTGCCTGAAAAAAAAAACAAAAACATAGTGAACCTTAATTTTACAAAGAGTATCAGTTTCAAAGTATGGGATCACAGCAGAGATGAAGAATTAAAGGTTTTAACACAGTTTTGAGGGATCAAGGCATAAATTCGACTATCACAAGCCTACTCCACACAGTTAGAGACATGTATGAAGACAAGAAGACAAAGATTAAGCAAAATTAGGTCTAAAACACATATCAAAAGAAAATTAACAGTGATTTAGGTTAAAACAATGAGATCTATCAGTCTGAGAAGCATCCAATGCCACATTAGAGGCTAATTGAATCCTCTCCAGCTACCAAAATCCACCTGCAGCCACGAAGGAATTGAAAAAGGCAGAGTTATTGCCTCAGTCAGTGATATTTTTCCTAAAAGACAGCCAGAGTTATTTCTAACTCACCTCAAGAGTTTTAAGTCAACAAAATCTTCCCAACATGCTTAATACATAATGAAAATCAATTAATACAGAGGAAATATTAGAAAGCTTCTCCATTGAGCCCCCCAAAGGCCGAGAAGCATGAAACTATATTAATTGAGCCTAAATATCTTTTATCTCATCCCACCTCCTCATTTATTCTATAAATACTTCTGTAGAAGATGAAAAAAAGGTTGGTCTCTGAATATCTGATGCATGTAAATAGTTTTCTGAAGTTGTTGTAAGCTCTGTTTGTAATTGAAGATACCTAAGTTGAGATGAGAAGTTTGAAGCTGTAGAGAACCACTAGACTTGATGATTGTAACTGGTTTGGACATCAAATACAAGCTGATTTATGGGATCCTAGTCTATGTCAATGGTGATGTTTTTCTTATTGTAAATTTTTATTTTCTTTTGTTTCAATTACGTCTACTTTCTATGATAAAGAACAACAAATATAGAGCTAGGATTTACTCTTACAAGTACCCTACTCTCACTGATAAGCTTTATCTTTATGTTTTCCTTTCAATTGTGTATTTGAAAATGATTTAATACAGTTTGTTGGAGAGGTAAATCCCCTCTACGGATAGAGGCAATCCCTACTAGCCCAGATCGAGTCTAGCAACAACTGAGTCACGCTAAGATGCAGGTTCCTAATTACAATAGACCAAGATGCGACAAGAGGCCTACCTTAAGTCCTATGCTACTTTTGATTGCAAAGAAGATGGTGCTTCTGTCCCTCTCTTTGGCAAATCACAATTCTCCTTCTAGGCACATTTGAACACCTGCACACACAGGAAGAAACAACAAACACACAAGTGTAAAACCTAATACATGCAACTATGTATCAGTCAGAGAAGATACAACTCATAACACAAGACATGAACATATGAGTCGAACCATAATCGAAGTCGTTTATTATTAATTAAAAAAAAGAAAGATACAACCTGAGCTCTGGCACTGGATCTTCCTTTAGCGGGTCGACAACGGAGTACGTCTCGATCAAGCTCATCAGAAATGGGACAAGTCTCTCTCTCTTCGGCTGTCTAACGATAGTCTCCTTACTACTGATTCAGCTCTATTCATGCTAGATTGCAAAGGGAAAATGACAAGCTTATATAGATGGTGGAAGGGGATTTGGGATCCCTACAATTGTGGGATTGGCCCTATCCTCAAGGAAGCTTCCATGATAGGTGGAAAACTACTTCCCCTATATGGAGATCCAGAGCCAAAACTCCTAACTCGTTTTAGAGACTCGTTCAGGAGTTGGTTGGAATAAAAATTCCACCATTTTTTTTTTTAAAATCCTTATTAAGCCTGGCGCGAGTGATACACTAGGACAGAGCACTAGATGGCACGCCCTCTTTGGTATATTTCCCCCATTGGCGTGAGAGTTGAATCGGCTAGTCGCGCCAAGGCCAAAAGGTATATTTTAAAGGATTTTCACAGGAAATTTTCTTCAGGGAAATGATTATCCTTGTCAAGGGGGATGCCATGAAAGTGGTTTCAGGTCATGTCACTACTCACAGGTCACGGAAGAGGCCCTCCAATGTGTGGAACCGGGGATTGCAGGGACGGTAACAAATTACTGTGTAACAGATGCCCCCTAAAGCATGAGGCCCGAGAGAGAGAGAGAGAGGGGTGAAATGCTTTATGAGAACGTGTCCAACTGAAAACACTACCGTCAGAAAACCTGCTTAGACAAGTACAACTGATATCTCAAATACATGATATATATGTGGTATGGGCACAGCCATCCATAACAAAGTATACAATAATCAAGATCCAAGGCATGGACGCAGCCATCCTGTAAGGATTGATAAATAGACTTAGGTATGGTCACAGCCATCCAATCAATGAGTCATGTAACTAATCATAATAATCCACAAAATTGCAACCTGGATTCTAACAGACAAAATCCATTGTCTTGCGCTCCATCTCGACCCGAACAAAGTACAAGTTCTAGCATGTGAATAAGTGATCTGAAGTCGAACATGGAGGTACATCTTCTGATTACCAGCCAATGATGAAAGTTGTTAACATATGCGAGAGGAACCACCAATGATGACAATGGCCCTCAAGGTACTATAGGTACAATCCACGGAATGTGAACAGTGAGCTAGCATCGAACACCTGCAGAATCATCCAATAGAAGGTCAATGATGAAAACCTTGCGTCAAATGTGAAGAACCTACCATTGAGGCATACAGGCTCCAAGGTACCTGAAGGGAGTCTCTAGATCAGCTTCCTGGATAATGAGCTAAAGTCGACAGGAAGTGACCTTGATCGGAGGTGGGCCATAGTGTTTCCTGCATCATCGATGCGAGACAGAGGACTATAATTTTTTTGAATCAGGATCAGATGATAATCAGAGGAAGGTTGAAACTTGCAGAGGTCAACTTCTCTTGAACATATCGGCGACATAACAGTGGATTTGGAAATATTTTACATCAAAGATCAGAGGTCATAATGATGAGGCAAAGAGCATGTTGTTCAATCTTTAACATTAGTCATGGGTGTATTAAAGGGTTGACAAGCCATGTATTAAAATTTATATCAAAGGGCGAAATATTTCAAAAGTGGGTCAAAAGGAGACAAGGTAATGAAAGCCACGTACGATTAAGCCGATGAGGAATTAACACAAAAAGGATGGTGTAAAGCCAAAGGGCTAACAGGAAAAATAAAAGGCCATTGAACGTAGCACTAAATGAAAAACCTATGTATTGAAAGGAAATGATGCCATGTGAGGATGCACGAGGGAAATTCCGAGGGGGTCGAGTAGCGAGGGGAGGACGAGATCCATACCCCCATGGAATTGTGACAATGCAGCGTGGTGGGGACTCAATGTTAGAAGGAGGTGGAAGGAGCATGCCACGTGGTGTGGTGACGTGGCGAATTGAAAGGTGGACCCTCATGGTGGTAAGGTTATGTATTTAATCTGTATAAGAGCTCATATGTTTCAGGAGTTATACAGTGCATACGGTAAAAACGTAAGGTAAAGTCCATTAGGTCAGCTGGTACCGAGACCCATACCAGCCTTAAACCCGGCACGAGGTGCCCACCTGCACTCTGACACACCCAATCCTTATGCGCCGTGTGCCTCATTTTCAGTGTCCTTAGGACACTTGCCTTCACTCATTTTATCTATCTGTCTTTTTACCTAAAATTACCTAGTCCAGAGATAACATTCCCTCCGTATTTCACTCCAGTAAAAGGTCGCAGGTTCCCGTCCACGGCATATACCAAGTAGGAAAGAGTGCCTAGTCTACCCAGTAATTGTTAGAGTTCCCTGGGTCGCTTTCTTGAGCAGATTTACCTTCCGTTCAGGTATTCCATTATTCATTCTCCCTCTGTTTTCCTTTCACTTTTTCAAATTCGTGAATGTCAGCCATGGGAAGGGGAATGCCAAAAAATAATGAACCAGAGACCCCCCAGGTCCGTGAACCTAGGATTCCTCCCGGTTTCGACCCTCTCCTTAACTTGCAAGCTGGTATTTGTGACCCCAAGTACCCATTTGACATCCGCAGCATCAAACCCTTGCTTTTCAGTCGCCATATTAAGAACACAGACCGTTATCGGGTAATCGTGTCAGGCTTATACCATCAAATTTCCCCGCAAGTTCATTCTGTGGTCTATTTCATCACCTGGCTCAGAGATGTTTTCGACAAGCATCGGGGCACCTTCACTTATCCTCAGGGGAACAGGGTTTTTTCCCTTTCTCCCGATGTTATCAAACAGGCCCTCCGCATCCCTACCAGTACCACATATGTTAGTTTCAAGGACGCGGCCTTGGCAGCCCAGTTCATCAAATAGCCACGGGAGGCCCGACGAGCTTTCATCTCCTCTATAACCGTTGACCAGGCTGCTTCCATACCCATAGTGGAGCCGTTCCCATTAAGTCTGTTCGTTGAAGAAGTTCAGCCCATTCTCTCTCTAATCGCTGGCCTTTTAGGGGTGGGGAGTCTGGAAGACATTTCCACGGTGTGTGTCCATTTCTTATGGCTCATGTCCCAAAAAGGGGTGGTATTAGATATCCATGGTTTCCTCTCCATAGCCATTCAAACCCAATTCCAGGAGCTTCCAGAAACCCGTCAGTTCTGTTTCTGTTCAATGGTTTTTTATCTCTTCTTGTACCAGCATGCCAACAAGTTTGAGGGTTTGGGGCTAGACAGAGTTTACCTTGAGAATTACCAACCCAAACCAGTCTTCGACTGGAATTTCTCTGTGCGTCAATTACCTAAGGGGGAGGGTTACTCCAGTTTTGTGAATAGTTTCATGTCTATTGCCTATACCATTATTCATGACTCGCCTTCCCCTAGGGTCTTTCCAGAAATGAAAAGATGGCTACAAGCTGGGAAGTTCCAGAGTACTGGAGATTGGTTTCTATTCGAGGACTACACTGAAATTTGGGTCTATGGAGCTGAAGTTGCCCCCTACCGGCTGCCAGTGTTTCCTGTCAGACGAGTTTATACACTCGAATACATCCGGCAAGCCCTCAAGGCTAACTAGCTCCATTTTGTTCCCGCCAAGAAGGGATACATCCTAAGGCTTCCCATTGAAATCGGCCCCTTCGTGGTAAACTCGAGACATGCCCTCCCGATTGTTGAGAAAATGCTGCAAGGTCTAGACTTAAGGCTGGGAAAAAGCTGGGCTTATGACCCTCGAGAAATTATCTCAAACAAAAGAAAAAGGAACAGGTCTGCACCCTACATGCATGAGCTGAGGCCATTTATGGAATGGAGGGCTAATCTCGAAACTTGGCCCTTGTTTTCGCAGATGGAGATGGATTCATCTGCTACAGGGGAGGAAGAAAATGTCAATAGAAGCACAAGCGAAGAAGGAGGAGAAGAAGTAGGTACCTTAGGGGCAGCGCCCCCTCCCAAAAGACAAAGAACAACCTCCAGCGAGGTAGAAGTCATAGGAGCGGAGCAACTGCTGGAACCCTTCATGGTGTTCAGGAAGTTAGATAAAAGCAAGGCAGGGATAATGGTGCTGAGAGACAGTACCACTTCTTCTGATTTCACAGAGGTCACGCAGGCTATCATAGAGCACACTTCGCCCAGGGTAGTTGAAAGGGATCAGACGAATAAAGTGATCCACGACAAGTACAAAGCCGATCTGGGGGGAAATGTTGAGAAGTATCATACCAGACTCTCCGCCTCCATCAACGCGGATACCGAAAGCCTGGTAATGTCTATGGCAGAAGCCATCCTGGATCCTAATTCTGATGTCCCTAGCTATCGGGTGCTTGAGTTTTCCATCGACATGAAGAAGGTACCAACCAACGACATGTGCGACCTGTTCCAGACGGTATGCGACATGATGAGAGATCAATTGATGCAGGTCACCCTCGCGCTGAAGAAATTAGAGTAGAAACATGACCAATTGAGGGCTACCCTGACAGCCGAACAAGTTAGCTGCTGTGCCAGAGCCAATCAGGTGCGTTACTACCAAGACCTGATCAAAGGGAAAGATACAGGGGAAACAAACCAGCAGTCGGTCTTGATTAAACAGCTGCAGAAGGAATTTGCATCGGCAAAAAGTCAGGCTCGTATACCAGCCGCCCACCATGTCCAGATGGCTGAACTAGTAGAGGTGGAGCAAGAAAAAGTAGAACTGTTCGCCAAGATGTCAAAATAAAGGGAGGAAAGGGAGAAGATGTCTGAAACAATCAATGTGTTACAGGATAAAGCAACAGAGCTACAAGCCAGATGGGACTCTCAGAGCTGCCAGTCAACTGTGTTGTCAAGTGGAACTAGCTCGTTGTCTGAGAAATTGTCCGCAGCAAGAGCTGAGATTGAGATATTGGAGAAGAAAGCGTCTACAACCAGGTAGAGGATCATGAACCTGGAAAACTCTCTGGCCGAGAACACCAAAATAGTTGAAGGGTTGCAGAGAGAGATAGAGCAGGAAAAGAAGATGACGACAGATCAACAGAAAATTATTTCTGATATGAAAAGCCATGCAAAAGGAAATCTCACCCTTCTTGAGGCTAGGAGCATAATCTGGTCAGATATAATCTCAGTTTTGACTGAGCAATGGGGCTTCCTAAGGATGATGGAGGAGCATAAGTCTGTTGTACCATACCTCAGTAGTAAACTGCAGGAGGCAGACCTTGATCTGTCTAACAGGGCCCAACATGCCAAAGAGTACATTTTGTTCCTCAGCGATTTGGGATCCGACGACATGGAGAAGCACGACATTCCTAGCTGATTCACTGAGGCTATCGAATGTCGCAAAATTATGAACAAAGAGATGGCCCGGGTTGCAGCTTCAAGAGCTCTCCAACAGGTGGTCACCAACGTTGGACAGTTCGATGAGGTATGGGGCGAGATTATGACAGCTGGACTCCCCTCTTGCTGGGACCCGACCACCCTTGCCGTACTCTTGCCTCTGGACCAATACACGGAACACTTGCAAGAAGAAAGGGACCGAATTGACCTTCAGACTGGCAAAGCAGCTCAGCTCAAAGCCGACATGATTGTTTCATCCCTGCGAAAAGAGTTCAACCTCCTCCACTTGATTAAACACAAGCTTCCTACTGGGGCAGGTTTCCACGCCCTCACTGAGGCCTTTGTCAAGGTGGAGGGACTCTCAGCAATGCCCGAGCCAGCTGTGGACAGTCAGCAGAGGTGCGCGTAGTTCATGAGCCAGCATGCCAGTTCATCCGCAAACGTGCCCCTGCCTGAATCAGCCACTGCCTCAACTCAGCCGCACCTGTGATTCTTTGTCAACTCATGATTCGGCCTTAACGACCTATTTTACTTTTACTGAGTTAATTTCTTTTAAGTTTCGAGTGGGTTGTTTTCCCCACTCTTGCATTTTACTGTTTCACCGAACTGTTGTTTAAATTTCTGTTTTTGAAAAACGGTCGAGGGCCTGTTTACACATGATGGGAGGCTTGATTCCCCATCATGAATTTTGTTGTTGTGAAAGTGACATTTAACAAATTTTGTTCATGCGAAGAAGATATTTTTCCAAAAAATATCTTCTCGCTGAGATGGAAGGAAGTCTATATAAGGTAAATCCAATGAGAATACCAGGTTCAAAACTTTTTGAAGAATTGACTGTGTAAGAGCTTCTTGTATGCAATTTTTGTGAAAGTTCTAATATGAATGCAAAGAGCCCATAGGGCCTCAATGAAAAGGAGTTTTGTCTTTGATAAGGATTCTGGTTTTGGTTCTTTACAGTGTGTAATTCTCTCTTGTGTGTTGTAGTGTAGTTATTTAGTTCGCTTACACCCATATATTTGGTATTACATTCTGGAATGCGAGTTTCCCGTTGCTTCTAATATAAATTTATCCTCGTTGATACTTACATCATAGGTTTCTTGGCACTTTAAATATGGCTCAGGTGTAATATGCTGTCCCGTTTTCATTTCATCCGCATTTCTACTATATTGGCTGCTATGAGGTGTTATTTACAAATGCTGTTATCGTGTGTGGATTCTTAATTGCTTAAGACCACCACATGTTAGCGTATGTTTCTGAATATTGTCTCAATAATAGTTAATATCCTCTTTCTTCTACGTATTCAGTAGACGTCCTTCAATCATCATTCTCTGTGAAGTATTGAGAATCCAGCCCTTTTTACAACAAACTGTCTTGGAATTGTCTTATGCATTTATGTTGGAGCTTAACACCTTGCCTATTCATTATTTTTCCTTCAGCGTTGAGCTTCTGAAGTATTTGGTACCATTTAAATCTAATTTTCCCATCTGCAAAGAAATAGTATGAGAGCCCGGTTCTACTAAGATTATCCTTATTACATGGTCTTGCCTCTCTGCTATATAAGATGTCCTAGGCACTGGTCTATGGAAACTCTAGGATGTCTCTAGGAGCTACAACAGAGCAGATGAGAGGTCTAAAGGGATTACCAAAACCCATTGAGGAAAGCAGAGAATGAGATGAGATGTCCCCAACCCAACACGAATGCAAACAAGTGCCATGTTCAAGAGCAACATACTGCCGACACGACGACGATACTGGTTCCATTTTTCCCCACCATTTCTGGTGAGTACCCCAATTATTTTTGAAAACAAGCTTGAAGGGGATAGCATATTCTTGTAATATAATTTCTTCCTTTGGACAAATCCATCCTAGTACATTTAACGAGCCCTAGGAAGGAGGAACTTGAATATCATCATTACGACTGAATCCGATGTCATCGGGGTTTAACGAGTCTGACAAAGGAAGAAATTAATGTCTTTTCATGTTTAGAGAGTTTGAAAAGATAGCGAAAAAGTAAACTCCAACAGTCCCTTTTCATAAATAGTTCCTCAGATCCGAAAAGGTAGAAAACTATGTCTGAGAAAACCTCCTAGTGGCGATAGGCTAGGGTATTCCTTTTTTGTAAATAATCTATCCCAGCCCGAAAAAGGGCTAAACGTATACTAGGTAGATTTCATTTCACATCCACTTTAACGAAATCAAGACAACAAGCGACTCGGAAATATTTTCATGTTTAGAGAGTTAGAAAAGAGCTGAAAGATGACTCCAGAAATGACTTTTTCATGTTTTTACCAAGCCCGAAAAAGTATAAAGTACAACTAGTATCACTGTCCAAGTTGCATAAAAACCTACTGTTGCACATGAAAGTGAGCGTAAAATCCATTTTTCGACAAAATATAGCAAAATATTGGGAAAAATGACTTTCAAAACCTAATTTTGACTTTGAAAAGTTATAAATATGCCAAAAATAGTAAAACATATTCACTTTTACTTTTTACCTCTTTTGGAGAGCAACAGTGGGATTTTGTTATGCAAACTTGCGGTGGCGATCGTGACCAATCCATTACATCATTCTGGTTCTCGTTCGTTCTAGGTAAGAGGCACTCCCCTTAGCTTTTTTTTTATTCATTTTTTGTAATTTTCCATTGTGTCTTTGATCTCTGGGGGAACCCTTTGCAAAATTAGGGCTCGCCCAATTGGCATGGGTATCGGGCACAGACCCGCGCCAATTGGCTCCTTTTTGCAAAGGGGTCATGCCATTTGGCGCGACTGTTAGAAAAATAGTCGCGCCAATGGTGCAACTCAAATTTCCGTCTTAAATTATCAAAATGTGAGCCAATCAGGTGAATTTTTGAGTGTTGCAGAGATCTAACAAGGTTTTTTTGACCATGTTGGTGAAGATACCCAGCCACAATGGTGATTGAGTGGAAGGAAAGGGAGCATGGTGAAAAGGATGAAATGGCCATGCAAAATGAAGCTTGCATGACTTCCCTTCGAAAATGTGGTCTAAAAAAGTTCTTCCTCACACCATGTTTGAGAGCACAACCTGAGCTATTGCAATATTTGATTAGCATATGGGACGAGAATGAAGAAGTGTTCAAGCTCCGAGACCAAGTACTATAACTTGAGGTCTCTGATGTTAATTTCATAACTGGATGGTCCCATAGAGGCCCTGTGCCAATCATGACAGGCAGTAGACCTTCTGGTGAAAAAATGGAGATGTTAATGGCGAGAGTGTGCCCAGGGGCATGGACAGGATCAGGGAGTGGGAAGGTAGAAATCCACACAGTCTATGATTTAGCACTCTGAGTAGTGCTCCACACCATTACATGGGCTGCGTGTCACAGGAATCGCATGAGGAAACCAAAGCACAGATCCTACTAGCCTCCCAATGCATGAACCCTACACTTTTTGATTAGGCCACTGCCGTAACAACAAACATCAAACGATAGCTGAAAAAGTGAAAGAAGGCCAAACTGAAATATTTTGGGTACGGTTCCATCCTAGTGTCATTAATTCTGGAACGATTACCAATTTTCCAGGGCCAAGGGGCAATAATCACCGAGCCATCATTGAGGGAGCCAAGGATGGCTCGATGGGCAACACTCATGCCCAGATCAGGAGGGGGCCAACAGATGTCTTGGAGGCCCAATTTTTTTGTATGGCTACAGCGACAGCTAATCGTCATTGAGGACTGGCCCTATGCTAGTACCAACTTCATGGGAGACCCAGATATTCCACTCCCAGAGGGGGATGACTGGGACGAGGAGCTGGGTAAGACTCTTTTTATTTTTATGTATTTATGATTTTTTGTGATACATGCCTATTCTAACAAAAAATTCTATATGTATGCAGATGTTTTCTGCCAGAATTTCGCCCATTTCACGGAGGACCGCTCTTGCACACGATCCTCAAGCTGAGGGTCGTGAAGGGAGCAAGCTAGTCTAGAACCTAGAGGGTATCGCCCAGGCCAGATTACGCACAGCTAGCAGACGTCCCGATGGCTTACCAGAGACACACTGTGGGGGTGCCTAGTTGCCTCCATCGTTTACTGAGGTGATCGGTGCACGTGGTGGCAGGCTACCAAGAGCACCATGATGATTAGTCATCTAGGTATTTTATATGCATATTTTTGAGAGACATGTTGCCTCCTGCTATTATTAAAACAGACATGTATATTTTTTGATTTTATATGATGTACACAAACTGAAAATTATTTGACATATATATATATATATATATATATATATATATAGATTTCTGGATGGATATTTTTACATGTGATGATGTTTTTACAAGTTGCACAAATGTCTATCTAAAACCAAATTAGCTACTGCATCTATTAACGCATTCATATGTCTGGGTATGTGTTGATATGTAATGTAATCAAAATGTCTTTCCAGTAAACGAATACATAGATACAAACGCAAATAGATGGGTTTCTAACTGAATAATGATCGTTAAGTTGTAGTACTACAAGCTGTGAGTCCAGATACACAAGTAATGCACGAATACTAACGTTAACAGCCTCTTTCAATAATTCCTTGAAGAGACCAGGTCCTACACAATCGGGGGGATTAGAGATCTGATCTACGTAAGGAATGTTGTTCTCAGAGGATGAGGTGAATAAAGACAACTGATCCATAGTGATGATTTTGCCCTCATGAGGGAACTTCAGAAGCCGAAAGAGGGTGGATGGAATGCATAGCATGGCATGATTCCAACTACAACCAAGAAGGAGATTGTAGTTGATCTTGGCGTCAACCACTTCTACTTCTACGTTGGCTGTCTTCCCCTATAACATGATAGGAAAAATCTCGAGAACACCCAGGGGTTTTGATTCCCGACCATCAAATGCCTCTAAGGCATCGGGAGACGATGTAAGAGCCAGAGAGCCAATGGCCTTCCAGCAGGAAGATGACATAACATAGGTGGAATCACCTTCATCCACAATGGCTCTATGGATGTTGAGACAGTTGATCCCAACTTGGACAACAAGAGCGATTTGATGTGGAAGTTGGGGGACAAAATTTCCTAGGTCGAAGATGAGAAGATTAGAATTGGTGGCATCGATTCCACCGATTGCAGACAATAGAGCTTTCCATTGCAATGGGAAAATTTGAAGCACTTCCAATGCAGACATTGCAGAAGGCGCCCGTGCCAAATCCTCAACAATACTATAGTGCTGAGCAGCACAGGCGTTTGGGTTGTAGGAAGATTTTTGCAAAACACCTTTAGAAGGTGGCCTCACAACAGGTTCAGCATTGGGCTTCTCAATTTATAAAGGACCAAAGACAGGTGGGGGAGGTGGTCCATCCACAACTTCCTTTCCAGCTACCTGGCGTGATCCAACATAATCCTTCGAATGCGTAGAAATTGAGACAGGTGTAGCACCATTCATCATAAATACCTGGGACCCAAATGGTACAGATGGTAAAGGCTACTCAGCCATCTGGGTCTGCTAAGATGGGAACAGTTCTTTAAGAACTGCCAGAGTCCCTTTGGATCCTTTCATAATTTGACTAACTTCAGATCATCGGGGACAATCTTCGGTATAATGGTCTCCTTCACAGATAAGGCAGGGGTACTTCGGTTTACGTTGGGAATCGTCATCAGTATGAGGTTTAGAAGACTCTGGTTTCAGGGCATCGGGTTTGGATTTTCCTTTTCCTTTCTTCTTTCCTTTGGAGGTCTTTTCTGTAGGATTAGCCTGAATGACGTTGACCTCTGCAGTCTTACCAGAATCTGGAGGGGCAGGAAGAGCAGAATTATTGGAAGAAATAGACTTCTACTTCCCATTTGAGGATTTCCAAGAATTTTGAGAAATGGAACCAATAACATCGTCCATCGTTGGGGTAGGTGGTTCTTTAGAGGTCTCGAGCCATGGAGCATTAGTCAAAATATCATAAAGAATGCTGGACTGAGAGTACACCAGATCAAGGTATTGGGCATGCGTGATGGCTTGTTCTTCAGTCACACATGCCCCCATAACAATATCTTGAGCGATCTTGTTAACAAAGGAGGTGGTGAACCAATGAGTTAGTAGTTGATCAGGTATATCAAACTTGATCAATCTACGATGGCTTCGCCACTCATGAATATGATCAGATATGTGGGTGGCTTTATCTTGCTTCAAAGAAGTCAAGAGATGTGTCCTGGCTTCATAATGAACCGGTAACTGGAAATGTGTCAAAAAAGCCATAGCTAACGTATTGAAGTCTTGAAAGATACCGCGGGGTAACTCTATATACCACTTAGCAGCAGCACCGATAAGAGTGCGCTGGAAGAGACATAGATGAATTGAATCATCCACCCAATATTTGGATGAACACCATAGATGGTAGGTCATTACATGAGCTTGGGGATCCTCTCTAGCTTTTCCTTCAAACTTAGGACAGTCGTCGGGCACCTTGGTTGGAACCGAAGGCCAATAAGGATTGTGAAGAATCGGATCATTGGTCAATTTAGAAATTTCTGGTAATTCCAAGGTAGCTAGGAATGACAACTAAGGATTGAAAGGCATACCAGGCCCTCGATAAGGACCTGTACTTGTACTCCACCCCGGTTGAGCATAACCTTTCCCCCATTGGTTCTGTTCCAGGGGATTCTGACCATAAGCTGTATAGTTGGTGTGATATGGTTACTGATAACCAGTGTACGGGGGTTGATAATTGGGATATGGACCCTGATTCTATGTCGGCCCTATTTGAGAAGTATATGGATTTGACTGTTGAGTATAGGTATGGCCCGGTTGTTGAAGGTAATAATTAGAACCTTGGGGCGAGTTGTAAACTGGTCGAGATTGACCTTGAAGATAATAACCGCCTTGGGGTTGAGCGAGTTGTTGGTAAGTGGGGCCTTGCTAAGCTTGATATGTTGGGTGCACAAGTGGATTCGGCTGTGGCATAGAGTAAGTCAGCTATTGAGCAAGGTTGACAGGATGTGCAGGCTGGCCTGGTTGGACAGGTTGACCTGGCTGAATGGGCTGCCCTGGTTGAATAGGTTGACCCAGCTAAATGGGTTGTCCTGGTTGAACAGGTTGATTTGGGTAAACAGGTTGCGCTAGTTGAAGAGGTTGACCTGGCTGATGAGGGACACTAGGCTGCCCCGGATGAGTCGGTTGGCCTGGTGTCGGGATAGGGCCAGGTTGTGCCTGATAACCAGTTTGACCTGTAACAAGACCATAAGAGGGCCCTGGCTGTGCAACATTCGGATTGATAGGAAACTGATGTTGCAGAGGTTGCACCATAGGTTGAGAGGGTTGGATTTTCCCCCAAGACCGTACAACGGCCCTGGCTAGTACCCCAGTTGACCTGTGGGTCCTTGAGGTTGACCTGGTTGGACCACAGGGTGAGGCTGTATAGTTTGACCTTAAGGGTTGTAGGACTGTCCTTGCGGACCGTATAACAACCCCTGCTGGCCCGAAGGTTGGCCCTATAAGGGTTGTCCTTGTGGGTTGTAGGGATAACCAGGCTGGCCTGAAGGTTGGCCCTTGAAGGGTTGTCCTTATGGGTTGGAAGATTGCCCAGCCTGGGTAGACAGAAAACCTTGAACATACTGATAAGCCTCTGGAGCAGGAAAGCATAGAGGGTTTCCTTTCTCATCGTATTGATATGGAAAAATGTAGATGGGTGTACCATCTTGTGCATAATGAAAAAAATAAGGACAGTTGGGATCCTGGGAGGATTGACCGACCTCGGAGTTCGATTGCTATAGAGACAACCAATAATCCTCAGGAGAAATGTTCTTTGGAATAGCAGATGCTATGTAGACATCTTCAGGAAGTGACGTAGTCCTTACAGACTAAGTAGTAACAGTGGGTGTAGACACGGCCACACAGACAGTGGGCCTGAAAGGTACTGATGTGACCTGAGGAGATGACATGAGGGGTGTCCTTGGGGACATCCCTAATGAAGGAATAATCAGCCTCGTATAAGGAGTTGATACTCCCATAGAGGCGACAGCGGTCATAATCTGACTTAAAGATCTATACCCTGCTGGAAGCGAAAGACTCGGCGAAGACATGACAGATAACTCGGGGTTGTCTTATGGGAACAATTGGTAATCTTCACCAGATGTGGGGATTTCCTCACTAGGATAAGGACTGGATGAGCCCATATTTGAGCCCACCGCTAGATCTTCTAGAAGATGACGAGGACTAGGAGGAATAACAACAACTAGAAAAGGCGAACCCGATGTAAGAGGAGGGAAATATTCCCCTACTCAAAATCCAAACCAAGTGTTGGATAAGGGCCAATTGAACTCAACTGGTCCTCCAAAGGGAAGCTCAGATAGAACCGGTCCCCCGTCGGGAAACTCGAAGATAATGGGCTGCTGAGGTTTAGCAGAGGATTGAGAGACCTCTGATGAATCATCTATGTAAGGACTACCAGTAGACAAAACTGAGGGTTCTGCCACTATGATAGGAAAAAAGAGAGGAAGAGATCAAACAAAAACACATGGGCTAAAAAACAAGGCATACAATCAAATAGCCGACAAGCAGAATCTAAAAGGGCGTGTGATCATAGGTGATTTATTTTACCACATTGAAACTTTAAAAACTTCACCATTTCATGTTTTAAGAGTCGAGAAACGGATGAAATTTGACTCTATCTCTTTCAATTTTGGAACAAGCGTGAAAGGACAAGCACTTGATGATCCTTTCAAATTTAATGAGTCAGAAAAGATCGAAATGACTACTTTGGTAATCTAGGCAAAGGGTGTACCAGATATCTGTGAACTGCAATATACACCTTGGTTTCAAAATGAAGAGAAATAAACAAACGACTTGATGTACGTGCAGGCAATCTCCTCGAATGTTGTGTCTGGTGTATCATAAGTATAAGGCGGCAGACTCGGCTTCATATGGATAAAGGATAGCAACCTAGTGGGGTCTCCCTTATATACACGATAGTATGGGGACCACAAGTCCATACTAGAACTCTCTAAAGCTAAGAGGCGAACAACAGCTACTAGGTTTAACGACACCGGAACACATCACTAGCCTAGACCTCTAAATATTTTGTTAATGTTTCAATGCTGCCTTAAGGTAAATTGAATAAATTTTAGTGTTGATCTTCAATTATGTTTCAATTTCCAGGCCCTACAGAATGTTATGTCTCAAAATCCTCTAAATGCACACTACATGCCACAATGTATCACTTGTTTTGATGAATAGCTAACTACGGGAAGGTTGAGAGCTTTCACACAATAACAAAATGATCACAAAACAACCACTAGTGTCTCTAATGCAAGCTAACGGAAACTAAAAGCTTTTCTTTCAGAGTTATAAATCACTAATAACACAGAAAATATTTAATTTACATTAACTAATCAAAAGCAAAAGAGATTTTTTTATTTTATTTTCAATGTTCAAGAGAAAAGTGCACTAAAAAAAATGAGAACTAATGAAAAGAAAAATTTGAGAATTGATAGCAAAAGAGAAAAGACAAGAAAGTTTCACTCAATGCCAAACACACAATCAGACCTCAAATTGATAAAGAAGTCCCTCAAATCAAAGAGGAATCCCAAAGACTCAAATGAACCGTGTAATTTAGGCCCAAAACGAGACAAAGAAAAATTTGAATGAGGAAGAGGCCAATCACTCAAATGACGCAACAAAACAATGGAAAACCACCAAACGAATGCAGAAAAGCAATAATGAAATTGACTGATCAAACGAGGACCAAAAACTCCCACGGGAGGCTCGACACACTATAGCACCTAGATTCCCTAGGGCTAGAATGTAAAACCGATATTAGAGGGCAAAAAACCAGAGGATGAAGGTCACACTTAGTCAAACAAGGCTCCAAAACACTCAGGCAGTCGAAAAAATGACACCAAAACCACAAATCAGGCTCAAAAAGCTCAGAAAGGAGCAAACCCTAGCACCCCGCAGGATTGGTGTGACTGTCAGGCTACAACTAGCGCCAGAACAGAATTGGCATGGGGGATAAAATGGCAACATGCGCTAGCTAGCACGACTGTCAGGGAAAAATCCACGCCAGTCGAGTTTACAAATGAAAAAAATAAAAAAGAGAAAATAGGGAGAATATCAGGGATGGTGAGGCTAAACAAAAGTTTAACACTAGAAAAGAGCGAACCAAAAGATCCGATCAAGCAGACAAAGACAAAAATCAACCGAAAAGACAAGACGAACTCCAATCAATGTCTCCCCAATGGAGTCGCCAGTTTTTTAGAGAGGTAAATCCCCTCTGTGGACAGAGGCAATCCCTACTATCCCAGATCGGGTCTAGCAACAACCGAGTCACGCTAAGACGCAGGTTCCTAATTACAATAGACCAAGATGCGACAAGAGGCCTACCTTAATTCCTACGCTGCTATTGATTGCAAAGAAGATAGAACTTTCATCCCTCGCTTTTGCAGATCATAATTCTCCTGCTAGGCATGTTCAAACACCTACACGCACACGAAGAAACAACAAACACACAATTGTAAAACCTAATACATGAAACTATGTATCAGTTAGAGAACATACAACTCATAACACAAGACATGAACATATGAGTGGAACCATAATCGAAGTCATTTATTATTAATCAAAACAAATAAAGATACAACCTGAGCTCTGACACTGGATCTTCCTTCAGCGGGTCGACAACGGAGTACGTCTCGATAAAGCTCATAGGAAATGGGACAAGTCTCTCTCTCTTCGGCTGTCTGATGATAGTCTCCTTACTAGTGATTCAACTCTATTCAGGCTAGCTTGCAAAGGGAAAAGGACAAGCTTATATAGATGGTGGAAGGGGAGTTGGGATCCCTACAATTGTGGGATTGGCCCTATCCTCAAGGAAGCTTCCATTATAGGTGGAAAAATACTTCCCCTACATGGAGATCTGGAGCCAAACCTCCCAACTCGTTTTAGAGACTCGTTTAGGAGTTGGTTGGAATAAAAATTCTACCATTTATTTTAAAAAAAAAATCCTTATTAAGCTTGGCGTGAGTAATACACTAGGACAGAGCACCAGTTGGCGCGCCCTCTTTGGTGGATTTCCCCCATTAGCGCGAGGGCTGAACTGGCTAGTCGCACCAAGGCCAAAAGGTCTATTTTTTGGGCTTTTCACAGGAAATTTTCTTCAGGGAAATTATTTTCCTTGTCAAGGGGGATGCCATGAAAGTGGTTTCAGGTCATGTCACTACTCACAGGTCACGGAAGAGGCCCTCCAATGTGCGGGACGAGGGATTGTAGGGACGGTGAAAAATTACTGTGTAACATAGTCCAAGCAGTTAAGGAATGTTGGTGAGCCCATGTCTTTTTTTTCACACAGGAAAAATTCCTAATTTTATTAATGATAACAAAATTACATGTTACACTTTGCTGTAGTTCAGAGAAAATAAGCAAATAAATTGCAGTAAGGACAATACAATGGGAGTGATTAAACTTTCCTCCCCTTTTTCTTCTCAACCTTTCGCCATGGACCTGGTGATGGCGAGGTTGTGATAAGGACCAGCTGATTTTCTGCTATGGTTGCTCCATTGTCCTTATCCGAATCTGAAGTATCTGTGTTATGATGTCTTTTGTGACCTCCACTTTCTGGTGCCTCTTGTTCCAATGACGTCGGAGCTGTGATTGATGGCTCTTGCATCTCTTGTTCTTTTGTCTCAGCTTCGGGTGTTGTCTGGGAATTTTCTTTTGGGGTGGGTTCTGTCTCATCCTCTTCCATCTCCAGTTCTGGTTCTCCAGAGGGAAATTGCCAACCCTTTGTAGCTTTTCCTGTCTTCTTCTTTTTTCTGTTATCTCTTTTAGCTTCTGGACAAGTATTCTGTAGATGCCCTGTATTCCTGCATATTCTGCACCTGAAAGCAGTGTTCTCATAGTCTAGATGTTGCGTCCATTTTTGCTGTTTATGAGTCAGCAGGATGCATTCTGGAAGCCCCTTGCTGAGGTCCACTTCCACACAGATGCGGGCAAAAGTGAAGACCCTCTCCTCCATTCGTAGAGTGTCAGTTTTGATATAACTCCCAATCATGTCTCCAATGCTGCCCAAGACATCTTCATTCCAGAAATGAAGTGGGAGGTTGTAGAGACGCACCCAAACAGGCATTTTTGTGACCTCCATGGTGTTTGCATCAAAATCTGGAAACCATGGTGTTGTGAATAGTCCATTGGATCCCCAGAACCACGGTCCAGCCTGTTGGATGTGATCTCTGGCCTCCGAGGATAAGAATTTAACAATGAAAAATCCTTTTGAACAGAGGTGTATTTCACAGTCTGTCGTCCAGTTAGTGAAAATCCAATGAAACAGCTCCATTGGTTTTGGCCAGAAGCAATTGAATCTACAAATGAGTGCTTGTGACTCAAAAACGGATTTATAATCATCAATCTCAGGTAGTTCAATCTGCAGTTCTGGAATCTGGTTGAGTTGTTCCACAATGTATGGTTTAGGTCCATTAGCCGCCTGTGCTATTGGAGCAGCCGCTGTGTTTTTCCCCTTTAAAATATTCTTGTAAGATGTTCCTTTGGGAACCCCAAATCCAGTGGAGTTTTCTCCCTGAAATCCATGTGCACTGTGCTGCCCAGCAGCTCCACCTCTTAGTCTCAGATTGATAAAAATAGTGGAAGCAGGGCGAATGCCATACTGTCTGAGAATGCTGGAATCCTGTAGTGTTCTTCCTTCATGGATGAGGGACTGAGCATGGCTTGGATAGCCAGTGTTTTGCCATATAGATTGCTTCAGGTCGGTAACCTGTGTGTTTTCATTTATCCAAAATAATAAAAATTTTCCAGCAGGGGTTTTAAGAAAAATCTGGAAATTTTTTATGCTTACCCCATTATCCGCTGCTATCGTGTAGGAATCAGGCCCTGACAGTTTCTGTCTTGACTGCATCTGTGGCCGCAAGGCAGATCCCAAAGATGTGATGCCCAGCAGCCCAATAGCTTCCCACCCTCGAGGACCAGGGCGAGGAGGAGATGGCCGGCCAGCAGAAGCAGAGGTCAACTTGATCCGCACCCAATAGCAGTCGAAGTAAGAGGTCCCAGCACCGGCCACCAGCAAATAGAACAGGGTATAGCGCCCATAAGCACCATGAGAGGTGCCGCAGAACGCATACCCCGGCGATGGTTCTTCGCCAAGCCCACCAGAATACAAAGAGCATTCTCTGGTTAGTATTCCACGCACCTCATCAACCGCCGGTAGATTGGTCAGGTACAAGAGCCCATTTCGCCTGTTGGGTCTGCAGGGTATCCCTGTCTCAGCCTCAGTAAGAAAAAACGACCACCCAAACACATTTGGTTCCCATCCCATACAATGATGCGATAGGGAGCAGCAGGGGGTACAGTGACCCAAGCCATGGTAACGCCTCCATTGCAGCGAGCTCCAACAGGCGGCAGCGGCGGAAGTTGTCTGTAACCCTAGTTCAAAACAAATTTTGCCCGCGCTCACCATCGCTCTCTCCTTCATGTGCTCGGTGAGCCCATGTCTTACTGTCTAAACTTCAAACATTGTTCTTGAATGTTATTTTCAGTTTATGCTATGTAAAGTTGAACTAGGGAAGTCTATGGTTAGCCCTGTCCTTTGATTTCTTCTCCAAAGGTTGTCTGAAAGTTTCCCTAATAGTATGTTGAAAGTAGGCTAGGTTCAAAGTCCTTACCTAATCTTAGACTATTCTTTGTTTATCTTAAATGTTGTCCTGAAACGTTTGCTAATTAAAGTTGAACTAGGGAAGTCTATGGTTAGCCCTGTCCTCTAGTTTCTTCTCCAACAATTGCTTTGAAAGGTTTTCCCTTTGAATATGCTAAAATTAGGCTAAGTTAAAAGTCTTTACTTGATCTTAAGCTATTCTATGTGTTTTAAATGTTTTCTATTGAAAGTGCATCAAAAGCAGGCTAGTTTCAAAGTACTTACCTAATCTTAGATTACTTTTATGTCTTTCCTTAAGAGAATGCCAAAAGCAAGATAGTTTCAAAGTACTTACTTGATCTTAGGTTGCTCTTTGTTCCTTCATCTGTTTGATTTCCCTTCTTATTGTTTCATTCCATAAAATTAACTTAAAGAGATCCTTTGACATAGATGACTTGCCCCATGGACCACTTTTGAACCTTGTTGTTTCAATTAAATCCTATTATGACTCCATAGCCCAATGGATTGAAGTTGCTCCTTACCTATCTTATTATCAGAATCATTCCTTCACTTCCATACACATTCACCCTTCATTTAGACTTCCTTCACCTTCATATATCTTTGACCAACCAAAACAAACAAAAACCTTGTTCTTCATAACTAGCCTAATATCATATTTCAAGCCTTAAAGATAAATCAATCTTTACACTTATAAGAGAGATCCTTCGCTAGATTCAAGAGGGATAGATCCTAGAATCCCAAAGTGGTTCATAATGTTTTCTCTACAGCTTTAGTCTTGCCAATCTGCTAAAATTACAGGGGCCTAACATTTCTGGTTACTACATTGGGGAGTTTTGAGTAAAACCCTTAAAACGAGACACTCGGTGTTCAGTGCAGTATTAGTAGCTCTCTTCAAGCACTACCAAGCATGTTGGTAATCAAGTAGGACTTATTTGAATCAGTGACAAACTAAGTAACCCTTAGGATTATCATAGACATTATCAAACCTTGAAGGAATCAGCTAGCTTAGCCATAAGGGTAAACATTCTTTGTCTCATCACCCTAGCTAAGTGTTGAAAAATATTTAGGACACTCTTAGAACCCATAGGATTGAAAAAACTCAGAAAACCCAAAAATATTTCGGATTGGTTAATGGTGGTGGACCATAAAACATTTTACCTCCAAAAGTGAAAAACATTTCCACCTGGTGACTCCACAATCCTAAACAAACCTTAAGACTCCACTGGGAAACCCATTATCATCATAACATCATTTAAACTTAGTTAAGAAGACTTTAAGGATTAAAGTTTTCTTGTTTAAAGATCAGTTAGCCTCCTAAATATTTTCATATTTGGTTAAAATTTTCTTGTAAGTTTGGTATGAAAAACATAGCATAGTGGCTTCTAGAAGAGTTCATACTAGAGCCTATCTCAACCCAAACCCTCCTGAGATAGTTGATAACCCTGAAAAATTACTTAGGAAGTCTCCTAAGGCAAAATTTTCAACTATTATCAGATCACTCCATAGAGCTAAGTCTGTCCCTGAAAACCTTGTAGCTCTACAAGAATCACAAGTTGACTTAAGAAACCCATTCAGAACTAGGTCACTTGATGATATAGATCAGATAGATTTAGAGCCTTCACATTCATCCCAAGATAGAAGTAAACATCCTGGTAGCATAGAAAATACTCCACCTGATTCACATTACCTTCATAATTTCGGTTCCTCTCATCCTAGATTTACTCAACAATCTCTTGCTGGTCAATCCACTTCTATTATCCACACATCCACTGTTCAAAATACACCATTCCATCAACCTCCTCCACTTGTAAACCCCCCACTTTTTCCACAACCTCCTATCATGGCAACATGGTATGCTCCCCTAGTCCTTCCTTTACCTCTAGTCAATCTACCACAGGACTATCGGTCCAAAATACCATTATATGATGCCAGTGGTTCTACTACTTCTTCACAACATGTGGATAAGATGAATGAATACTTTGACAGAAATGAGATTGATGACAAATCTGTCAAACTTAGATTATTTGCTCAAATTTTAGGGGGAGAAGCAAGAAAATGGTTTAAAGGCTTGACCCCTCACAGTATTAATGATCTCCAAGCCTTCCATCAGTTATTCTTAAACAAATTGGAATTTAGGAAAAACCCACTCCAAATAATTTCTGATTACAATAGCCTCAAAATAAACACTGGGGAAAGTGCTCAAGCTTATTACACTAGGTTCAATAGTGTGTATAATGCACTTCCCCCATATCTGAAACCTCCACAAGGTTCAAATTTAAACAAATTCCCTGAATAATTTGATCCTAAAATGGCCTATTAGCTTAGAGAAATGGATCCTCTGACTTTAGAAGATATGCATAAAGGAGCCTTAACTGTGGAAGTAAATTTAATGGAGAAACGAGCTAGAATGAGAAATGAGAAAAAAATATCATTTAGAGAGGAGTCTACACCTTCCACATCTAGCTCAAAGATGGAAAGAATGATGGAGGAGATGATGAAAAATATGAGCATACTTGAGAGAGAACAAGCAAGTCAAAATGAATCAGCTCCTCAAAACATAAACCAATCTCAAAACCAAAATCAGAATTTCAGGAGAAATTAGCCTCAAAACAGACCAAGAGACCCTAATCAGGAGATTATACCTCCTTTTCATCAAAATTATGTGAGTGAGGTTGAAGAAATAATAGAAAAAATAGAGGAAGATGACATAAACATGTTGGGAGTATAAAATGATTATTTTGAAGTTCATTACAATAGGAAACAAGGTCTATACACACCCTATGATGATAAAAGAGCAGAAGATGAATTTTATTATCAAGAATTGGAAAATGTCATCATAGAAACCCCAAAATAATATGACCTTAGGAGTAAAAGAAATCAGGAAACTCCCAATACTAAGACCTCTGAAAATTCTCCAAAAAGAAGCCCTGTAAATAAACCCAAAGTTATAAAACAGAAAGACAAAACATTGGCTAGAAATTCTGATAAAAACAAAGAAAAAGGCACTCAAATTAATGAAAAACAGAGTGCATATTTTAGCAGCACTAGTACTTCAGCTAGTGCTCCTACCAAAACAATTTTGACCAATGTAAATAGAGGAAATTAGAAAACTAATTTTTTTGATAGAGTGGTAGTTAATAAGGCTGAAACAAGCATTTTAGAAAATCAGATGCCTTTTAGTTTGGAGCAAGAAATTGCCAAAATCAAAATCTATGTTCCTCTCACTGAATTAGCTACCCAAGATGTATATAGATCCCAAATTTTGAAGGCTTTTAACATAGAAGAGAATAAAGACACTGTCAATCTTAATGATGACCAACCAGAGCTCATATTTGGTCATAATATTGAGGGTAGATATCAAGAAGGACTAGTACCTCCTTTTTATGTTAGTTGAAAGATTCATGACAAAATTTTACACAACGCTATGCATGATTTAGGGGCCTCTCATAACTTAATGCCCAAAGCTATAATGGAGAGCCTAGGCCTTGAAATCACTAGACCATACAAATATCTTTACTCCTTTGACTCAAGTAGAGTGAAATGTTCAGTTTTGATCAAAGACCTTTGTGTAAACTTAGCACAAATTCCGCCCAAGTGTCTAGTGATGGATATTGTAGTGGCTGATGTACCCCCCAAGTATGATATGCTATTATAAAGGTCTTGGGGTGCTAAGTTACAAGGAACAATGCAAATAGATATGACATATGAAACCATCCCTATTTTAAATCAAACTAGAATACTTTATAGGGAATCTCATATGCAATACGTGGTTACCAACCAAGAGAGACTGCAAAAATCTCCTCTTTATTCTGTTCACATAGGCCTTGACTCATTTATTCTTTTCAATGATGAAACATTTAGTGAGCAAGAAACCTTAACTGACTTAGTGGTAGATATGGAAAAAGAGGAAGACAAGACAAAAGTGTCAAAACAATGTGTTAAATTAGAAAATCTTACTAAACGAAACACAGGTCCAGAGCTACAAATTAGTCATCCATTGCTTTTCAACCTTGAGATTCAAGAGAAGAGTCCGCAACAAAATGAAAAATGCGAGGAACTAAAAAAAATTCAATATAGTGTTGATCTTCAAGAACAATCCAAAAGCGCACTAGATGAAGAGGATAGTAACCAAACTAGTGAATCTGAAACTAGTCCTCTTTGGAGTATGAACTTTGATGGGTCTTGCACTAAGAATGATGCAGGTGCAGGAATGTGGCTTCACAATACAATGAACAATCATACTAAAGGGCATTCTTTCAAATTAAACTTTCAATGCACTAATAACATAGCTAAGTATGAAGCCCTCCTTTTAGGCCTGCACTTATTGAAGAAATTAGGGGCCAAAAGAATAAAGGTTCATGGTGATTTTGAACTAATAATTAGGCAGGTGAATGGGGAATACACTGCGAAGCATCCCAGACTTAGAGCCTATAGAAATGATGTCGTGTATTTATTGAAAACATTTGAGGAATTCAAAATTATCTTTGTCCGAAGAAACCAAAATATCCAAGCTAATGGTTTAGCTTTTGCTGCTAGAACATGCCTAACTCCTTATGAAACCAAACAATGCACAACTCAAATCAAATTTAGACCAGTTGTCTCTGATAATGAAAAATATTGGCAAGTGTTTGATGGAGACAAATAAATAGAAGACTTCCTATAGTCCATAAATGAATTTGAGCTACCAAGTTCGGATTCAGAGTATGAAGATGACTGTCCTACTGAGGAAAATCTACTTGATGAAGAAGAAAACTCTCCAAATATTGCTATTATAAATCTGTTAGCTAATAAAATTGAACATAACACAAATATTAGTGTAGATTTAGGAAAAGAAGACTTAGAAACACTGCAATCTAACACACAATTTTTTCCAAAAGGTCTGGTCCCTTTAGAAGAGTTGTTTGATTTCAAAGATGTTCCCAAGAAACCAAAACTGGAGCCTATTGAAACTGAGGTAGAAGAGTGAAATATAGGCAGTGAACTAAAACCAAAGATGATCAAACTGTCTAAAACTTTACCAGCTCACATCCAATTGAAATACATAGATCTGTTTAAAGAATTTTTTGATGTATTTGCATGGATTTATGAGGATCTCAAGTCCTATGACACAGAAATAATTCAGCACAAGATATCCCTCAAAGAAAACCAAAAATATTTTAAACAAAAATTGCACAGAATCAACCCTGTTCAATTACCTTTGGTTGAGAAAGAAATCAAGAAAATGTATGAGGCTATAATTATTCTTACTATTAGATATTCAGAGTGGGTGTCTAATCTTGTGTCAGTGAGGAAAAAGATAGGAGAAATAAGGCTTTTTATTGACTTTAGAAACTTAAACAAAGCCTCGTTGAAGGACAACTACCCTTTACCCAAGATGGATCAAATTTTACAAAAGGTAGTTGGGTCTAAAAGAATTTCTTTGCTAGATGGCTTCTCAGGATACAATCAGATTTTTGTACATCTTGATGATCAACTAAAAACAACCTTTAATACACCTTGGGGCACTTTTATGTATGTGAAAATTCCCTTTGGTTTAATTAATGTTGATGCTACATTTCAGAGAGTCATGGATATTACATTCTCGGAAGAATTAGGCTACTTCATCATTATTTACCTTCATGATATCACTTTTTTTCCAAAACAGATGAAGAACACCTCGAACGCTTGAGAAAAGTCTTTGAGAAATGCAGAAAATATGAGTTGTCTTTAAATCCCAAGAAAACAATGTTTGGTCTCCAAGAAGGTAAACTTCTTGGACACATCATATCAGAAAAGGGGATAAAGATAGACCCAAAGAGGATTGAGGGTATATTGCAAATCACCCATTCTAAGAACATCAAGGAACGTCAATCTTTCATTGAAAAGATTAATTTCTTGAGAAGGTTCATACCCAACTTAGTTGAACTCCTTAGAAACATAGCAAACATGTTAAAGAAAGAATAAGGACTTAAATGGACCTTAGAAGAAAAGAAATCATTTGAACTGGTCAAACAAGCATTAACCAAAACAAGAGTTCTTATAAGTCCTAATTTTACAAAGGATTTCTTCATTTTTTCATTTGCATCAGAACACACAGTGGCTTCTGTCCTATTACAGAAAAAATCAAAGGGACAAGAGTAGCCAATTGCATTATTTAGTAAGGCATTAAGAGATGCAACTCCGAAGTACAATATCATGGAAAAACAAGTCTTTGCCTTAGTCAAAGCCTTAAAGAATTTAGGGTTTATATTTTACACTCCCACATAATTGCATTTGTGCCAAATTCAGTTGTGAAAGGCATTTTAACACAGGACCCAGATGGAAAAACAGGAAAGTGGATAGCTGTGATAGTTGAATATGATTTAGAAATCAAGTCCACTAAGCTCATAAAAGGCCAAGGACTAGCAAGATTAATGGTTGAATCTAATTTTGAAGTTCTTGATATAAACATGATAAATACATTAGATGAAAAAGAGGAATTTTCAACTCCCATTGTTGAAGATCATTTTATGAATTCCTCTTGGTATGCTGATATCTTGTATGTTTTTCTCAATTTGAATACACCTCCTGGTTTGTCTAAAACAAAGGCAAGATTTTTAAAGTTAAAATTTGTTAACCACTGCATTTTAAATAAATTTCTATATTGGAAAAATGCTAGTGGATTATTGCTTAAATGTTTTCCTGAGAATGATGCAGTTAAGATCAAGCATGAGTTCCATGAAGGAGAATGTGGAGGCCACCTCTATTGGAAGACAACTGCCAATAAAATCCTTAGAGCTGGTTACTTTTGGCCCACCCTCTTTCAAGATGTCCATAAAATGATCATTGCCTATCATAAATTCCAACTCTTTGAAGGAAAAAAAAAATTGCTTCCCTTACCTTTGCATCCAATCACTGTTGAAGCTCCTTTTCAACAGTGGGGTCTAGACATCATAGGAGAAATCCATCCACCCTCATCTACCCAACATAGATGGATTCTCATTGCAACAAACTACTTTAACAAATGGATAGAAGCCATCCATTCTAGGCAAGCCAATGACTCTGTCATCATAAAATTCCTTCAAAATCATATCCTATCTAGATTTGGCTGTCCTAGGAAGATTATCACTGAAAATGCTGCAGCATTTGGATCCAAAAAGATGGTTGAATTCTGTCACAAACATCAGATTACATTGGGCCATTCTATTGCCTACTACCCTCAAGGTAATGGGCTGGAAGAATCCCCAAACAAATTTTTGGTGAACATAATCAAGAAGTTTCTAGAGGAAAATAAGAAATCTTGGTACACAAAGCTAGTACATGCACTTTGGGCTGACAGATTAACACTTAAAAAATCAATTGGAATGTCACCCTACCAGCTTGTTTTTGGAATAGATGCAATTTTTCCAACCAGCCTAGGAGTGCCAGTCATGAAGCTAATCCAAGATGTACAGGCTAAAGACAATGACATGATAAGAAGAATCAATCAGACTATACATCTTCAACAAACTAGAGAGGAAGTCTACAACAGAGCATTACAAAATCAAGAAAGCATCAAGAAGTTGTTTGATAGAAGGACAAAAGCCATTGATTTCATCATTGGTGACAAAGTTTTAAAGTGGGATTCAAGGAGAGAAGATAAGGGAAATAATGGGAAATTTGATAACTTCTGGCTTGGCCATTATCTCATTCATTATACTCATGGTAACAATGCTTATTTCTTCCAAGAATTGAATAGAGCTGAACTTTTTGGAGGTCCTGTCAATGGAAGGATGCTCAAACATTATTTTTCTTGACCATATCAATTTGAAAGCCTTTTTATTTTTTCTCTCATTGTGAATATCATACTCATCATTGCATTCAAAGTTAGAATATGAAAAAATACAAAAACAATAGAAATAAAAAGAGGGTAGATTGTAAAAACAATAAAGGTACAACCCCATACCAAAAAAAGAAATAAAATCTAAAAGTGTGCAAGCTCAAATGCCACTCCTAAAAAACAAACTCCTAGCTATTCATATAGCTTACTAATGACTAATTAGTTTTCAATTTACTGCTGATAGGTTAGTGAATTAGATTTAACAAAAAGCTTAATCTTGGCTTATCAGTTAGGTAGATTAGGATAAAAGAAAAAGGTTCAAACAAGCTAAAAATTTGAACCTATGAAATTCAAAAGAGTAATGGCTCTAATTAGATCAAATCTTGAGAAAAAGATAGAAACAAACTGGTTCTAATATGCCTAAAAATTGAACCAGAGAACAAAGAGAAAAACATCTCAAACAAGCCTAAAAACCAGAGCTGAAGAAAAGAGAAGGATGTTCTTAAACTTTCAGATCTTAAGCCTTCACCATTTTGCTTTACTTTTCTGCAATTTTAGTCTATGTGCATCTTATTTTTATGCCATAGATTAGCAGCAAGTTAGACTGTTCAATCCTGGCTTGTTTTCTTTTAAATTTCTTGTCTTAGAAATCTAGAGAATAAAATTTGTCAGACATTCTAATCCTGACAGATAGTAGTTAGGTAGAGAAGCTAATGAACTCAACTGCTTAATATGAGTTCATGGAGAAATAAGGGTAGAAATAGACTAGTTTTATTCTTTCAAAAGAATAAAATGTTTGTAAAAATATTTTTCCAATCCAAATGCACTCTGAAAGAAGAAAAAATGTTAGATCATTAGGATTGGATAAGTAGAAATCTTGTTTTGATAGAATTCCATTGTTTTTAATGGCTGTTAACATTGTTAGAGAAAAAGAAGATCAGCAAAGTCAAGAAAGTTGCAACCCAATAGATGAGGCATTGATCAGCTTCTAGAGAAGACAGGTCTGAGGTTCTTGACACCTCCAAGGAGTTTCCATCCCAAGTTGGAGCCACTGTTAGCCACCTATAAAAAATTTTCATATCAAATGGTGGCTAGATCTTTTTTATACTTCAAGAAACAATTTCATGGCCAAATTGTGAGCTCTTAAAGTCTTATGAAGATAACTAATCTTTGAGTTAATATTCACTTCTGTTTCCCTCATAATCCTAAAAAATCTGTTGTTTACCTGAAGAAAAAGACTGCTGAAAAACCCCAGTTTACATAATTTTTACCCCTCCTTTCATTCATAAAAAACCCCATTTTTATGCCTTCTTTCCTTCATAATATTCCTCCATAAAGCCTCACTCAAACTTTAAAATCACTTAAAAACCCTTTTAAAATGTTATACTCTTCCTTATTTGGTTTTAAAATGCCTTCTTTCCCTTATTAGAACCCTCAAAAGCCTCTGAAAAACTCTCATTTTGGCCTAAAAACCTTCACTTATCTATAAGGCCTTAAGCCCCTTTCGGCCTTAGCGCCAGCTCCTTTTCTCCGCATAAAACCTGGAGCCATGACCTGGAATTAACCCCCATCGCACAATCACAATCGGGGTTTTCTATCTCCTTATTGCCTTTTACTTTGAAAACTCTAATTGTGATTAGCCTTTTTCTTCTTAAAACCCTGATCTCCTCATCCTTTTCACAGGACCACAGCCCCGCAATCGAGCGCTAAAAACATTAAAAAACCTTTCCCCGAACCCCTTTTTCCTTTGTATTTCATAAAACCTGACCTTTTCATTGTGTTTTAATAAAACTCGATAGTTTGAATTTACAACAAATATTGACCGTTGATATAAACCGATCAACAGCCATCGACTCATCGCATCACACCCATTATTCATACTGCCTCCCATCGATGCAATCTTCGATTTAATCTAGACCATGAATCATACTTTGATCTGACGGTCGATACTTCATCACATCGCAAAATTCCTTTTGTCCATTCCTTTTCGCTCCACCGATTTCGATGTCCTGATTAAATCTCAGCCGTTGAATCCACAAGAACCAACGGCTCATATTTAATCGTGCTCCATCATAATCCCTTTGATATAAACCCACCGATTTGATCCTAGCCATTTATCTCTCCTAGATCTAATGGCCCACACTTAATCGCATCGGTGCATTTCATTGTTGCTTTGCCCTTTGTCCTCTGTCGATGCGATCCTGTGATCAAATCTGGGCCATTCCTTCCAAAGATCTAATGCCCAGGCTCTTAACCCAACTTACCTTTGTTATTTCATAAGCCCGATAGTTTAACTTCTCAGTGAAAATCCACTATTGATCTTTGCAGATTAATGGTCCTCATTGCACCCAATCTCCGCCCGATCCCCTGCCTTATATTTCTTTCATCGCCCCATCATTAAATCTGGGTCGTTCATTCCTAATATCTAACGATCGAGATCTAAACCGCCTTTGACCCTGCCCACATTTTCCGCCTGCGAATGTTACCCCATCGCACTCTCATTCCCACCTTCAGATCTCTTCACCCTTCATCTGATGATTGAAACTCCATATCGCGTAATTTTGCGCCTAAATGTTAATGCCAAAAAATTACGCTATATGGATGGTATTTAAAAGACACATGTCAAACGCTGACCTATATCACATTTTTTTTGCAAAAATTTTGAAACCGCCTTAGAGCTGCGCGAATACCACCAGTTTTTTTCCACTTACCACCCTCTTCCACAATTTAATTCTTCATTAAATCCTAGCCATCGATCGATCTGATCTGACAGTCCTAACTTAACCCGATCACAAGTATTTTTCTCCCCACCTCTGCTCCCAAAGGATTTCCTCGTCAATCTTGACCGTTCATCCTGTTGATCGAATGGCTCTCATCCATTATTATTCCCATTTCATTGCCCGTACCCTCTGCTCTCCAAAATGCTCCTTCACAAGATCTTGACCATTCATCCATCTAATCGAATGGCTCACATTATTTCTCAACCCCAAGCTTTCACCCTCCATCTATCCTCCGAAGATTTTATCATGAGATCTCCACCGTTCATTTCTTTGATCTGATGGCCTTGATTAAATCTTCACCCCAATTCATTTTATATCGCACATTTTCCTGGGCATTTCGCTGATGCTTCTCCATCGTCGATCTCTGAAGATCGACGGTCCCGATCAAAACTTTTTCCCCATTACATTTCTCTCCACCATTTGAAATCCCGATTAATCAGAGCCGTTGATCAATCTAAACCAACAGCTCATACTTAATCTTTCCTCCTTTCCATCCAACTGCCTCTCCATTGAACTCCATCGAGCAATATCGATCGTTGGTTATTTTGATCCAACGGCCACAATTCAATCTCATACCCAAAACCTCAAAAGCGGCCTTTGACCTATTTTCACCGGATTTTTCATAATTTGTTCATTTTTTGTAGGTTTTAAATCTTTTCCACAGTTTTTTAAATGAATTCAAGGGCTGGGGATGATGATCCCCCAGGCCATTAACCATGAAGACAAGGATCTGCAGGGTTCAAATTACCATTTTACCCGTGCCTCATGAGCACTGGTAACGTTATAAAACCCTCTGCGTGCCTGAGAAAACAACAAAAACAAAGCGAACCTTAATTTTACATAGATTATCAGTGTCAAAGTATGGGATCATAGAAAAGATGAAGAACTAAAGGTTTTAACACAGTTTTGAGGGATCAAGGCATAAATTCTACTATCACAAGCCTTATCCACATAGTTAGAGACATGTATGAAGACTAGAAGACAGAGATTAAGCCAAATTAGGCCTAAAACACATATCAAAAGAAAATTAATAGTGTTTTAGGTTAAAACAATGAGATCTATCAGTCCGAGAAGCCTCCATTGCCACATTAGAGGCTAGTTGAATCCTCTACATCTACCAAAATCCACCTACAGCCATGAAGGAATTGAAGAAGGCAGAGTTATTGCCTCAGTCAGTGATATTTTTCCTAAAAGATAGTCAGAGTTATTGCTAACTCGCCTCAAGAGTTTTAAGTCAACAAAATCTGCCCAGCATGCTTAATACTTAATGAAAATCAATTAATACAGAGGAAATATCAGAAAGCTTCTCTATTAAGCCCCTCAAAGGCCGAGAAGCATTAAACTATATTAATTAAGCCTAAATATCTTTTCTCTCATCCCACCTCCTCATTTCTTCTATAAATACTTCTGTAGAAGATGAAAAAAAGATTGGTCTCTGAATATCTGATGCATGTAAATAGTTTTCTGAAGCTACTGTAAGCTCTATTTGTAATTGAAGATACCTAAGTTGAGATGAGAAGTTTGAAGCTGTAGAGAACCACTGGACTTGATGATTGTAACTGGTTTGGACATCAAATACAAGTTGATTTATGAGATCTTGGTCTATGTCAATGGTGATGTTTTTCTTATTGTAAATTTTTATTTTCTTTTGTTTCAATTCTTTCCACTTTCTCTGACAAAGAACAAAAAATATAGAGCTAGGATTTACTCTTACAAGTACCCTACTCTCACTAATAAGCTTTATCTTTATGTTTTCCTTCCAATTTTGTATTTGAGAATGATTTAATACAGTCCAAGCAGTTAAGGAATGTTGGTGAGCCCATGTCTTACTATCTAAACTTCAAACATTGTTCTTGAATGTTATTTTTAGTTTATGATAAGTAAAGTTGAACTAGGGAAGTCTATGGTTAGCCTTGTCCTCTGGTTTCTTCTCCAAAGGTTGTCTAAAAGTTTCCCTAAGAGTATGTTGAAAGAAGGCTAGGTTCAAAGTCTTTACCTGATCTTATACTATTCTTTTTTTTATCTTAAATGTTGTCTTGAAAATTTTGCTAATTAAAGTCGAACTAGGGAAGTCTATGGTTAGGATTGTCCTCTAGTTTCTTCTCCAACAGTTGCTTTGAAAGGTTTTCCCTTTGAATATGCTGAAATTAGTCTAATTTAAAACTATTTACTTGATCTTAAGCTATTATATGTGTTTTAAATGTTTTCTATTGAAAATGCATCAAAAGCAGGCTAGTTTCAAAGTACTTACCTGATCTTAGATTACTTTTATGTCTTTCCTTAAGTGCATGCCAAAAGCAGGATAGTTTCAAAGTACTTACTTGATCTTAGGCTACTCTTTGTTCCTTCATCTGTTTGATTTCCTTTCGTATTGTTTCATTCCATAAAATCAACTTAAAGAGATCCTTTGACATAGATGACTTTCCCCATGGACCACTCTTGAACCTTGCTGCTTCAATTAAATCCTATTATGACTCCATAGCCCAATGGATTGAAGTTGCTCCTTACCTATCTTATTAGTTGAATCATTCCTTCACTTCCATACACCTTAATCCTTCATTTAGACTTCCTTCACCTTCATATATCTTTTCCCAACCAAAACAAAAAAACACCTTGTTCTTCATAACTACCCTAATATAATATTTCAAGCTTTAAAGATAAATCAATATTTACACTTATAAGAGATATCCCTCTCTGGATTTAGGAGGGCTAGATCCTAGAATCCCAAAGTGGTTCATAATTTTGTCTCTGTAGCTTTAGTCTTGCCAATTTGCTAAAATTACAAGGGCCTAGCATAACCTTACCCTTACCCTTAACCTTGACCTTAACCTTAACTTTAACTATAACCTAACCCTAACCTTGACCAAACATTAACCTTAACCTTAACCTAACTTTAACCTTAACCTTAACCATAAACTTAACCTTAACCTAACCCTTAACCTTAACCTAACCTTAGCCTAACCTTAACCTTAACTTTACCCTTAACCTTGAATTTAACCTTAACCTTCCCCTATCCTTAACCCTAACCTTAACCTTAACCTTAACCTTCCCCTAACCTTAATCCTAACCTTAACCTTAAGGTTAAGGTTATGGGTTTAGTCAGGTTAAGGTTAAGGTTATGGTTATGGGAAGGTTAAGGTTAAAGTTATGGTTAAGTAAATGTTATGGTTAGGGTAAGGTTACGGTTAGGGTAAAGGTTAGGGTTAAGGTTAAGGTTAGGTTAAAGTTAAGAGTAAGGTCAAGGTTAAGGTTAAGGTTATGGTTATGGGAAGGTTAAGGTTAAGGTTATGGATTTGTTCAAGGTTAGGGTTAGGTTATAGTTAAGGTCAAGGTTAAGTTTAAGGTTAAGGGTAAGGTTAAGGTTAAGGTTAAGGTTAAGTGAAGGTTAAGATAAGGTTAAGGTAAAGTTAAGATAAATTTACCTGTAACCTTAAGGTTAGGTTAAGGTTACGAGTTAGGTTATAGTTAAGGTCAAGGTTAGGTTAAGGTTAAGGTTAGGTAAAGGACAAGGTTAGGTTAAGGTTTAGGTAAGGTTAAGGGTGAATGTTAAGGGTAAGGTAAAGGATAAGGTTAAGGTAAGGTTAAGGTTAGGGGAAGGTTAAAGTTAAGTTTAATGGTTTGGTCAAGGTTAGGGTTAGGTCAAGGTTAAGGTTAAGGTTACAGTTAAGGTTACAGGTTTAGTCAGGTTAATTTTAATGTTAAGGGTTTGGTTAATGTTAGGTGAAGGTTAAGGGTTTGGTTAAGGTTAGGTTAAGGTTAAGTTTAAGGTCAAGGTTAGGGTTAGGTTAAGGTTAAGGTTAAGGTTATGTTAAGGTTAAGATAAGGTTAAAGCTAAGGTTAAGGTCAAGGTCAAGGTTAAGGTTACGAGTTAAGGTTTTGGTTAAGGTTAATGTTAAAGGTTTGGTCAAGGTTAGGGTTAAGGGTAAAGTGAAGGTTCAGGTTAGGTTAAGGTTAAGGTTAATACCCATAACCTTAACCTTCACCCTTAATCTTAACCTAACCTTAACCTTAACCTTAACCTTTACCTTGAATTTACCCTTAACCTTACCTTAACCTTAACTATAACCTAACCATAACCTTGAACTTAACTTTACCCTTATCCTTAACCTTAACTTTAACTATAACCTAGCCTTAAACTAACCCTTAGCCTCTTAACCTTAACCTTAACCTTCCCCTTAACCTAACCTTAACCATAACCTTAACCTTAACCTTACCCTTAATCTAACCTTACCCTTTAACCTAACTTTAACCTTAACCTTCACCTTAACCTTAACCTTGACTTTACCCTTAATCTAACCTTAACCTTAACTATAACGTAACCCTAACCTTGACCTTAACTTTACCATTAACCTTGACCAAACCCTTCATCTAAAACTTAACCTGACTAAACCCTTAACCTTGACCTAACGGTAACCTTAAGGTTAAGGTTAAGGTTAAGGTTAAGGTTGCGATAAGGGTAAGGGTTTGGTCATGGGAGGTTAAGGTTAAGGTTACGTTAAGGGTAAAGTCAAGGTTAAGGTTAAGGTTAAGGTTAGGTTAAGCGTAAATTCAAGGTTAAGGTTTGGTTAAGGTTCAAGTTACAGTTTCAGTCAGGTTAAGGTTAGGTTAAGGTTAAGGTTAAGGTTAATTTTAAAGACAAAGTATAGGTTAAGGTTAAGGTTAGGTTAAGGGTAGAGTTAATGTTAAGTTTAAGGTTAAATTTAAGGTTAAGGTTATGTTTATGGGAAGGTTAAGGTTAAGGTTAGGTTATATTTAAGTTTAAGGGTTTGGTCAAGGTTAGGGTTAGGTTAAGCTTAAGCTTAAGGTTAGGTTAGGGGTAAATTCAAGGTTAAGGTTATGGTTATGGGAAGGTTAAGGTTACGGTCAAGGTAAAGGTTAAGGTTAAGGGTTTGGTAAAGGTTAGGGTTTGAATATAATTAAGGTCAAGGTTAATGTTAGGTTAAGGCTAAGGTTAAAGTTAAGTTTATGGTTAAGATTAAGGTTAAAGTTAGGTTAGGTTAGGTTTTGGTTATAGTTAAGTTCAAGGTTAATGTTAGGTTAAGGTTAAGGTTAAAGTTAAGGATATGTTAACCTTAACCTTAACCTTGACCTAACCGTAACATTAATCTTACCTTAGCCTAAATTAACATTAACCATAAGGTTAGGTTAAGGGTAAACTCAAGGTTAAGACTGAGGATAAGGTTAAGGGTAAAGTTAAGGTTAGGTTAAGGTTAGTGTAAGGTTAAGGTTAAGGTTAATGTTAAGGGTTTGGTCAAGGTTAGAGTTAGGTTATAGTTAAGGTCAAGGTTAAGGTTAAGGTTAAGGTTAAGTGTTTGGTCAAGGTTAAGGCTAAGGGTAAGGTTAGGGTAAAGGTTAAAGTTAAGTTTAAGGTTAAGGTTATGGTTAAGGTTAAGGTTAAGGTTAGATAAAGGCTAAGGTTAAGGTTAATGTTATTGTTAAGGGTATTATTAAGGTTAAGGTTAATGTTATGGTTAAGGTTAGGTGAGGGTAAGGCTAAGGTTAAGGTTAGGTTAAGGGTAAAGTCAAGGTTAAGGTTAGGTTAAGGTTAAGGTTAAGGTTACAGGTTTAGTTAGGTTAAGGTTAAGGTTAAGGGGGTAAGGTTAAGGTTAAGGTTAGGGGTGAAGGAAAAGGGTAAGGTTAAGGTTAAGGTTATGGCTTTAGTCAGGTTAAGGATAAGGTTAAGGGTTCTTTCAAGGTTAGGGTTAGGTTATAGTTAAGGCTAAGGTTAGGGTAAGGTTAGGGTAAAGGTTTAGGTTAAGGTTAAGGTTAAGGGTTTCCTTACCCTCAACCTTAACTTTGACCTTAACTATAACCTAACCCTAAACTTACCCTTATCTTTAACCTTAACCTTAACCTAACCTTAACCTTACCCTTAACCTAATCTTAACTTAACCTTAACCTTAACCTAACCTTAACCTTAACATTACCCTAACCTTGAATTTACCCTTAACTTAAATTTAACCTTCATTATAACCTAACCCTAACCTTGACCAAAACTTTAACCTTACCCTTACCCTTAACCTTATCTTAACCTATTTACTTAACCTTAACCTTGAGCTTGACCTTATCCTTAAACTTAATGTTAACCTTAAGTTTACCCTTAACCTTTACCTTACCCTTAACTATAACCTAACCTTAACCTTGAACTTAACTATAACCTAACCCTAACCTTGACACCACCGTTAACCTTAGCCTTAACTGTAAACTTAACCTTAAACTTAACCTTAACCATAATCTTAACCTCAGGTTAAGATTAAGGTTAAGGGTAAGGTTAGGGTTAAGGTTAAGGTGAGGTTAACATTAGTTTAAGGGTAAAGTTAAGGTTAAGGTTAGGGTTAAGGTTAGTGTTACCTTATAGTTAAGGTCAAGGTTAAGGTTAAGGGTAAGGTTATAGTTAGGTAAGGGTAAGGTTTAAGTTAAGGTTAAGGTTAAGGGTAAAGTTAGGGTTAAGGTTATGGTTATGGGAAGGTTAAGGTTAAGGTTAAGATTAAGTTAAAGTTAAGGTTAAGGTTTGGTCTAGGTTAGGGATAGGTTATAGTTAAGGCCAAGGATAAGGTTAGGTTAAGGTTAAGGTTAATATTAAAGGTAAGTTTAAGGTTAAGGTTACAGTTAAGTTAAGGTTAAGGTTAAGGTTTTTTTAAGGTTAGGGTTACGTTACAGTTAAGGTTAGGTTATAGTGAAGGTTAAGGTTAAGACCTGAAACCTTAAGCTTTACCTTACCCTTAACATTAACCTTAAATTTAACCCTAACCTTGAATTTACCTTTAACCTAAAATTAACCTAGCTTAACCTTAACATTGACCGTAAACTAACCTTAAACTTAACCTTACCCTTAACCTTAACCTAACTTTAAACTTAACCATAACCTTAACCTTATCTTAACCTTAATCTAACCTTATCTTGAACCTGAACCTAATCTTAACCTTAACCATAACATTAACCTTAACCTTAACCTTAAACTTAAACTTAACCTAACCTTAACCTTAACCTTAGCCTAACCTTAACCTTAATTATAACCAAAACATAACCTTAACCAAACCCTTAACCTTAACCTTCCCCTAACCTCAACCTTAACCTTAACTATAACCTAACCCTAACCTTGACCAATCCCTTAACCTTAACTTTAATCTGACCTTAACTATAACCTAACCCTAATCTTGACCAAACACTTACAATTAACCTAACCTTAACCTTGACTTTACCCTTAACCTAACCTTAACCTTAACCTTCCCCTAACCTTAACCCTAACATTACCCTAACCATAACCTTAAATTTACCCTTAACCTTAACCATAACCTTAACCTTAACTATAACCTAACCCTAACCTTGACCAAACCTTAACCTTAACCTTAAATTTATTGTTAACCTAACCTTAACCTTGACTTTACCCTTAACCATAACCTTAACCTAAGCTTAACTTGACTAAACTCGTAAATTGAACCTTAACCTAACCTTAACCTTGACTTTACCATTAACATAACCTTAACCTTAACCTTAACCTTAACCTTATCTTACCCTTAATCTTAACTTATACTTAACCATAACCTTAACCCTACCCTAGACCAAACCCTTAAATTAACATAAACCCTAACCTAGCCTTAATCTTAACTAAACCATTAACCTTAACCTTAACCTAACATTAACCTAACCTTAAACTTAACCTAACCTTAACCTTAACTTAACCTTAACCTAATCTTAACCTTAACTTTACCCGTAACCTTAACCTAACCCTAACCTTGACCAAACCCTTAACCTTAACCTTAACCTGACTAAACCCTTGACTTTACCCTTAACCTTAACATTACCCTTAACCTAACCTTACCCTTAACCTTAACCATAACCTGACTAAACCTATAACCTTAACTATAACCTAACCCTAACCTTGACCAAACCATTAACATTAACCTTAACCTTAACCTAATCTTAACCTTAACCTTATCTTAATATTAACCTTCACTATAACCTAACCTTAATCTTGACCTTAACTATAAACTAGCCCTAACCTTGACCAAACCCATAACCTTACCCTTAACCTTAACCATAACCTTAACCTTAACCTAACCTTCATCTTAACCTAACCTTAACCATAACCTTAACCTTAACCTTAACCTTACCTTAACATTAACCTTAACCTTAACCTAACCCTAACCTTACCATAACCTTAACCCTAACCTTACCCTTAACCTTACCCTTAATCATAATCTTAACCTCAGGTTAAGGTCAAGGTTAAGGTTACGTTAAGGGTAAAGTCAAGGTTAAGGTTAGGTTAAGGTTAATATTAGGTTAAGGGTAAAGTTAAGGTTAAGGTTAAATGTTTGGTCAAGGTTAAGGTCAAGTTAAGGTTAAGGTTAGGTTAAGGTTAAGGGTAAGGTTATAGTTAGGTTAAGGCTAAGGTTAAGGGTAGGTTAAGGATAAAGTTAGTTTAAGGTTAAGGTTAAGGTTAAGTTTAGGTCAAGGCTAGGGTTATGGTTAAGGTTAAGGTTAAGGTTTAGGTTAAGCTTAGGTTAAGGGTTTGTTTAAGGTTAGGGTTAGGTTTTAGTTAAGGTTAATATTAGGTTAAGGTTAAGGTTAAGTTTAAGGGGGTAAGGTTAAGGTTAATGTTATGGGTTTAGTCAGGTTAAGGTTAAGGTTATGGGTTTAGTCAAGTTAAGGTTAAGGTTAAAGGTTTCATCAAGGTTAGGGTTAGGTTATAGTTAATTTCAAGGTTAAGGTTAAGGGTAACTTGGTTATAGTTAGGTTAAGGTTAAGGTTAAGGTAAGGATGAGGTTAAGATAAGGTTAAGGGTAAGGTTAAGGGTAGGGTCAAGGTTAGTGTTAGGTTATAGTTAAGGTTAAGGTTAAGATTAGGTTATAGTTAAGGTTAAGGTCAAGGTTAAGATTAGGTTAAGTTAAGGTTAAGGTCAAGGTTAAGGGTAATTTTAAGGTTATTTTAAGGTTAAGATTAGGTTAAGGGTATAGTTAAGGTTAAGGTAAGGTTAAGGGTAAAGTAAAGGTTAAGGTTATGGTTTTATCAAGGTTAGGGTTAGGTTATTAGTTAAGGTTAAGGTTAAGGTTAAGATTAAGATTAATGGTAAGGTTCAGGTTAAGGTTAAGGGTTTGGTCAAGGTTAAGGTTAGGTTAAGTTTAATATTAAGGGTAAGGTCAAGGTTAACGTTACATGTCTTAACCTTAACCTTCACTATAACCTAACCTTAACCTTAACCTTAGCATGAATCTTAACCTAACATTAACCATAACATTAACCTTAACCTTGACCTTAACCTTCACCCTTAACCCACCACTTTCTACCTATTACCAATAGTTTATAAGGGTAGACCACACCCCTTAAACTAGTGCGATTTTTTACACCCGTGCATAAAATCCACCAAAATAGTTAGGGGTAGGTTATAGTTAAGGTTAAGCTGAAGTAAAGATCAAGGTTAAGGTTAAGGTTATGGGTCTCAACCTTAACCTTCACTATAACCTAACCTTAACCTTGACCTTAACTATAACCTAACCCTAACCTTTACCAAACCCTTAACATTAACCTTAACCTTAACCTAACCTTAAACTTAACTACACCCTTAACCTTAAACTTAACCTTAACCTTAAGCTAGCCTTAACCTTAACCTAACATTAAACTTGACTTAACCTTAACCTTAACCTTAACCTTCCCAAACTCTTAACCTTAACCTTAACATAATCTTAACCTTAACCTTAACCTTGACCTTAACCTTAACTTTACCCTTAACCTTAAACTTAACCTTAACCTTAACTATAACCTAATCCTAACCTTGACCCTACCCTTAACCTTAACCTGACTAAACATGTAACCTTAACTTTAACCTTAACCTGACTAAACCCATAACCTTAACCTTAACGTAACCTTAACCTTAACTTTACAATTAACCTAACCTTAACCATAACCTTAACCTAACCTTAACCTTACCCTTACCTAACCTTAAACTTTACCTAACCTTAACCTTAACCTTTACCTAACCCCAACCATACCCTAACATCAACCCTAACCATAACCTTAACTTTACCCTTAACGTAACCTTAACCTTAACTTAACCTTGACCTTAATTTTAACTATAACCTTACCCTTAACCTAACCCTAACCTTAAACTTAACCTTGACCTTGACCTTATCCTTACCCTTAACTTTACCCTTAACCTTCACCTTCACCTTAACCTTAACCTTAACCTGACTAAATCCGTAACCCTTAACTTTAAACTTAACTTAACCTAACCTTAACCTTAACCTTCCCATAACCATAGCCTTAACCTTAACCTTAACCTAACCCTAACCTTGACCAAACCCTTCACCTTGACTTTAGCCTTAACCTTAACCTAACCTAACATTAACCTAACCATAACCTTAATCTTAACCTTCCCATAACCATAGCCTAAACCTTAACCTTAACCTAACCCTAACCTTGACCAAACCCTTCACCTTGACTTTAACCTTAATTGCAACCTTAACCTTAACATGACTAAACTTGTAACCTTAACCTAACCTTAACCTTGACCTTAACTATAACCTAACCCTAACCTTGACCAAACCCTTAACATTAACCCATAAACTTAACCTTATCTTTAAGGTTACGGTTAAGGTTAAGGTTAAGGTTGTGGTTAAGGTTAAGGTTAAGGTTAGGTTAAGGTTAAGGTTACGGTGAAGGTTAAGGTTAGGGTAAGGTTAGGGTAAAGGTTCAAGTTAAGGTTAAAGTTAAGGGTAAGGTTAAGGTTAAGGTGAAGGTTACGTTAAGGGTAAAGTTAAGGTTAAGGTTAGGTTAAGGGTAAAGTTAAGGTAAAGGTTAGGTTAAGGTTCAACTTACGGGTTTAGTCAGGTTAAGGTTAGATTAAGGTTAAGGTTAAGGTTAAGGTAAGGTTTGGTTATCCTTAAGCTTACCCTTAACCTTATCTTAACCTTACCCTAACCTTAACCGTAACCTTACCCTTAACCTTAACTATAACCTAACCCATAACCTTAACCTTCGAAAACCCTTAACCTTAACCTTAACCTAACCATAACCCTAACCTAAACCTTAACCTTAACCTTAACCTTACCCATACCCTTACCCTTCACCTTAACCTTAACCTGACCAAACCTTAACCTTAACCTTAACTTTACCATTAACCTAACCTTAACCTTAACCTTAACTATAACCTAACCCTAACCTTAACCTTAACAATAACCTTATCTTTACCCTTATCCTTAACCTAACCTCAACCATAACTTAACCTTAACCTTAACCTTAACCTGACCTTAACTATAACCTAACCCTAACATTGAACAAACCTTTAACCTTAACCTTAACCTGAACCTTTACCCTAAACTTACCCTAACCTTAGCCTTAGACTAAGGTTAAGGTTAAGTTTAAGCTTAAGCTTAAGGTTAAGGTAAGGTTAAGGTTTGGTTAAGGTTAAGATAAGGTTAAGTTTAAGGTTAGGTTAAGGTTAAGGTTTAAGGTTACGGGTCTTAACCTTAACTTTCACTATAACCTACCCTTAACATTAAAATTTAACTAAAATTAACCTTAACCTTAACCTTAACCATAACCTTAATCTTAACCTTGACCTTAACTATAACCTTAACCTTAATCTTAGCCTTCCCATAATGGTGTGTAACCAGCTCCAAAAATAGAAGAAAAGAGATATCAACGCCTTAGAAATGAGCCACTTCGAGGGGGAAACCTCCAAGAAATTACATAAATGAACAATTCTTAGATGATACAATTTAAAAAACCTTCTTTCTATATATAGGAGTCCATGGGGCCATAATGTAATCCTAGTGGGCCACAATGTAATCCTAGCCGACCTAACAATAATAATTTAAGGGCACAATAATAACAAAATGGGGGTTACAAGGGTACAATAATAACAATAAGGGGGTTACACTAATAACAATAAGGGACTATACTAGTAATATAGGGACCTAACACGCCCCTCTCCTTCAAAAAAGTGTTTTCCTCAACGCTTGAGTAGCTCTGGGTGCTTATGTATAAAATTCTCATCCTCCCATGTAGAATCTTTAGTGGGTAAGTTCTTCCACTTGATGAGATACTCTGAAACTGATCGATTCCGTAGTTGTGGAGTTCTTGTTTCTGTGACCGCTTCAGGTTCCAATATGATTTTTCCTTCCTCATCAAGTTCTGGAAATATTGTTTGAACTGGAATATTTTCACCTATAACCTTCTTTAAGCATGAAACATGGAAAATTGGATGTACTCGCGAAGAAGCAGAAAGCTCCAATTTGTATGCTATAGTACCAATATTTTGCAACACCTTGTAAGAACCATAGTACTTTGGCGATAATTTATTATCCTTCTTAGCTTTCTTGAGGGAAATTTTTTTGTATGGTTGTAGCCGTAAAAATACCCAATCTCCTACATCAAAACTTCTCTCGATGTGATGTTGATCTTCCTGTTGTTTCATTTGATTTTGTGCCAAATTCAGGTTATCCTTTAAGATTTGGAGAACTTCCTGCTGATGCTCGATGTGATCTTCCACTGCTTGAACCTTCAAATTTTCCCTTAAAGATGATGTGATCGATGGTGGATGATATCCATAAAGTGCCATAAATGGGGTCATTTTTTCTATAGTATGGAAGGAAGTGTTATACCACCATTCAGCGAGAGGTAACCACTTGACCCATTGTGTTTGTTTATCAGATACAAAACAACGAAGATATCCTTCCAAAAATTTATTTACTATATTAGTTTGACCATCAGATTGAGGATGATAAGATAAGCTATGACTAATTGAGTACCCAAACAGGAAAATAACTCCGTCCAAAAATTTCCAGTAAAAATGGGATCTTTGTCGCTCACAATAACCCTTGGGCTTCCATGTAGCTTTTCAATTCTATCCATAAATGTAGTAGCAACTGTACTTGCCTTAAATGGATGAGATAATCCACAAAAGTGTGCATACTTGGTAAGTCTATAAACTACCACCATGATGACATTATTTCCTTCGGAATTAGGTAAACCTGTGATAAAATCCATTGAAATATCCTCCCATTGTTGACTTGGAATGGATAAAGGTTGTAGGAGTCTCGGGGTCTTAATTGTCTCCACTTTATTCTTCTGGCAAACCAAACATTCCACCACAAACTTTTGAATATCAGATTTAAGGCCATCCCAAAAAAATTCTTTCTTCACCCTGTGGTAAGTTTTTAAAAATCCTGAGTGTCCTCCTAAAGGAGAAGTGTGCAATTCCTGAAGAATCTTTTGTTTTAGTTGGGAATTCTTACAAAGATATAAGCGATCTTTGTACCATAAGGAATCATTTTTCCAACTAAATGTATCAGATGTACTAGGATCTTGCTGCACCTTTTGAATGAGTGTCCATACATCTTTGTCCTTCTTCCATTCATCTCTTGCTTCAGTTATCCAATCTGGTTGGATAATAGAAATGGCACAAAGCAATGCTTCCACCTCTTCATTCTTTCTTGAGAGTGTATCTGCAACAACATTAAGCTTTCCTTTTTTGTAGATTATTTCAAAGTCATAACCCAACATCTTTGTGACCCATTTTTGCTACTCTTATGAAGATAGTCTTTGTTCCAAAACGTGTTTAAGACTATCATGATCAGTTTTTACCTTGAAGTGTTTTCCCATTGGGTAAGTTCGCCATTTGTTTAGTGCATGCAGTATTGCTAACATTTCCTTCTCATAAATAGGTTTTTGTAAATACTTTCCATTGATTGGATGACTTTCAAAAGCAATGAGTCTTCCTTCTTGCATTAAAACTGCACCAATTCCATTTCCTGAGGCATCACATTCCATAATAAAGGATTTTGTGAAGTCTGGTGTAGCGAAGACCGGTGCGAGGCACATTTCCTCTTTAAGATGTTCAAAGGCCTTAGTTTCTTCAGGAGTCCATGAAAATGCATCTTTCTTCAATAATGTTGTTAGAGGTGCTGCTATTCTCCCATAATTCTTAATAAACTTGCGATAATACCCTGTTAACCCGAGAAATCCTCGCAACTGCTTTATGGTTGTGGGGACTTTCCATTCCTTAATGGCTTTAATTTTGTTAGGGTCTACTTTAACACCTTCGTGAGATACAATATGACCCAGATATTCCACCTCTTGTACTCCAAAGAAACATTTGGATTTTTTTGCATATAATTGTTTCTCCTGCAATAGTTTGAGCACCCCGTCAACATGTTCAACATGATCCTTCCAAGACCTGTTGTAGATTAGTATATCATCAAAAAATACTAGCACAAATTTTCTAAGGAAGGATTTGAAAATGGAATTCATCAACCCTTGAAATGTAGAAGGTGCATTGGTAAGGCCAAAAGGCATGACCAAAAATTCATAATGACCCTCATGAGTTCGAAATGTTGTTTTTGGAATATCTTCAGTCTTCATTCTAATTTGATGATATCCTGAACGAAGATCCAACTTGGCAAAATAAATTGCTCCATGTAATTCATCCAATAATTCATCAATCACAGGAATGGGAAATTTATCTTTAATGGTGAGCTTATTGAGCTCCCTATAATCCGGACACATTCGCCATGATCCATCCTTCTTGTGTACCAATACTACAGGAGTAGAGAAAGAACTTTGACTAGGTTGAATTATACCCGCCTCTAACATTTATGCAGTCATACATTCAATTTCTCTCTTTTGGAAGTAAGGATATCTATAAGGTCTGATGTTTGGAGGAGCACTTCCTGGAATCAAATGAATAGCATGATCATGATCCCGAATAGGTGGGAGTCCTTTGGGATTTCAAACACCTTGGAATGATTGTCCAAGACTTGTTGGAGATCTGCAGAAATAGATGATTTTGATGTCGGAACTTCTAGTGAGCATAATTGTGCAATTAAACCTCATTGTTCTTTCTTTAAAAGATTTTTCATGACATTAGAGCTTATTATCCTTCCCGGCTTCCCTTCAATACCCTGTAATTCGACTTCATTTCCTTCTAAAAAAAATTTCAAGAAAAGTTCTTGAAAATTAAAAGCTATCGTCCCCAAAGATTGTAACCATTGTACTCCTAGTACAACATCAACACCTCCCATAGGAATGGAAAGCATTGGACTAGTCAATACATATTCCCCCATGGTTAGCTCGATATTATGGCATTTCCCAGAGCAATTTATAGTTCCTCCATTTGCAACCATCACTTGACATTCTGGTGCTGGGTATAGGAAACAATTTAATTCCTTGGCTACCTTACAATGAATAAAATTATGGGTGCTACCTGAATAAATCAACACTATTACCTTTTTCTTCTTGATTTGTCCTTGTATCTTGAGAGTTTGAGGAGTGGTAATTCCTGCCAGTGCATTACACGATATGGTCGGATTCATTTCTTCCTCTTCTAGGCTTGGTTCCTGGTGTATATCCTCTTCTTGTTCATTTTCTTCTTCCTCTTCACAATCTATGTAAAATAATTTCTTCTCAGCACACTTATGACCTTTAGTGTATTTTCTATCACAACTGTAGCAAAGCCCTTTTTCTCTTTTTACTTCCAATTGTTGTGGTGTCAACCTTGTAGGTTGTGGAAATCTAGGAGTAGCAACACTTCCCTCTTTATAGAAGTGAGTGGTAGGCTTCCTTGTTGCCATAATTTTACATTCAATTTTTCTTGCCAACCTAAATGCCTTCTCCAATGAATCGGGTTCCAAAACACGAACTTCATGTTGGATGTTATCCTTTAAAGTACCTATGAAGAGATCAATCATGTGTTCCTCTGGAATATCAGTTACCCTTATATTCAATTTTTGGAAGTCCTCAATGTGCTCTCCCACTAAACCCTTTTGTTTGAGATTTATCAATTGGCTAAAGAAGGTGTTGCTCTTTGTATCCTCATAATGTGCTATCATTTCTTCCGTAAAAATTAACCAAGTGACAATTTTTTTACGGGAGCAAAGCCATCGATACCATAAAAATGTATTTTGTTCTAAATGTAAATTTGCAATGTGTACCTTTTGTGTGTTTTGCATGTTATGGAGATCAAAATATTGCTCCATCTGTAGTATCCATATTACAGGATCCTTTCCATCAAACTTCCTCAAATCCATTTTTGGAATATGGTGGTTCTTCTTGCCAACATTAGAGTTTATGAAATCAAGATTAACATTGATTTTGTTCTCATCATGAGGTTCTTCTACTATCTTTTCACATAACCATAACCTTAACCTTAACGTTATCCTAACCTTAACCTTGACTTTACCTTAACCTAACCTTAACCCCTTAACCTTAACCTTAACCTTACCATAACCATAACCTTAACCTTAACCTTGACTTTACCCTTAACCTAACCTTAACCAGATTAAACCCGTAACCTTAACCTTAACCTAACCTTAACCTTGAACTTAACTATAACCTAACCCTAACCTTGACCAAACCTTAACCATAACCTTAACTTTACATTAACCTTAACCTTCCCATAACCTTCACTATAACCTAACCTTAACCTTAACCTTAACTTTAACCTTAAGCTTAACCTTAACTTTACACTTAACCTAACCTTGACCTTAACCTAAGGTTAGGGTTAGGTTATAGTTAACCGTAAACTTAACCTTACCTTAACCTAACCTAACCATAACCTTAACCTTACCCTTAACCTTGAACTTAACCTTGACCTTAACTATAACCTAACCCTAACCTAGACCAAACCCTTAACCTTAACCTTACCCTAATCTTAACCTTAACCATCCCATAACCATAAACTTAACCTTAACCTTAACCTTAACATGTCTAAACCCGTAACCTTAACCTTAACGTTAAGGTTAAAGTTAAGGTTAGGGTTACTGTTAGGGGAAGGTTAAGGTTAAGGTTGGGGTTAAGGTTAGAGCAAGGTTAAGGGTAAAGTTAAGGTTAAGGTTAGGTTGAGGTTAAGAGTAAGGTTAGGGTTAAGGTTAGGGTAAGGTTATAGTTAAGGTTAAGGTTAAGTGTAAGGTTAAGACTAAGGTTAAGGTTATGGTTAAGGTTAAGGTTAAAGTTAGGTTAAGTTAAGGTTAAGGTTAAGGTTTTGTCAAGGTTAGGGTTAGGTTATAGTTAAAGTTAAGGTTAAGGTCAAGGTTGAGGGTAAGGTTAAGGTTAGGTTAAGGTTAAGATTAGGTTAAAGGTAAAGTTAAGGTTATTGTTAGGGTAAAAATAAGGTTATGGTTAGGGTAAGGTTAGGTTAAGGTCAAGGATAAGGTTAGGTTAAGGTTAGGCTTAGGTTAAGGTTAAGGGTGAAGGATAACATTAAGGTCAAGGTTAAGGTTAAGGTTATGGTTAAGATTACGGTTACGGTTATGTTAGGCTAAGGTAAGGTTAATGTTACGGTTAGGTCAACGTTAAGTTAGGTTAAGGTAAGGTTAAGGTTAGGTTAGGCTATAATTAAAGTTAAGGTTAAGGTTAGGTTAAGGGAAAAGTAAAGGTTAAGGTTAAGGTTAGGTTAAGGTTAAGGTTAAGGTTAAAGGGGAGGGTTTAAGGTTAAGGTTAAGGGTAAGGTCAGGGTTAAGGTTAATTCTATGGTAATGGGAAGTTTAAGGTTAAGGTTATGGTTAAAATTAAGGTTAAGGATAAGGGTTTGGTTAAGGTTAGGGTTAGATTATTGTTAAGGTCAAGGTTAAGTTTAATTTTAACCTTAAAATTGACTTTATGCTTAACCTTAACCTTGAACTAAACTCAACCTTAACCTTAACCTTACCCTTAAACTTCACCCTAACCTTAACCTTGACTTTACCCTTAACCTAACCTTAACTTTAACTATAACATAACCCTAACCTTGACCTTAACTTTACTCTTAACCTCGACCAAACCCTTAACCTTAACCTTAACCTAACTAAACCCTTAACCTTGACCTAACCATAACCTTAACCATAGCATTAACCTAACCTTAACCTTAACCTTAACCTAACCTTAACCTTAACTTTAACTTTACCCTAACCTTAAAGGTTTAGTCAGGTTAAGGTTAAGGTTAAGGGTTTGGTCATGGGAGATTAAGTTTAAGGTTACGTTAAGGGTAAAGTCAAGGTTAAGGTTAAGGTTAAGGTTAGGTTAAGGGTAAAGTAAATTTTAAGGTTAGGTTAAGGTTCAAGTTACAGGTTTAGTCAGGTTAAGGTTAAGTTAAGGTTAAGGTAAAGGATAAGGTTAAGGTTAAGAGTAAATTCAAGGTTAAGGTTAAGGTTAAGGTTAGGTTATGGGAAAAGTTAAGGTTAAGCTTAAGGTTAAGGTTATGGTTATGGGAAGGTTAACGTTAAGGTTAGGTTATTGTTAAGGTTAATGGTTTGGTCAAGGTTAGGGTTAGGTTAAGTTTAAGCTTAAGGTTAGGTTAAGGGTAAAGTTAAGGTTAAGGTTATGGTTATGGGAAGGTTAAGGTTAAGGTTAGGGTAAAGGTAAGGTTAAGGTTAAGGTTAAGGTTAAGTTAGGTTAAGGTTAAGGGTTTGGTCAAGGTTAGGGTTAGGTTATAGTTAAGTTCAAAGTTAAAGTTAAGGTTAAGGTTAAGGTTAGCTAAAGGTTAAGGTAAGGTTAAGGTTAGTATAAGGTATAATCTAACCTTAACCTTCCCATAACTATAACCTTAACCTAACCTTACCCTTAACCTTAACCTTTACCTAACCTTAACCTTAACTATAACCTAACCATAACCTTGACCAAACCCTTAACCTTAACTATAACCTAACCGTAACCTTAACCAAACCCTTAACCTTAACCTTATATTACCCTTAACTTTAACTTATCCTTAACGTTAACGTTAACCTTAACCTTGAACTAACCATAACCTTAAAATTACCTTAACCTAACTTAATTTTAAACTTAAGGTTAGGTTAATGGTAAAGTCAAGGTTAAGACTGAGGTTAAGTTTAAGGGTAAAGTTAAGGTTAGGTTAAGGGTAAATTTAAGGTTAAGGTTAGGGTTAAGGTTAAGGTTAAGGTGAAGTTTAGGTAAAGGTTAAGGTTAAGGGTATGGTTATGGGAAGGTTAAGGTTAAGGTTAAGCTTAGGTTACAGTTAAGGTTAAGGTTAGGTTAATGGTAAGGTTAAGGTTAAGGTTATGGGTTTATTCAGGTTAAGGTTAAGGTTAAGGTTAAGGTTACGAGTTTAGTCAGGTTAAGGTTAAGGTTATGGTTAAGGGTGAAGGTTAAGGGTAATGTTAAGTTTAAGGTTATTGTTTTAGTCAGGTTAAGGTTAAGGTTAAGGGTTTTTTCAATGTTAGGGTTAGGTTATAGTTAAGGTTAAGGTTAAGGGTAAGGTTAGGGTAAGTTTAGGGTAACGTTTTAGGTTAAGGTTAAGGTTCAGGTTAACCCTAACCTTAACCATAACCTTACCCTTACTCTTAACCTTAACCTTACCCTTAACCTGACTAAACCTGTAATCCTAACCTTAACCTTATCTTACCTTGACCTTAACTATAGCCTTAATCTTAACCTAACCTTAACCTTAACCTAACCATAACCTTAACTTTACCCTTAACCTAACCCTAACCTTGATTTTACCCTTAACTTAACCTTAACCTTCACTATAACCTAACCCTAACCTTGACTAAACCCTTAAACTTAACCTTAACCTTAACCTTACCCTTAACCTTATCTTAACCTTACCCTTAACCTTATCATAATTTAAGATTAAGGTCAAGGTCAAGGTTAGGTTATAGTGAAGGTTAAGGTTAGGATAACTTTAATGTTAAGGTTAAGGTTAGGGTTAGGTTATAGTTAAGGTTAAGGTTAGGTTAACGATAAAGTTAAGGTTAAGTTTTAGGTTAAGGTTAACCTTACGTTACCATTACCTTAACCTTACCCTAACCTTAACATTATCTTAATTTAAGGTTAAGATAAGGTTAAACTTACCCTTACCCTTACCTTAACCTTACCCTAACCTTAACCTTATCTTAATTTAAGGTTAAGGTTAGGGTAAGGTTAATATTAGGTTAAGGTTAAAGTTAAGGGTAAGGTTAGGGTTAAGGTTAGGGTAAGGTTAATATTAGGTTAAGGGTAAAGTTATGGTTAAGGTTCGGGTTAAGGTTAAGGTTAAGGTTAGGGATACCTTATAGTTAAGTTCAAGGTTAAGGTTAAGGGTAAGGTTATTGTTGGGTAAGGGTAATGTTAAGGTTAAGTTTAAGGGTAAAGTTAAGGTTAGGGTTATGGTTATGGGAAGGTTAAGGTTAAGGTTAAGGTTAAGATGAAGTTAAGGTTAAGGTTAAGGTTTGTTCAAGGCTAGGGTTAGGTTATAGTTAAGGTCACAGATAAGGTTAGGTTGAGGTGAAGGTTAAGGTTAAAGGTAAGGTTAATGTTAAATTTATGGTTAAGTTAAGGTTTTTTTAAGGTTAGTATTAGGCTCTAGTTAAGGTTAGGTTATAGTGAAAGTTAAGGCTAAAATTAACCTTAACCTTACCCTTAACCTTCACCCTTAACCTTAACCTAACCTTAACCTTAACCTTAAACTTAACCTTATCTTAACCTTAACCTTAACCTAATATTAACCTTAACCATAACATTGACCTTAACCTTAAACTTAACCTAACATTAACCTTAACCTTAACCTACCCTTGACCAAACCCTCAACCTTAACCTTCCCCTAACCTTAACCTTAACCTTAAATATAACTTAACCCTAACCTTGACCAAAACCTTAACCTTAACCTAACCTTAACTATAACCTAACCCTAACCTTGACCAAACCCTTACCCTTAACCTGACCTTAACCTTGAATTGATCCTAAACCTTCCCCTAACCTTGACCAAACCTTAACCTTAACCTTAACTTAACCTAAGCTTAACCTTAACCTTAACTATAACCTAACACTAACTTTGACCAAACCTTAACCTCAACCTTAACTTTAACCTTAACCTAACTTTAACCTAACCTTAACCTAACCTTAACCTTAACCTTAACCTTATATTACCCTTAATCTTATCTTATCTTTAACCTTAACCCTAACCCTAACCTTGACCAAACCCTTAACATTAACCTTAAGCTTAACCTAACCTTAACCTTAACCTTAACCTTAGCCTAACCTTAACCTTAACTTAACCTTGACCTTAACCTTAACCTTCCCAAACCCTTAACCAACCTTAACCTTAACCTAGCCTTAACCTTAACATTACCCTTAACCTTGACCAAACCCTTAACCTTAACCTTAACCTGACTAAATGCTTGACTTTACCCTTAACCTAAGCTTACCCTTAACCTTAACCTTAACCTAACCAAACCTGTAACCTTAACTATAACCTAACCTAACCTTGACCAAACCCTTAACATTAACCTTAACCTTAACCTTTACATAACCTTAACCTTAAACTTAACCATAACCATAACCTTAACCTTATCTTAACCTTAACCTTCACTATAACCTAAACTTAACCTTGACCCTAACTATAAACTAACCCTAAGCTTGACCAAACCCATAACCGTAACATTCACTATAACCTAACCTTAACCTTAACCTAACCTTGACATTAATATTATCTTACCCTTAACCTAACCTTCAACTTAACTATAACCTAACCCTAACTTTGACCTTATCTTACCCTAACCTTATCTTACCCTAACTTTAACCTTATATTATCCATAACCTTAAAATTAACTATAACCTAACCCTAACTTTGACCTTATCTTACCCTAACTTTAACATTATCTTACCCTAACCTAACCTAACCTTAACCATAACCTTAACCTTAATCTTAACCTTAACCTTAACCTCAACCTAACCCTAACCTAACCTAACCTTAACCTTAACCTTACCCTAACCTTACCCTTAACCTTACACTTAACCTTAACCATAATATTAACCTCAGATTAAGGTCAATGTTAAAGTTATGTTAATGTTAAAGTTAAGGTTAAGGTTAGGTTAAAGTTAAGATTAGGTTAAGGGTAAAGTTAAGGTCAAATTTAAGGTTAAGGGTTTGGTCAAGGTTAAGGTTAGGTTAAGGGTAAAGTCAAGGTTAAGGTTAAGGTTAAGGTTAAGGGTAAGGTTATGGGTTTAGTTAGGTTAAGGTTAAGGGTTTGGTCAAGTTTAGGGTTAGGTTATAGTTAATGTCAAGGTTAAGGTTAAGGGTAAGGTTATAGTTAGGTTAAGGATAACATTAAGGTTAGGTTAAGGTTAAAGTTAGGTTAAGGTTAAGGTTAGGTTAAGGTTAGGGTTATGGTTAAGGTTAAGGTTAAGGTTCAAGTTAAGGTTAAGGTTAAGGGTTTGGTTAAGGTTAGGGTTAGGTTTTAGTTAAGGTTAAGATTAGGTTAACGTTAAGGTTAAGGGGGTAAGGTTAAGGTTAAGGTTACGGGTTTAGGCAGGTTAAGGTCAAGGTTAGGGTTAGGTTATAGTTAAGGTCAATGTTAAGGTTAAGGGTAAGGTTATAGTTAGGTTAAGGTTAAGGTTAAGGTTAGGATAAGGTTAAGATAAGGTTAAGGTTAAGGGTTTGTTCAAGGTTAGTGTTAGGTTATAGTTAAGGTTAAGGTTAAGGTTAGGTTAAGTTAAGGTTAAGGTCAAGGTTAAGGGTAAGGTTAAGGTCAGGTTAAGGTTAATATTAGGTTAAAGGTATAGTTAGGGTTAAGGTTAGGTTAAGGGTAAAGTCAAGATTAAGGTTAGGGTTAAGGTTAAGGTTAAGGTTAGTGTATTGTCAAGGTTAGGGTTAGGTTTTAGTTAAGGTTAAGGTTAAGGTCAAGGTTATGAGTTTAGTAAGGTTAAGGTTAAGTTTAAGGTTATGAATTTAGTAAGGTTAAGTTTAAGGTTAAGGGTAAGGTTAAGGTTAAGGTTAAGGGTTTGTTCAAGGTTAGGGTTATGTTATAGTGAAGGTTAAGGTTAAGTTAAGGCTAAAGTCGAGGTTAAAGTTAGGTTAAGGTTAAGATTAAGGGTAACGTCAAGGTTAAGGTTACATGTCTCAACTTTAACCTTCACTATAACCTAACCTGTCATCAAGCCAGCTCCAAAAATATAAGAAAAGAGATATCAATGCCTTATAAATAAGCCACTTCGAGGTGAAAACCTCCAATACATTACATGAATGAAAAATTCTTGGATGATACAAATTACAAAACCTCCTTTCTATATATAAGAGTCCATGGGGCCAAAATGTAATCCTAGCCGACCTAACAATAATAATTTAAGGGCACAATAATAAAAATATGGGTGTTATAGTGGTACAATAATAACAATAAGGGGGTTACACTAACAACAATAAGGGACTATACTAGTAATATAGGGACCTAACATGCCCCTCTCCTTCAAAAAAGTGTTGTCCTCAATGCTTGAGTAGCTTTGGGTGCTTCTGTATAAAATTCTCATCCTCCCATGTAGAATCTTCAGTGGGTAAGTTCTTCCACTTGATGAGATACTCTGAAATTGATTGATTCCGTAGTTGTCGAGTTCTTGTTTCCGTGACCACTTCAGGTTCCAATATGATTTTTCCTTCCTCATCAAGTTCTGGAAATATTGTTTGAACTGAAATATTTTCACCTATAACCTTCTTTAAGCATGAAACATGGAAAACTGGATGCACTCGCGAAGAAGCAGGAAGCTCCAATTTGTATGCCATAGTACCAATCTTTTGCAACACCTTGTAGGGACCATAGTACTTTGGCGATAATTTATTATCCTTCTTAGCTTGCTTGAGGGACATTTGTTTGTATGGTTGTAGCCGTAAAAATACCCAATCTCCTACATCAAAACTTCTCTCGCTGCGATGTTGATATGCCTATTGTTTCATTCGATTTTGTGCCAAATTCAGGTTATCCTTTAAGAGTTGGAGAACTTCTTGCTGATGCTCGATGTGATCTTCCACTACTTGAACCTTCGAATTTTCCCTTAAAGATGATGTGATGGATGGTAGATGATATCCATAAAGTGCCATAAATGGGGTCATTTTTGCTGCAGTATGGAAGGAAGTGTTATACCACCATTCAGCAAGAGGTAACCACTTGACCCATTGTGTTTGTTTATCAGATACAAAACAACGAAGATATCCTTCCGAACATTTATTTACTATCTCAGTTTGACCATCAGATTGAGGATGATAAGATGAGCTATGAGCTAATTGAGTACCCAAATAAGAAAATAACTCCGTCTAAAAATTTGCAATAAAAATGGGATCTCTGTCGCTCACAATAACCCTTGGGTTTCCATGTAGCTTTTGAATTGTGTCCATAAACGTAGTAGCAACTGTACTTGCTTTAAATGGATGAGATAATGCACAAAAGTGTGCATACTTGGTAAGTCTATCAACTACCACCATGATGACACTCTTTCCTTCGGACTTAGGTAAACCTGTGATAAAATCCATTGAAATCCCCTCCCAACGTTGACTTGGAATGGATAAAGGTTGTAGAAGTCCCGGGGTCTTAATTGTCTCCACTTTATTCTGCTGGCAAACCAAACATTCCGCCACAAACTTTTGAATATCAGATTTAAGGCCATCCCAAAAAATTTCTTTCTTCACCCTGTGGTAAGTTTTTAAAAATCCCGAGTGTCCTCCTAAAGGAGAAGTGTGCAATTCCAAAAGAATCTTTTGTTTTAGTTGGGAATTCTTACAAAGATATAAGCGATCTTTGTACCATAAGGAATCATTTTTCCAACTAAACGTATCAGATGTACTAGGATCTTACTGCAACTTTTGAATGAGTGTCCATACATCTTTGTCCTTCTTCCATTCATCTCTTGCTTCGGTTATCCAATCTGGTTGGATAATAGAAATGGCACAAAGCAATGCTTCCACCTCTTCATTCTTTCTTGAGAGTGCATCTGCAACAACATTAAGCTTCCCTTTTTGTAGATTATTTCAAAGTCATAACCCAAAATCTTTGTGACCCATTTTTGCTGCTCTTCTGAAGATAGTCTTTGTTCCAAAAAGTGTTTAAGACTATCATGATCAGTTTTTACCTTGAAGTGTCTTCCCATTAGGTAAGTTCGCCATTTCTTTAGTGCATGCAATATTGCTAACATTTACTTCTCATAAATAGGTTTCTGTAAATACTTTCCTTTGATTGGACGACTTTCAAAAGCAATGGGTCTTCCTTCCTGCATTAAAACTGCACCAATTCCATTTCCTGAGGCATCACATTCCACAATAAAGGTTTTTATGAAGTCTGGCGTAGCTAAGACTGGTGCTAGGCACATTGCCTCTTTAAGATGTTCAAAGGCCTTAGTTGCTTCAGGAGTCCATGAAAATGCATCTTTCTTCAATAATGTTGTTAGAGGTGCTGCTATTCTTTCATAATTATTAACAAACTTTCGATAATACCCTGTTAACCCGAGAAATCCTCGCAACTGCTTTATGGTTGTGGGGAATTTCCATTCCTTAATGGCTTTAATTTTGTTAGGGTCTACCTTAACACCCTCGTGAGATACAATATGACCTAGATATTCCACCTCTTGTACTCGAAAGAAACATTTGGATGTTTTTGTATATAATTGATTCTCTTGCAATATTTTGAGCACCCTGTCAACATGTTCAACATGATCCTTCCAAGACCTATTGTAGATTAGTATATCATCAAAAAATACTAGCAAAAATTTTCTATGGAAGGGTTTGAAAATGGAATTAATGAACCCTTGAAATGTAGAAGGTGCATTGGTAAGGCCAAAAAGCATGAAAAAAAATTCATAATGACCCTCATGAGTTCGAAATCCTATTTTTGGAATATCTTCAGTCTTCATTCTAATTTGATGATATCCTGAATGAAGATCCAACTTGGTAAAATAAATTTCTCCATGTAATTCATCCAATAATTCATCAATCACAGGAATGGGAAATTTATATTTAATGGTGAGCTTATTTAGCTCCCTATAATCTAGACACATGCACCATGATCCATCCTTCTTGTGTACCAATACTATAGGAGAAGAGAAAGAACTTTAACTAGGTTGAATTATACCCACCTCTAACATTTCTGCAATCATACGTTCAATTTCTCTCTTTTGGACATAAGGATATCTATAAGGCCTGATGTTTGGAGGAACACTTCCTGGAATCAAATGAATAGCATGATCATGATCACGAATAAGTGGGAGTCCTTTGGGAGTTTCAAACACCTTGGAATGATTGTCCAAGACTTGTTGGAGATATGCAGAAATAGATGATTTTGATGTTGGAACTTCTAGTGAGCATAATTGTGCAATTACGCCTCGTTGTTCTTTCTTTAGAAGCTTTGTCATGACATTATAGCTTATTATCTTTCCCGGCTTCCCTGCAATACCCCGTAATTCGACTTCCTTTCCTTCTGAAAAAAATTTCAAGAAAAGTTCTTGAAAATTAAAAGCTACCGTCCCCAAAGATTGTAACCATTGTACTCCTAGTACAACATCAGCACCTCCCATAGGAATGGCAAGCATTGGACTAGTCAATACATATTCCCCTATGGTTAGCTTGATATTATGGCATTTTCCAGAGCAATTTATAGTTCCTCCATTTGCAACCATCACTTGACATTCTGGTGCTGGGTATAGGAAACAATTTAATTCCTTGGCTACCTTATAATGAATAAAATTATGGGTGCTACCTGAATAAATCAACACTATTACCTTTTTCTTCTTGATTTTTCCTTGTATCTTGAGAGTTTGAGGAGTGGTAATTCCTGCCAGTGCATTACACGATATGGTCGGATTCATTTCTTCCTCTTCTAGGGCTGGTTCCTGGTGTATATCCTCTTCTTGTTCATTTTCCTCTTCCTCTTCACAATCTATGTAAAATAATTTCTTCTTAGCACACTTATGACCTTTAGTGTATTTGTTATCATAACTGTAGCAAAGCTCTTTTGCTCTTTTTTCTTCCACTTTTTGTGGTGTCAACCTTGTAGGTTGTGGAAATCTAGGCGTAACAACACTTCCTTCTTTATAGAAGTGAGTGGTAGGCTTCCTTGTCGCCATAATTTTACATTCAATTTTTCTTACCAACCTAAATGCCTTCTCCAATGAATCAGGATCCAAAACGCGAACTTCATTTTGGATGTTATCCTTTAAATTACCTATTAAGAGATCAATCCTATGTTCCTCTGGCATATCAATTACCCTTATATTCAATTTTTGTAAGTCCTCAATGTGCTCCACCACTAAACCCTTTTGTTTGAGATTTATCAATTGGCTAAAGAAGGTGTTGCTCTTTGTATCCTCATAATGTGCTATCATTTCCTCCATAAAAATTGACCAAGTGATTACTTTTTTACGTGAGAAAAGCCATCGATACCATACAAATGTATTTTTTTCTAAATGTAAAGTTGCAATGCGTGCCTTTTGTGTGTTTTGCACATTATGGAGATCAAAATATTGCTCCATCTGTAGTATCCAGGTTATAGGATTCTTTCCATCAAACTTCCTCATATCCATTTTTGGAATATGGTGGTTCTTCTCGCCAACATTAGAGTTTATGAAGTCACGATTAACATTTATTTTGTTCTCATCATGAGTTTCCTCTACGATATTTTCACCATTAGGAAACATTTCTTGTATAAAATTTTTCAAACCTTCCATGTCTACTTGTAGATCATTCTTCATCTTTTCCATGTTGTCTTTCATTTTTTCATCGATGTTAGCTTCCTTGTCATCCATCTTAGATTCCATGCCAGCTTCCATGCCATCTATCTTAGATTCCACGCCTTTCTTCAAACCATCCTCTTATTCTTCAAACCATCCATCTTCGCTTCCACGCCTTTCTTAAAAACTTCCATTTAATTTTTTTTTCTCTTTGCGAGAGAAAAATTTGGTGCACTTTCTCCTGTAATTTTGATACATCATGTTGAAATTCTTCATCTTCATGATTCATAGTAGAGCCTTATGAAGGCTTAATGGGTGTTGAATTATTTTTGCGGGGCATTTTTTAGAACCCAATACTGATATCTGTTCTACAATATGCCCTTGGAATCAATTCAAATTGATTCTTCAAACAAGACTTATGCAATTCAGAAAAACAAATACACACCTTTTTCTTGCTTTTGAGGAGCTCGATATTGAAATTGGATTATCTCTGTGATTGCGGCTCTTCAATATCTGAAATTAGGCAATGAGGTAGCCTTCTGAATTATCTTTCGAATACCACTGTTCTGACTTGTTTTGGATTCTCCAAGGCAAAGTTTTGTCCAATCTTCCACAATGACCTAATTATGGAATGGGTCAGTAGAGTGAACTTGTACGACTTGCCACATGTCACTGTTTCATCTTTTCGCTCTGAAATTGATAACAAAGAAACTAAAGTCCGTGTACTTGTGACTAATTTTTACGGCACTCCAATCTGATGCTCAGAGAGAGTGTTATGAATATTTTCCCACGATCACCTCTTTGAGATGAAATTCCAGAGCCTGAAAAAACACTACCTTCCACAGATCATATCTCCGAAAATATTGCGAACCAAGATCTGAAATTTTGGGACGAGTTTCAGATTTTGAATCTTGATAGAAAAAAGTTATAGTGAAAATTCCACGATGACCTGTTTAGATTAAATTGAGGAGCCTGCAAAAATACCCAACTTCCACAGATCATATCTCTAAAAATTTTGTGAAGCAAGCTCTAAAATTTTGCGACAACGTTCCTCAGGATTTCTGCTTCGCACCCTAAAAATTTCAGCTTTTGAAACTTCGTATAAAAAAATTTATAGTGAAAATTCCACGATGACCTGTTTGGAGCAGCGAAACCCTAGAATCCAAAGCTCTGATACCAAATGTTGTGAAGCCAGCTCCAAAAATAGAAGAAAAGAGATATCGATGCCTTAGAAATAAGCCACTTCGAGGGGGAAAAGGAAACTCTACTACATTACATGAATGTTCACCCTTGACGCATAAATTACAAAACCTCCTTTCTATATATAGGAGTCCATGGGGCCACAATGTAATCATAGTGGGGCCACAATGTAATCCTAGCCAACCTAGCTATAATAATTTAAGGGCACAATAATAACAATATGGGGGTTACAGGAACACTTCCTGGAATCAAATGAATAGCATGATCATGATCACGAATAGGTGGGAGTCCTTTGGGAGTTTCAAACACCTTGGAATGATTGTCTAAGACTTGTTGGAGATCTGCAGAAATAGATGATTTTGATGTTGGAACTTCTAGTGAGCATAATTGTGCAATTATGCCTCGTTGTTCTTTCTTTAGAAGCTTTTTCATGACATTAGATCTTATTATCTTTCCCGGCTTCCCTGCAATACCCCGTAATTCGACTTCCTTTCCTTCTGAAAAAAAATTCAAGAAAAGTTCTTGAAAATTAAAAGCTACCGTCCCCAAAGATTGTAACCATTGTACTTCTAGTACAACATCAGCACCTCCCATAGGAATGGAAAGCATTGGACTAGTCAATACATATTCCCCCATGGTTAGCTTGATATTATGGCATTTCCCAGAGCAATTTATAGTTCCTCCATTTGCAACCATCACTTGACATTCTCGTGCTGGGTATAGGAAACAATTTAATTCCTTGGCTACCTTACAATGAATAAAATTATGGGTGCTACCTGAATCAATCAACACTATTACCTTTTTCTTCTTGATATGTCCTTCTATCTTGAGAGTTTGAGGAGTGGTAATTCCTTCCAATGCATTACACGATATGGTCAGACTCATTTCTTCCTCTTCTAGGGCTGGTTCCTGGTGTATATCCTCTTCTTGTTCATTTTCATCTTCCTCTTCACAATCTATGTAAAATAATTTCTTCTTAGCACACTTATGACCTTTAGTGTATTTGTTATCATAACTGTAGCAAAGCTCTTTTGCTCTTTTTTCTTCCACTTTTTGTGGTGTCAACCTTGTAGGTTGTGGAAATCTAGGTGTAGCAACACTTCCTTCTTTATAGAAGTGAGTGGTAGGCTTCCTTGTCGCCATGATTTTACATTCAATTTTTCTTGCCAACCTAAATGCCTTCTCCAATGAATCAGGATCCAAAACGCGAACTTCATTTTGGATGTTTTCCTTTAAATTACCTATGAAGAGATCAATCCTATGTTCCTCTAGCATATCAATTACCCTTATATTCAATTTTTGTAAGTCCTCAATGTGCTCCACCACTAAACCCTTTTGTTTGAGATATATCAATTGGCTAAAGAAGGTGTTGCTCTTTGTATCCTCATAATGTGCTATCATTTCCTCCATAAAAATTGACCAAGTGATTATTTTTTTACGTGAGAAAAGCCATCGATACCATACAAATGTATTTTTTTCTAAATGTAAAGTTTCAATGCGTGCCTTTTGTGTGTTTTGCACATTATGGAGATCAAAATATTGCTCCATCTGTAGTATCCAGGTTATAGGATCCTTTCCATCAAACTTCCTCATATCCATTTTTGGAATATGGTGGTTCTTCTCGCCAACATTAGAGTTTATGAAGTCACGATTAACATTTATTTTGTTCTCATCATGAGTTTCCTCTACTATCTTTTCACCATTAGGAAACATTTCTTGTATAAAATTTTTCAAACCTTCCATGTCTACTTTTAGATCATTCTTCATCCTTTCCATGTTGTCTTTCATTTTTTCATCGATCTTAGCTTCCTTGTCATCCATCTTAGATTCCATGCCAACTTCCATGCCATCTATCTTAGATTCCATGCCTTTCTTCAAACCATCCATCTTATTCTTCAAACCATCCATCTTCTCTTCCACGCCTTTCTTAAAAACTTCCATTTCCTTTTTTTTTCTCTTTGCGAGAGCAAAATTTGGTGCACTTTCTCCTATAATTTTGATAGATCATGTTGCAATTCTTCATCTTCATGATTCATAGTAGAGCCTTATGAAGGCTTAATGGGTGTTGAATTATTTTTGCGGGGCATTTTTTAGAACCCAATACTGATATCTATTCTACAATATGCCCTTGGAATCAATTCAAATTGATTCTTCAAACAAGACTTATGCAATTCAAAAAAAAAATACACACCTTTTTCTTGCTTTTGAGGAGCTCGATATTGAAATTGGATTATCTATGTGATTACAGCTCTTCAATATCTGAAATTTGGCAATGAGGTAGCCTTCTGAATTATCTTTCGAATACCACTGTTCTGACTTGATTTGGATTCTCCAAGGCAAAGTTTTGTCCAATCTCCCACAATGACCTAATTATGGAATGGTTCAGTAGAGTGAACTTGTATGACTTGCCACATGTCACTATTTCATCTTTTAGCTCTGAAATTGATAGCAAAGAAACTAAAGTCTGTGTACTTGTGACTAATTTTTACGGCACTCCAATCCGATGCTTAGAGATAATGTTATGAATATTTTCCCACAATCACCTCTTTGAGATGAAATTCCAGAGCCTGAATAAACACTACCTTCCACAGATCATAACTCTGAAAATATTGTGAACCAAGATCTGAAATTTTGCGACGAGTTTCAGATTTTGAACCTTCGTCGAAAAAAGTTATAGTGAAAATTCCACGATGACCTGTTTAGATTAAATTGAGGAGCCTGCAAAAATACCTAACTTCCATAGATCATATCTCTAAAAATTTTGTGAAGTAATCTCTAATATTTTGCGACAACGTTCCTCAGGATTTCTGCTTCGCACCCTAAAAATTTCAGCTTTTGAAACTTCGTAGAAAAGAAGTTATAGCGAAAATTCCACGATGACCTGTTTGGAGCAGCGAAACCCTAGAATCCAAAGCTCTGATACCAAATGTTGTGAAGCCAGCTCCAAAAACAGAAGAAAAGAGATATCGATCCTTAGAAATAAGCCACCTCGAGGGGAAAACCTCTAATACATTACATGAATGAACAATTCTTGGACGATACAAATTACAAAACCTCCTTTCTATATATAGGAGTCCATGGGGCCACAATGTAATCCTAGCCGACCTAACTATAATAATTTAAGGGCACAATAATAACAATATGGGGGTTACAAGGGTACAATAATTACAATAAGGGGGTTACACTAACAACAATAAGGGACTATACTAGTAATATAGGGACCTAACATAACCTTAACCTTAACCTGAACCTGAACCTTAACCTAACCTGAACCATAACCTTAACCTTAACCTTGACCTTCACCCTTAACCTTAACCTAACCTTAATTTTAACCTTGACCTTAACCTTAACCTAACCTTAACCATAAACTTAACCTTAACCTTAACCTTATCCTTAGCCTTAACCTTAACCTTGACTTTAACTATAACCTAACCCTAACCTTGACCAAACCCTTAACCTTAATCTTAACCTGAATAAACTTGTAAATTTAACCTCAACCTTAACGTTTACCCTTAACCCTAACCTTACCCTTAACCTTAACCTTAACCCGAGGTTAAGATTATGGTTAAGTTTAAGGTTAAGGATAAATTAAGGCTAAGGGTAAGGTTAAGGTGAAGGTTACAGGTTTAGTCAGGTTAATGTTAAGGTTAAGGGTTTGGTCAAGGTTAGGCTTAGGTTATAGTTAAGGTCATGCTTAAGGTTAAGGTTATGGCTAAAGTTAGGTAAAGGTTAAGCTAAGATTAAGGTTAGGTTAAGGGTAAAGTCAAGGTTAAGGTTAGGTTAAGGTTAAGATCAGGTTAACGGTAAAGTTAAGGTTATGGTTAGGGTAAGGTTAAGGTTAGGTTAAGGGTAAACCTAACCTAAGTTAAGGTTAAGGTTAGGTTAAGGGTAAACCCTAAATTTAACCTTAACCTTATCCTTAACCTTAACCTTAATCTTAATCTTTACCCTAGCCTTAACCTTAAACTTATCCTTATCTTAACCTAAACTTAACCTTAACCTTAAATTTAACCATAACCAAACCTTAACCTTAACCTTATCCTTATCTTAACCTTAACCTTACCCTAACCTTAACCTTAACCTTTACCTTAACCTGAACCTTAGCCATAACCCTCAGCTCCTTGACCAAACCCTTAACATAAACCTTAACCTTAACCTTAACTGTAACCTTAACCTAATCCTAACCTTAACCTTACCCTTAACCTAACCTTAACCTTGATCTTACGCTTAACCTTAACCTTACCCTTAACCTAACCTAACCCTAAGCTTAACCTGACTAAACGCTTAAGTTTAGGGTAAAGTTAAGGTTAAGGTCAAGGTTAAGGTTAAGCTAGGTTAAGGTAAGGTTATAGTTAGGTTAAGGTTAAGGTTAAGGTTATGGTTAGGTCAAGGTTAAGGTTAAGGTTAAGGTTAAGGTTAAGGATAAATTAAGGTTAAGGGTAAGATAAGGTTAAGGTTAATGTCAAGTTCAAGGTTAAGGTTAAGCTTATGGTTAAGGTTAAGGTTAGGGTTAGGGTTAGGTTATAGTTAAGGTTGTTGGGGTTCTCATGTTTTGGCCAGGCTGGCAAGAACAAAAGATGAGACAACATCAGAACCACTTTCAGACCTCAGGATCTAGCCCTCCTGGGTCCAGAGAGGGATCTCTCTATATAAGAAAAAGTTTTATGTCTTTGAAGCTCAAAAATTAAGATGTTAGGCTAGTTATAAGGCTCAGAGTTTGTTTGTTTGATTGTTTGTTTGATTTTTGGAAATTAGGAAAGAATGGTTCAATATAAGACAAGGATGAGCAAAGAGGATTTTACGCAATTGAGGGATAATCCAGGGAACATTCCAGACCATTGGGCAATGGAGTCAGGAGAGGGTTTACTTGCTATTCAATATGTAGGCTTTCAGTTGGGCTAGTCATCTAAATAATTGGATCTTAAAGATGATTGTGTGGCATGAAATTCTAAGAGAGAAAGGTGAAAGAAAGGAAACCTCCAAGGTGACCTTCAGAGATCAGATCTAGGGATATGACATGCCATTAGACACATGTGATCTAAAAACCAAAGGCCAAATCTTCAGACAAGGAAACAATAAAGATTTAGAACACAAAGTCAAAGACCTGAGATCAGAGAGAGACTTTGAACTCTCAATTCTTTGGCCTCTAGCTTGAGGGATCTTAGAAAGGTTAAATTAATTGAAAAGGACCCTAGTGATATAGAGACACAGTTATAGATCTCCCAGTGTTCCCAATTCATTCAATTAAATCCCAACAAGAACATCTAAGAAGAGATTCATTAATTCATACATAAGCTAGCAATCAATGACATCCACTACACTGGTTAAATTAACTGAAATCAAACAAATTTAGTAGAACACATTAAAGGAAAGGAGAGCAGAAACATAGGGTACCTAAAAAGGGTAAATCCTATGCCAGATTTCTGATGCGAACCAGTAGAAATGAAATGAAATGAACTGCAAGTTAAAAACAAATACAGAGATAGAAAAACATCATCGTTGCTTTATATTTGGATCCAAAGAAATGTGCTTGTCATATTAAAGAGAAATACCAGTCAAGTACAACATTACCAATAGTTGGATATTCAGTCTGAAAACATCTTCCTTAGCCTATCTTACAACTTTACATAGAGACTATGTCTCAAAAGAAACAACTTGTAATTCTCTGAAACTGATCAACAACCTTTACAATGAGTTCCTTCATGAATTTTATAGCTGAAAAGAGCAGAGGAGGTAGGTGAAAGACTAAATAAAACATTAAAACTCAGAAAAGAAAGAGGGCCGAAGCCCATTCTATATAATTTTTTTGCATTTATCTATGGCACTCTTTGGGTGAAAGAGTGGTCTTCGTCAAACTTCCATTTACTCCAGGTATGTCTTTGATGTACTCTGGCTGTAGTACCCTATAGTAATTTTGGTGAATGAAAAAAAAGGTAAATAAATGACAGCGAAGTCCACCATACTACATAAAGAATGCTCTGGTAGCTTAGGACTGCTATCCGGGTGGAAATTTCATTAGGAACACGGTAAATAATGGAAACAATATGGGTGCTTTGTCCTTTCACAGGTAGGAACATTCTGCTGACGTTGACACCAAATATATATCATTTTCTATGCATTGGACCTTCTGATCGATCCATGATGTCTTTGATCTGGTATTCTGCCTCTAAATTATCAGATTAAGGCTCAGAATCTGCAATTATAGGCCCTAAATGCTCTGTTTTCTCACTGATACTCTTTGTCGCTCCATGAATGCTTGTGCCTGCGAAATCTGCGCTTTAATGGCTCCAAATAGGTTTTACAGAGTTTTAACTCTATCCTTTGATGAATTTCATGTTTCAAACACCTTTCCAGACATTTCCCTGTAATATCAGGCTTTAAATTCAACTTCTTCTGTGCACTATGCCACTACAATAGTGCAGATGAATCATGGCAGATTCCCACCTACCTGTAATCCTGCAAAACATGAAAACAAATTAAGAAAAACATGCATTGGGGATGGTGAATGCAGCAGGGACAATGGGAATGTCCATGCAGGTTGGAGAAATGGTGGAATAGTTGCAGGTTGATGGCGGAAAACCCAACGAACAGTGGAGGGTGGAGAGGTGGAAATTTTAACGTAAATCATTTAAAATTTGACCTTTGACCGAATTATATAGGGGACGGATGAAAAGAGTGATGAAAACACATGGAGTGGTGACGTGGTGGGACAAGACGATGGCGAGGCTGACTTTAAGTCTGGACCATCCGATCTCAGGAGGAGATCGACGGCTGAAAATGCATCGAGGGGTGATGGACAGTGGGCCAGGGGCTCCGCTCGACTTGTTTATTTTCTGCACATCTTCGGGGCGCGATCACCGTTGGATGGATGATCGTAGATCGGATGGTGTACATTCATATCACATTGGGTCAAATGCTGAATGTTAACGGGCGATGGGGAGGTGGTTTTTGAACAGTACGTGGGACACGTGTCCTGCGGTGAATGGCATTGCTCTGGAACGAGAAAAAACCACCCATCCTCCAATGGCGGTGCGATACAAACCGGCTGGTTTTTGAACAGTGTTGGCATGGGGACCACCAGGGTGGACTAACTATTGACCATCAGATTAGCAGGTTAAATGAATGGTGGATTACGCTATCGGGCAGTGAAAGGAGTGGGCCACGGGTGTGGCGCTGACCTGTGACGACCGTCCGATCTGTACAGATCGACGGTTTAAACTGCTCGCGATATAAAATTGTGGTAAGCACTGTCTGCCTTGGCACCTGGTTCTAGCTCTGAGGTCACATGGTGGAAAAGATAAGGGGGCTAGTGCCGAAAGGTGCTAAGCCCATCTATATGTAAAACATGGTTTTTTGGCCCATTCTTAGAGAATTTTAAGGCCAATAAAGGGTAACGATAGGGGAAATAAAGGGAAATTAGGCCAAGCCAGGGGTGTGTGTAGGATGTGAAGGGGATTTTTGGAAGATTTAGAGGGTAAGAGGGGAATTTTGACAAAAGGAAAAAAGGGTTAAAATGGGGCATTCTGCAGGGATACAAGTGACAAATGTAGGCTTTTTGGACCACATTTTTTTGCAATCCGTGAGACCTTTTTGGATGGAACAGCAGAGGAGAATAACCAAAGGGGAGAGGGTACGAAAGAGCTTTCAAGGATGATGTGTCTTCAGGGGAGATGCATTCCTTGAAGGCTCAAAAATAATTTAGCCCCCTGCTTGCTTGTCAAGAAATTTATAGGGGGCTAACAGTGGCTCCACATGGGGATGGCTTCTTCTTGAAGGAGTCAAGAATTCAGAAAATGATCTTTGGTGTGGGCCAGATGCCTACTGCTTGAGCCACCTTTCTTCTTTGATTTTCAGCTGCCACAATTATGAAGACATTAATTTAGCATAAAACTCTCAAACAATCTACCTACCCATCCTACAATCCTAGAATTTTTTTTTCTAGGGTGCATTTGAACTAGCAGACCCTTTACATCATTTTTATTTTTTACGAACAAGAAAATAAACCTATTCTATTTCTACCCTTATTGCTCCATGAGACCAGATTAAACTGTTGGCCTCACATGTTTCTCTACCTAATCTAAAATCTGCTGGGATTAAACTATCCAGCAGATTTCTTCTCTATATTCTACAATAGAAATTTAAAAATAGTCAAACTGAGATTAGACAGTCTAGGTTGCATGGATCCAAGGCATAAAGATAGTTGCACATGGACTGAAACTTGCAGAAAATTGCAAACAAAAATTTGAAGGCTTGAAATCTGAATTTTTGAAATATCCTTCTTGCCTTTGTGACTCAAGTTTTGAGCTTGTTAGAGTCACTTTCTTTTCTTCATTCAGCTCTGGTTTTGGGCTTGTTTGAGTTGATTCTTCATTCTTCTCTGTTGGTTCAGTTTTTGGGCATGTTTGAACCAGCTATCTTTACTTTCTTTGGCTTAGGTTTTGGTCATATTAGAGCCAATATTTTTCACTTCGGAGGTTCATGTTTTGAGCATGTCTGAACCTCTTATTTCTATCTATTTTTTGAAACATTTTCTCTTTTTCTTGAAAAAAAAACACTGCAATGGTATGTACAATGGGAATGGAAACTGGAAATTGGAAATCAACAATAATAGTTCTTGAGCATCCTACCATTAACAAGACCCCCAGACAGCTCTGTACCATCTGGTTATTGTAGAAAAAATGCATTTTGACCCACAGTGGCTTGGATGATGTATGGACCCTACCACAAGCTATCAAACTTGTTGTGCTTTCCTTTGTCCTCTCTCCTCGAGTCCCACTTCAAAACCTTGTCTCCAATTTTGAAATCAGAAACCTTAGCTCCTTTGTCAAACAGCTTCTTTATGTTCTCCTAAACTTTCACATCTCTGTTATAGACCTCTTCCCTTATTTGCTGGAGATGAATTTTTTGGTTTATCCTCCTCACCATGATGTTTTCTTCTATCTGAATCTCTTGGACAAGTTTGATCACTGGTATCCCCAGGCTGGTAAGAAACACTGCTTCAGTTCCATAGACAAGATGATATGGTGACATGCCAATGGATTTATTTGTTGTAAGCCTGTCAGTCCACAAATCATGCACCAAATTCTTATGCCATGACTTATTATTCTCTTCCAGTAGCTTTTTGATGATGGTCACCAGGCTCTTGTTTGATGATTCAGCTCATCCATTACCTTGAGGGTAATAGGAAGTTGAATGACCGAGTGTTATTTGATACCTGTGACAAAAATCAACCATTTTCTTGGATCCAAAAGTGGCAGCATTATCAGTGATTATTTTTCTTGGACAGCCAAACCGAGAGAGGATGTGGTCTTCTAGGAACCTAATCATGACAGAATCTGTGGCATTCCTAGTAGGTATGGCCTCTATCCACTTAGTGAGGTAGTATGTGGTTGTTAAGATCCATTTGTGTTGTGTAGAAGAAGCAGGGTGAATTTCTCCTATGAAATCTAGGCCCCATTGCATAAAGGGACCTTCAACAGTGATGGGTTGTAGAGGTAAGGGGAGGAGCTTTCTTTTTCCTTCAAAAAATATGGCACTTGTGGCAGGAAATTACCATCCTATGGATATCATTGAAGAGTATAGGCCAATAGTATCAAGCTCTAAGTATTTTTTTTGCAGTGGCTTTCCAGTTCAGGTGGCCTCCACACTCTCCTGCATGGAATTCTTGTTTAATCCTTTCTGCTTCAGACTCAGGAAAAAATTTAAGCAATAGGCCATTTTCATTTTTCCAGTATAAGCCTTCATTCATCATGCAATAGTTTTTGGCCTTTTGCTTTAAGAATCTGGCCTTGGTCTTTGATAGTTCAGGAGGGGCATTGAGGTGTGTAAGCACATACAAAATGTCAGAATACCAAGCAGAGCTCTGAAAATTCTCCTCAACAGTGCGATCAGGCAATCCCTACTACTCATCCAAGGCATATACCATGTTAATGTCAAGGGCTTGTAGATTTTATTCAGCCATTAGTTGAGCTAAGCCCTGAAATTTGATCAGTTTATTGGGTTTTATCTCAAGGTCGTACTCTAAGATCACAACAATCCATTTTCCCCTCTTCCCATCTAAGGTCTTGGGACAATATGTCCTTAACCACTATATTTGGCACATAGGCTATGGTGTGGGAATGCAGTATGTACACCCTAAAGTCTTTCAAGGCCTTAACCAGAGCATAAGCCTATTTTTCCATTATGTTGTATTTCAAGGGTGCATCCCTGAGTGCTTTGCTGAAGAAAGAAATGGGTTGTTCCATTCCCTCTAGATTTTTCTACTGTAGAACAGCAGCTATCGTATGCTCAGAGGCAAATGAAAAAATCAGGAAATCTTTTGAGAAATCTGGGCTGATTAGGACAGGAGCCTAGGTGAATGCAAGTTTAACTAATTAAAAGATTTCTTAGCGCCAACAGTCCACCTAACTCCTACACCTTTCTTTAACATGTTAGTCATATTCCTAAGGTGTTCAGGTAAGTTGGGAATAAACCTCTTGAGGAAGTTGATTTTCCCAATGAAGGAATGTAACTCTTTGATATTTCTCTGGTGTGTGATTTGTAGTATTCCCTCAAATATTTGTGGGTCTATCATAATCCCTTTCTTAGATATGATGTGGCCAAGAAGCTTACCTTCTTGCAGCCTAAATACAGTCTTTTTAGGATTTAATGACAGAACAAACCTTCTACATTTTTCAAACACTCTTCTCAGGTGTTATAGGTGTTCTTCCTCAGTCTTGGAATAGACTGTTATGTCATCCAGATAGATGACAATGAAGTGTCCTATTTCATCTGAAAAATCTATGTCCATTTCTCTTTGGAAGGTTGCACCAACGTTCATCAGTCCAAAAGGCATCTTTACATACATAAAAATTCCCCATGGAGTGGTAAAAGCGGTCTTGAGTTGGTCTTCTGGGAGTAATAAAACTTGGTTGTAACCTGAAAACCCATCTAGCAGGGAGATCCTTTTTGAGCCTACTACCCTCTGAAAAATGTGTTTCATTTTTGGAAAAGGGTAATTGTCTTTTAGTGAGGCTCTATTAAGATTCCTGAAATCAATACACAGCCTGATCTCCCCTGTTTTCTTTCTCACAGCCACTAGGTTTGATACCCAATCAGAGAACCTCACAGGCACAATTATGCATGCCTCATACATCTTCTTAATCTCTTTTTCCACTACAGGCAACTGTTTTGGGTTTATTCTGCGAAGTTTTTGTCTGAAGGGCTTCTGATTCTCTTTCAAAGGTATTTTTTGTTGTATGATGTTTGTGTCATAGGCCTTTAGGTCCTTATAGCTCCAGGCAAACACATAAATGAATTCCTTGAATAGGTCAATGTATTTCTTTTTCATGTTTACAGGCAGGGACCTAGCTAATTTGATCATCTTGGGTTTATCTTCAGTGCCCATGTTGCATTCCTTGACTTCAGAGACTGCATGTTCTATAGTGGGCTTTTTTTCTACATCATCAAAGTCAAAAAGGTCCTCTAAAGGTGCCAAACCTCGAGGTATGTTCTTATCTTTGGTCTGCAGCATCTCTACTTCTTCACTATCTATGTTTTTACATTTTTCATTCGGATTTCCAATCTATTCGTTTAAAGTGTTTATTTCTATGTTACAGGGTAGTTCTTCCCCATCTGAGGACTCTTCACTCAGGCAGCTACTGTCATATTTAGAATCTGAATCATAAAATTCAAACTTGTCTCTGCCTACTAGGAAATATTCAATCTGTTTATCGCCCTCAAAGACCTGCCAATATTTTTCATTGTCCAGCACTGCAGGTCTGAATTTGGTCTGAATGATGATCTGTTGGTCGCTAGGAGGCTTGTGATATGAACTAGCCACGCAGGCTAATCCATTTTCAATTATGTTTTGACTCCTAGGAACAAACACCAGTTTGTATTCTACAAAGGTTTTCAGTATGTCCATAGCGTTGTTCCTATATGCCCTCATCCTAGGATGTTTCGTTGTGTATTCACCATTCACCTTTTTAATCATCAACTTAGAGTCCCCATGCACAGTTATCTTACGGGACCCTAATTTTCTCAACAGATTTAAGCATAGGATCAGAGCCTCATACTCCGCGTTATTATTTGTACATTTGAAGTGCAAGTTATAGGCATGGCTCTCTGCGTAGTCACTCTCTGTGTTATGTAGCCACACTCCTGCTTCAGTAGTTCTCTTGGTACATGACCCATCAAAATTCATTTCCCATAGGGGATCATTTTTTGTTTTATCATCGTTTCCTTCCCTAACGTGGGTTTCACTGGTCTGGTATGTCATGGGTTCTGCGTTGTGCTGAGGAAGTTTTTGTTCTTCCCGTGGTGTATGAGTTCATGAGGGGTGACTAACCGGCTGATTGCATTCGATTTCTCGTTTGGTCTGAATTTATGTTTCAGTGCATTGTTTATGGTTTCCTTCTTCATTTTCTCCGAAGTCCAGGGTGGCCATTATGTTAAAATCTGTGGTATCAAAACCTTTGTTTGTATCTATGTTTTTTTATTCTGGCTCTCCCAAGGATTCATTGTTGCAGAAGATAAAAGAGTCCAGATTTGTGTGTACATAATACAGAGGGGAATTTTCAGGCCTTTCAGGGCTACTAACCAGGAATTTCATTTGTGCCTCCCTGTACAGTCTCCTAAGTTGGCTAAAAACAGGGATTGCGGCATATGCCCCATCCATCTGCATCGTACCTTGCAGCTTGGCTCCCCGTGACCTTGACAATAGCATACCGTACTTAGGTGGCACATCTTCCACCACGACATCCATGACCATGCATTTAGCTGGAATCTAGGTTAGGCTCACACATAAATCTTTGATCAGGCCAAGACACTTTACCCTGCTAGAATCAAATGAATATAAGTCTTTGTAGGGTCGTGTTATCTCTAAGACTAACCTTTCCATAACTACTTTAGGCATTAAGTTGTGTGATGCCCTAGAGTCATGCATTGCATTGTGAAGGATCTTGTCGTGAATATTGAGACTGATATAAAAAGGTGGCACTACCCCTTCCTGAAGCTTCCCTTCTATCTTGGGACCAAACAGGAGGGCTGGTTGATCGTCACTCAAATTGACCGTGTCACTATTCTCACCTAGATTTAACGATTTCAAAATTTTTCCTTTATATACATCTTGAGTGGCCAGCTCGGAAAGTGGGACAAAGATTTTGATTTTGTAATATCACTTTCCAAATTGAAAGTGGGATGACTCTTTGGGATGTTCAACTCTGTTTTTCTAGTCACCACCTTGGTGGCAGAATCAATGGGCTGACTCTCACTATGTACAGTGTTAGAAAATTTTTTATCAGGAGCACTAACTGCGGTGCTAGTGCTGCTAGATGGTTGGCTTTGTTTATCAGTGTTTTGGTTGTCTTTTCCTTTGTTCTTCCCAGAACTCTCAGCTGTTGATTTGTCACTTTCAGCAGTTACTTTAGAAGTTTTCTCAGGCATTTTCTTGATGGTAATATCAGAAGCCTTTGGTTTGGAAGTGTCTAGGTTTTTTTTGCTTCTAATTTCATATTGTTCTCTGACCTGCATGATGGCATTTTCAAATCCTAACCTGTAATCCTCAAATTCTAATCTTTCCTCCTCCCAATAAGAGGGTGAGGGTTGATCTTCCTCTGTGGAACAGTTGTGGATTGATTTTTCTATTTCAAACATGTTTATTGTGGTCCCCTCAGGCTCTTCTATGATTCCCTCATCTTAATCAAGAAAGTTCTCTTGGAATGGGGGAATAACTTGTTGATCTGATTCTTTTTGTCTGTTGCGAGTGGTTTTGTTTCTCCTAAAATTCTGATTCTAGTTATGATTTTGATTTCTGTTTTGGTTACTAACTGTGACAACCATTTTTTCCATCATTTTTTGTAGCTTTTCCATGTTTTTGGATAAACGGTCATAATTGGGATCAGATGTGGAAGCTACATTGTCATCTCTATATGTTACCCTTTTCTCAGCTCTCAATCTTGCCCTTTTCTCAATCAGGTTTGCCTCTACACTCACTGCTCCCCTTTTCACGTCTTCCAACGTGTTGTAATCTCTCTCCTTAATCTGGTAGGCCATGTCAGCGTCAAAGCCTTCGGGGTATTTTACTAAAGCCATACCTTGGGGAGGTTTCATATGTGGAGGAAGAGCATTATAAACATTGTTAAACCTTGTAGAATAATCGTGGACACTCTCTCCTACGTTTCTTTTAAGGTTTTTGTATTCAGCTAGGATTTGGAGAGGGTTGGTCTTAACTTCCCATTTGTTTATGAAATTTTGATATAAATCAGGAAGATCTTGGATACTATTAGGAGGTAGGCTCTTGAACCATTTCTTCACATCACCTCCTAAGCTCTGGGAAAATATTCTCATTTTGACTATATCATCATCTATCTCCATGTAGTCAAAAGAATCTTCCATCCTATCTACATGGTGTTGGGATGTGGTAGACTCTTTTGCAGTGAAGTGTGGGATCTTTGATTGATAATCATTGGGTAAGGGAACTAGAGGCTGAGGTAACACCAGAGGTGCATACTAGGCTGCCATGATGATGTTTTGGTGAAGTAAAGGGTTAGCTTGAGTAGCTGGTATATGGATGATAGGGATACTAGGACCAACAGAAGACTGTTGAGCAGACTTAGGGTGGCAGAGCCCCAATTTTTGCAGGAAGTGAATATCAGGGGGTGTAGATGGGGGGGTCTCTCCATCCCTAATATGCTGATTGCTATGAGATGGTGAACCGAGAAATTCAAGGTCTGGCTGGTCTAGAACACTGAGTGACCTAGTTCTAGGTACACTGTTTTGAGAGTCTAGGTCAAAAGAGGGTCTAATAAAGCCGTGAAGTCTTCTGGTGTAGAGTTAGCTCTATGGATGTGGCTGGAAATAGTTGGTATTTTAGGTGCAGGAGATCTCTTGAGGATGCTCTCAGGGTTATCAACTATTTCAGGTGGGTTTGGGTTGGGATAAGCTCTTGTGTGAATGGTTCTTGGAGCCAGAATGTTATTTTCACAAAGGAGCTTAACCCTACTTATTACTTCTACTGTGGTTGATGTTGTTATGGAGGCTGGTCTCCTAGTGGAGTCTTATGTGAACAAAGATAATCAGTAGGCCTACTGATCACCATTTTTTGTGGAGGTAAATCCCCTCTGCGGACAGAGGCGATCCCTACTAGCCTAGACTAGGTCTAGCAACAATCGTTCATGCTATAGTGCAGGTTCCTAATTGCAAATAAACCAACTAGCGATGAAGGCTTACCTGGAATCCAACGCTGTCGCATGTAGAGAAATTAGCACTCCTGTTCCTTAGCTCTGGCAGATCACAATCCTCACGATCTCCATGATCAGACTCTTGCACATGCAAGAAACAAAACAAACGCAAGCGTAAAATCCAGTATATGCAACTATATGTCAGTCATAGAAGACATAACTCATTATCATAATCAACAATAGGAGTGGAACCATAACCAATAGTCGATTATCATTAATCAATAAAAGAAGAATACAACCATAGCCCTGACGTTGAATTCTCCTTTGAAGGGTCGCCAGCAGAACACGTCTCAAAAAATCCTGTCAGGGATGGGACAAACCTCTCACTCCGAATGTCTCAAAAATAATCTCCTTGCTTGGATTTGGCCTTAAGGGAATGAATCAAGGCTCTTGCAGCATAAGGCTCTGATGGCTCTTGGGAACGTGGAGACTAGCTTGCAAAGGAGATGAGCAAGACTTTATAGATGGAGGAAGGGGAGTTGGGATCCCTATAATCATGGGATTGGCCCTATCCTCAAGGAAGCTTCCATGAGAGGTGGCAAACCACTTCCTCTACATGGAGATCCGAAGCCAAACCTCCCAACTCAAATTAGATGATAGTTTATGAATTGGTTAGGACGAAACTTCCACCATTTATTTTTAAAAAGCACTCCATAAAATGGTTGGTGTGAGTGCGACTCTGAGATAGAGCGCCAATTGGCGCGCCCTCTTTGAAGGATTTCCCCCATTGGTGCGGGTACTAAACTGGCTACCTAGCCAATGCAAAAAGGGGTGTTTTTAGGGTTTTTCACAAGGAGTTGTCTTCAGGGAAATGAAAGTACATGTTTAGGGGAATGCCATGAAATTTTTTTCAAGTTATGTCACTGCTCACAGGTCATGGAATGAACCCTCCAATTGTGCGGGATGGGGAATTACAAGGACAGTGACAAATTTCTGTGTAACAGATGCGCCCTAAAGTATGAGGCCTGAGAGAGAGAGAGGGGTGAAATGCTTTACGAGAACATTTCCAACTGAAAACACCGCCATCGGAAAACCTGCGTAGAGAAGTACAACTGATGTCTCAAATACATGATATATACGTGGTATGGGCATAGCCATCCATAACAGAGTATGTAATAATCCAGATCCAAGGCATGGATGTAGCCATCCAGTGAGGATCGGTAAATAGAATCAGGTATGGTCGCAGCCATCCAATAAGTGAGTCATGTGACTAATCATAATAATCCACAAAATCGCAGCCTGGATTATAACAGGCAGAATCCAGGGTCTTGTGCTCCATCTCGACCTGAACAAATTACAAGTTCAAGCATGCGAATATGTGAGCTAAATTCGAACATGCAAGAACATCGTCTGATTACCAGCCAATGATGAAAGCTGTTAACAGACGCAAGAGGTACCACCATTAATGCCAATGGTCCTCAAGGTACTACAGGTACAATATATGGCATGTGAACAATGAGCTGATGTTGAACACCCTCAGAATCACTTGATTAGAGACCAATGATGAAAACCTCATGTCGAATGCAAAGAACCTGCCATTGAGGCATTCAGGCTCCAAGGTACTAGAAGAGAGTCTCTAGATCAACTTCCTGGATAATGAGCTGAAGTCGATAGGAAGTGACCTTGATCGAAGGTGGGCCATAGTGTTTCCCACATCATCGACGTGAGACAGAGGAACATAATTTCTTTGTCAATCAGGATCAGATGAGAATCAGAGGAAGGTTGATACTTACAGAGGTCAACTTCTCTTGAACACATGGCGGCACGATAGTGAGTTTGGCAGTATTTGACATCAACGGATCAGAGGTCATGGTGACGAGGCAAAGAGCAAATGAGAGGTCAAAAAGGATCACCCAAACCCACGGAGGCAAGTGAAAAAATGAGATGAGATGTCCCCAACCCGACACGAATACAAAGAAGTGCCATGTTCAAGAGCGACATACTACCAACACGACAATGATTTTGGTTCCATTTTTCCCCACCATCCTGGCGAGTACCTCTTTATTTTTACACAAGCTTGAAGAGGATACCATATGCTTGTCATATAAGTCCGTCCTTCGAACAAACCCATCCTAGTACATTTAACGAGCCCTAGGAAGGAGAAACTCGAATAACGTCATGATTGACAATTTTCGATGTCATTTAGGTTTAACGAGTCTGACAAAGGAAGAAATCAACGTCTTTTCATGTTTAGAGAGTTTGAAAAGATAGCAGAAAAGTAAACTCCAACAGTCCCTTTTCGTAAATAGTTCCTCATACCCGAAAAGGTAGAAAACTATGTCTGAGAAAACCTCCTAGTCACGACAGGCTAGGGTATTCCTTTTTCGTAAATAATCTATCCCAGCCCGAAAAAAGGGGTAAACGTATACTGGGTAGATGTCCTTTCGCGTCCACTTTAACGAGATCGAAACGACAAGGGACTTGGAAATATTTTCATGTTTAGAGAGTCAGAAAAGAGCTGAAAGATGACTCCTCCTGGAGGAACGAGTGGTATAAAGGGTAGCTACTGGTTCCGGTAATAGTGGAACTGCTCAGAAAAATTAAAGGTTGAGAGGCTAGCTAACAAGACCACTCATCGCAGCGGTTCCTCAGGATTGGGTGAAACAACCAAGTGAAGGCATATGATTGACCAAGCAGATAGTGACGATGGAAGGAGAAAACCAAGGCTCATCTGGAAAAAACAGGTTGATAAAATGGTGATCACAAGAGGTAAAGTGGGAATGGTTTCATTTTTACACAAGCTTGAAATCGAGAAACTCTGCTTGAAGTTGGTTTCATTTTTACACAAGCTTGAAACTAAGATAAACTCTGCTTGAATCCAGTTTCATTTTTACACAAGCTTGAAACGAAAACAAACTATGCTTGAAAAAAGTAAGCATGCCCCCAGCATGGTGACTCAATTCGAGGTACATGCCCCCCAAGCTTCAATCCATATGAAAGGAAGATGGAGTGAAGGTTCAAGTTACGAGATCAAGAAAAATAATCGACTGGGATTTTACGAGAACTTATCAAAGACTCAAATTGAATGGGAACATGTTTCATTATTTTAACGAGGTTAACACATTAAAAGAACCATCCTTATAGTCGCTTGTTTCATTGTTTTAGGAGCTTGACACAAGAGGAAGAACTATGCTCCGATGAGCTCAATGGAGGAGGCTTAGGAGAGAGATGATCAGATACATCACACTCTAGAAAATCTGACATTGCCCCCAAGCTAGGCATGAAGGAGGAACGATGATGTCCATTGCTCCAAGGCAGCTCCTCAAGAGACATTGTTTCAACAATTGCTTCATCAGAAGGGAAAATATCTTTAATAGGATCAGGCCAATCAGCCTCATCGAGCTAGGGGGATTGAGAATAGATGTCTAAATCCATGCTCGAAGGAGCATGCTGAGGAGGGGGAGGATCAGATGCGGTGACGATTTCACAGTAGTTAATCTCTACCGGAGTTAAGGGCATCGATTCTCCAAACTCAGTCACCTGCTCAGGCGAAGGGATGAGCCATGGGTCGTCAGACCTAGAGATAATGTTAACTTGAGCAGTTTGCGGTGGTGGTGCGAGAAAAATACCCATGAGGACGGGGTCCTTGAAGAGACCGGTTCCTACACTGTTAGGGGGATTTGGAATCTGATCCACGTAAGGAATGTTGTTCTCAGAGGTGGAGGTGAAGAAAGACAACTGATCCACCGTAACGATCTTGCCCTCGTGAGGGAACTTAAGAAGTTGAAAGAGGGTGGACGGCACACATAACATGGCGTGAGTCCAACTGCGGCCGAGAAGTATATTGTAGTTAAGCTTGGCATCAACTACTACTTCTACGTTGACTGTCTTCCCTTGTAAGGTAATTGCTAAACTCTCGAGAACACGCAAGGGTTTTGATTCCTGACCATCGAATGCCTCTAGGGCATTAGGAGATGATGAAAGGGCCAGAGATCCAATGGCCTTCCAGCAAGCGGATGACATGACACAGGTAGAAGCACCTTCATCCACAATGGCCCTATGGATGTTAAGACCGTTGATCCCGACTTGAATAACAAGAGTGATCTGATGTGGAAGTCGGGGGGTAAAGTTCTCTAAGTCGAAGGTGAGAAGATTAGAATCAGTGGGATCGATCCCACCAATTGCAGACAACAAAGCTTTCTGTTGTGACGGGCAACTTTGAAGAACTTCCAATGCAGACATGGCAGAAGGCGCGTGTTCCAGATCCTCAACAATACTGTAGTGCTAAGCGGCATGGGCATTTGGGTTGTAGGAATATCTTTGTAAAAAACCTTTAGAAGATGGCCTCACAACAGGTTCAGCAGTAGGCTTCTCAATCTCCAATGGACCGGAGACAGGTGGGGGAGGTGGACCGTCCACAACTGTCTTCCCAGCTGCCTGAAGTGATTTGTTGTAATCTTTCGAATGTGTAGCAATAGATATAGGTGCATCACCATTCATCATAAAGACCTGGGACCCAAATGGTGCAGATGGTGAAGGTTGTTCAACCATCTAGGTTTGCTAAGACATGAACGATTCTTTAAGAACTGCCAAAGTCCCCTTGGAGCCTTTTAAAATTTGACTAACTTTAGATCATTGTGGACAATCTTTGGTATAATGATCTCCTTCACAAATGAGGCAGGGGTACTTCGGTTTACATTGGGAACCGTCCTCGATATGAGGTTTGGAAGATTCTGGCTTTGGGGCATCAGATTTGGATTTACCTTTGCCCTTCTTCTTTCCTTTGGAGGCTTTTTCCATAGGATTAGCCTGAACAACGTTAAACTCCGCAGTTTTTCCAGAATCGAGAGGGGCAGGAGGAGCAGAATTATTGGATGAGTTGGACTTCTACTTCCCATTCGAAGATTTCTACGAATTCTGAGACACGAAACCAATAACACCATCCACTGCCAGGGTAGGTGGAGCTTTAGAGGTTCCAGACCATGGAGCATCAGGAAAAATATCATAAAGCGTGCCAGACTGAGATTATACTAGATCCAGATATTGGGTACGCGCTATGGCTTGTTCTTTAGTTACACACGCTCCCATAGCAATTTCTTGAGTGATTTTGTTAACGAAGGAGGTGGTGAACCAATGAGTTAGTATCTGATCAGGTATATGGAACTTGATTAGTCTACGATGATGTCGCCACTCATGAATGTGATCAGAAATGTGGGTGGCTTTGTCCTGCTTCAAAGAAGTTAGGAGGTGCGTCCTGGCTTCGTAGCGAACCGGTAACTGAAAGTGAGTCAGAAAAGCCATGGCTAACGTATTGAAATCTTGAAAGATGCCATGGGATAATTCAATATACCACTTAGCAACAGCACCAGTCAAAGTGCGTTGGAAGAGGCATAGACGAATTGAATCATCCACCCAAGAGTTGGACGAACACCAAAGGTGGTAAGTCATCATGTGAGCTTGGGGGTCCTCCCTAGCTTTACCCTCAAACTTGGGGCAATCACCGGGTAGCTTGGTAGGAATCAGAGGCCAACAAGGATTGTGCAGAATTGGATCATTAGTTAATTTCGAAACATCCGGTAATTCCAAGGTAGCCAGGAATGACAATGGCGGATTGGACAGCATGCCTGGCCCTTGATAAGGACCAGTACCTGTACTCCACGCTGGTTGAGAATATCCTTGCCCCCAGGGGTTCTATCCGGCAAGATTCTGACCGTAGGGGGTATAGGTCATATAACCAGTCTGATTCGGTTGCTGGTAACTAGTGTACAGGGCTTGATAACTAGAGTATGGACCTTGATTATATGTCGGCTCCATGTGAGCAGCATGTGGATTTGGCTGCTGAGCATAGGTGTAGCCGGGTTGTTGAGAGTAATAGTTAGAACCTTGGGGCTGGCTATAAATTGGTCAGTATTGACCATGAGAATAGTAACTGCCTTGAGGTTGAGTGGGCTGCTGATAGGTGGGACCCTGCTGAGCTTGATAACTAGGGTGGAGCAGTTGATTTGGCTGTGGCATTGAATAAGTCGGCTGTTGGGCAGGGTAGATAGGATTTGCAGGCTGGCCTGACTGAATAGGTTGGCCTAGCTGAGCGGGATGCTCTGGTTGAACAGGTTGACCCGGATAAATCGGTTGTGCTGGTTGTGCAGGTTGTCCTGGCTGTTGAGGAGCACCAGGTTGTGCCAGATGGGCCGGTTGGCCTGGTGGAGGGACACTAGGTTGTGACGGATTGGCCAGTTGGCCTGGTGGTGGGATACCAGGTTGTGTCGGATGGGCTGGTTGGCCTGGTAGCAGAATGGAGCCAGGTGTTTGCTGATAATCGGTTTGACCCGCAACAGGACCATAAGATGGTCCTGGTTGATGTGCAACGTTGGGACCAAGAGGATACTGCGGTTGAAAAGGTTGAGAAGGTTTGACTTGCCCCCCAGGACCATATACTGGCCCTGGTTGGTACCCCAGTTGACCTGTGAGTCCTTGAGGTTGCCCAAGTGGGACTTCAGGGAGAGGCTACACGAGTTGATCGAAAGGGTTGTGATACTATCCTTGCGGATCATACAATGGCCCTTGCTGGCCCGAAGGGGAGCCCTGTATGGGTTGTCCCTGCGGGTCATAAGGATAGCCAGACTGGCTCAAAGGCTGGCCTTGAAAAGGTTGTCCTTGTGAGTTATACGGCTGACCTGCCTAGTTATACGGTAAACCCTAAGCATGAAGTTGAGCCTCAGGAGCAGGTAAATGTAAAGGGTTCCCATGCTCATCGTATTGATATGGAAAAACGTACACTGGTGTACCATCCTATGCATAATATGAAAAATACGAGCGGTTGGGATCTTGAGAGGATTGTCCAACCTCGGGGTTTGATTGTTGCAGGGACAATCAATACTCCTCCAGAGAGACGTTCTTCGGCATAGCAGATGCTATATAAATGTCTTCGGGAAGCGATGTGGTCCTTACAGACTGGGTAGTAACAGCGGGTGCAGATGTGGCCACAAAAATAGTGGGCATGGAGGGTACAAAAGTAACCTGAGGGGATGATGTAACAGGTTTCCGTGGAGACATCCCCAATGAAGGAACAACTGGCCTCGTAGAAGGAGCTGATACCCCCATAGAGGCAACAACGGTAATAATCTGACCCAAGGATCTATACTCGGCTGGTAATGAGGGATCGGGTGATGACATAACAGATGGTTCAGGGTTGCCTTCTGGAAATAACTGTCGATGGAATAACTGGTAATCTTCACCAGACGTGGGGATTTCCTCACTAGGAGAATCACTCATATTTGAACCGGCTGCTAGATCTCGTAACAGACGGCGAGGACTAGGAGGAATAATAGCAGCTATAAAAGGTGAACCCGATGTAAGAGGAGGGAAATCTTCCCCTACTCCCAATCCAAACCAAGTGTCGGAAAAAGGCCAATTGAACTCAACTGGTCCTCCAAAGGGCTGCTGAGACAGAACCATTCCCCGGTCAGGAAACTTGGAAACGATGGGCTGTTGGGGCTCAGCAGAGGACTGAGAAGCCTCTGATGAATCGTCTGTATATGGACTACTAGTAGACGAAACAGAAGGTTCCGCCACTGTGACAACAATGAAAAAAGATCAAGAAGAACACACACGGGCTGAAAAAGAGTCAAGACACACAATCAAACGGCCAACAAGCAAAATCTAACATGGCGTGTGATCGCGGGTGATTTATTTTACCACATTGAAACTTAGAAACTTCACCATTTCATGTTTTAAGAGTCGAGAAATGGATGAAAGGTGACTCTATCTCTTTTATTTTTGAAGCAAGTGTGAAAGGACAAGCGCTTGGTGATCCTTTCAAATTTAAAGAGTCAGAAAAGATCAAATGACTACTCAGGAATACTAGGTAAAGGGTGTACTAAATAACTGTGAACTGCAATATACACCTTGGTTTCAAAATGAAAGATAAATCAACCAAGGACTTAACGTACGTGCATGAAATCTCCCCGAATGTTGTGTCTGGTGTATCATGGGTATAGGGCGACAGACTCGGCTTCCTATGGATAAAGGATAGAAACCTAGTGGGGTCTCCCTTTATATACTCGACGGTACGGGGAGCACAAGTCTGTACTAGTGCTGTCTGAAGCCAAGAGGCGAACGACAACTACTAGGTTTAAAGACGCCAAAACACGTCTCTAGCCTAGACCTCTAAATGTTGCGTTAATGTTTCAATGTTGCCTTAGTGTAAATTGAATAAATTTTAATGTTTATCTTCAATTACGTTTCAGTTTTCAGGCCCTAGCGAGTGTGATGTCTCAAAATCTCCTAAATGCACACTATATGCCATAGTATATCATTTCATTTGATGAAAGCTAATCATGAGAGAGTTGAGAGATTTTCACACAAACAAACTGATTAGAAAACAACCAACAAAGTCTCTAATGCAACTAATGTAAACCAAAAACTTTTCTCTCAAAGTCACTAATCACTAATAACACCGAAAATATTTTAATTTGGACTAACTAGTCGAAAGCAAAAGAGATTTTTTATATTTTCAATGTTTAATAGCAAAGTGCGCTAAACAAAATGAAAACTAATGAAAAGAGAAATTTGAGAAGTGATGAGGAAAGAGAAAAACACACAAATCTCACCCAATGTAAACACACAATCAGATCTCTAAATTGACAAAACAGTCCCTCAAAACCAAGAGAATCCCAAAGACCTAAATGGACCATGTAATCTAGGCCCAAAACGAGACAAAGCGCAATTTGAATGAAGAAGAGAAAAAACACTCAAATAACGCAATAAAATGATAAAAAACCGCCAAACGAATGTAAAGAAGCAATCACAAGGTCAACTGAACAAATAGAAACCAAAAAATCCCAAGGGAGGCTCGACACACAAGAGCACCTAGATGCCCTAGGGCTAGAATGTGAAATCGATGGAAACGGGAAAACAACCAAAGGAAGAAGGTCATGGCTAGTCAAACAAGGCTCCAGGACACTCAAGCAGTTGAAAAAAAAAAACCAAACACACTGATCAAGCCCAGGAAGGTCAAAACAGGGCGAACCATAGTACCTCACAGGATTGGCGTGACTGTGAGGCTGAAACTAGCACCAGAAATGAATTGGCGTGGGTAATACACTAGCAACCTATGCCAATGGGCGCGACTGTCAAGCTGTAAAGCACGCCAGTCGAGTTTTCTATGGAAAAATAAAAAAAAGCACTCCAACAAGCAGACTAGTGATGATCAAGCTGACCAAAATCCAAAATCACAAAAAAACCAGCCAAAAGAGTCGATCAAGCAAGCAGAATCGAGAAACAATCGAAAAGACAAGACAATACTCCAAGTGTTCAGTTTACAAACTAAACCGGAGATTTACTGAAGTAGCTTTGATCTACTTCACAATTGCGGAGCGAGAGCATTTCGAAGGCTATCTGGCTAACTTTAGGCTTCGTCTATAGCTTACAAAGAAGAACAACAACAAGCTAGACGATCCCCAGCGAAGTCGCCAATTTGTTGTGGAGGTAAATCCCCTCTGCAGACAGAGGTGATCCCTACTAGCCTAGACCAGGTCTAGAAACAATCGTTCACGCTATAGTGTAGGTTCCTAATTGCAAGTAAACCAACTAGCGATGAAGGCTTACCTGGAATCCAACATTGTCACTTGTACAGAAAGTAGCGCTCTTGTTCCTTAGCTCCGATAGATCACAATCCTCACGATCTCCGTGATCAGGCACTTGCACATGTAAGAAACAAAACAAACGCAAGCGTAAAATCCAGTATATGCAACTATATGTCAGTCATAGAAGACATAACTCATTATCATAATCAACAACATGAGTGGAACCATAACCAATAGTCGCTTATCATTAATCAATCAAAGAAGAATACAACCATAGCCCTGACGCTGAATTCTCCTTCGGAGGGTCGCCAACGGAACACGTCTCAAAAAATCCTGTTGGGGATGGGACAAACATCTCTCTCCAGATGTCTCAACAATAATCTCCTTGCTTGGATTTGGCCTTAAGGGAATGAATCAAAGCTCTTGCAGCATAAGGCTCTGATGGCTCTTGGGAACTTGGAGACTAGCTTGCAAAGGAGATGAGCAAGCTTTTATAGATGCAGGAAGGGGAGTTGGGATCCCTATAATCATGGGATTGGCCCTATCCTCAAGGAAGCTTCCATAAGAGGTGGAAAACCACTTCCTCTACATGGAGATCCAGAGCCAAACCTCCCAACTCAAATTAGATGCCATTTTATGAATTGGTTAGGACGAAACGTCTGCCATTTATTTTTTAAAAACACTCCTTAAAATGGCTGGCACGAGTGCGACTCTGAGACAGAGCGCAATTGGCGCGCCCTCTTTGAAGGATTTCCCCCATTGGCACGGGTACTGAACTGGCTACCCACGCTAATGAAAAAAGGGGTGTTTTTAGGGTTTTTCACAAGGAGTTGTCTTCAGGGCAATGAAAGTACATGTTTAGGGGAATGCCATGAAAGTGTTTTCAAGTTATGTCACTGCTCACAGATCACGAAATGAACCCTCCAATTGTGCGGGATGGGGAATTGTAGGGACAGTGACAAATTGCTGTGTAACACCAGTGGAGTCTTTGATCTTTAAAGAGATATGGAGTCACTAGGTGGAAAGTTTGGGATATTTTTGGAGGGTACACTGTCCACCACAGTGCTTATGAGATGTCCCTTTGCAAGGATATCTTCAGAACTCAGCAAACTCTAACCAGAGATTGACTGGGAGGGCTCTTACCAGATGTGTCACCTTTGAAAGAGTGTGAGATTTGGAGGCTACCTGGCCCTTTCCAGACTCTGTCTAAGAGTGTGGGAGGAACACAACAAATGGTATAGAAAATGAATTGCAAATGGAAGTGTTTCACTACCAACCTGACCAGAGTTTCTAGGTTTTCTGAGGCTCTTGTGATGTAGTAGGATGGAAAATGCTCAGAATTTCCCTAGTGGAGTTGCCATTATGGTGGATATGCGAGGAAAATGGAAATGGCAATGCAGGTTAGCGAAATGGTGGAATAGTTGTAGGTTGATGGTGGAAAACACAACGAATAGTGGCGGGTGGAGAGGTGGAAATTTTAACATAAATCATTTAAAATTTGACCTTTGAATGAATTATATAGGGTAATAATGAAAAGAGTGATGAAAACACATGGAGTGGTGACGTGGCGGGACCGGGCGATGGCAGGGCTGGCTTTAAGTCTGGACCGTCTGATCTTAGGAGGATATTGTTGGCTGAAAATGCATCAGGGGGCAATGGACAGTGGGCCAGGGGCTCCGCTCGGCTTGGTTATTGTCTGCACATCTTCGGGGCATGATCACCGTTGGATGGATGGTCATAGATTGGACGGTGTACATTCATATCCCGCCGGTTCAAATGCCGAATGTTAACGCGCGATGGGGAGGCGATTTTTGAACAATGCATGGGACACGTGTCCTGCGGTGAATGGCATCGCTTCAAAATGAGAAAAAACCGCCCATCCTCCAATGGCGGTGCGATACAAACCGGCTGGTTTTTGAACAGTTTTAGTGTGGGGACCACTGGGGCACACAAAATATTGACCGTCGGATTAGCAGGTTAAATGGATGGTGGATTATGCGATCGAGCGGTGAAAGGAGTGGGCCATGGGCACGGCGCTGACCTGCGATGACCATCCGATCTGTACAGATCGATGGTTTAAACTGCTCACGATATAAAATTACGGTAAGTGCTATCTTCCTTGGCGCTTGGTTCTAGCGCTGAGGTCACGTGGTGGAAAAGATAAGGGGGCTAGTGCCGAAAGGTGCTAAACCCATCCATATGTAAAACATGTTTTTTTGGCCCATTCTTAGAGAATTTTAAGGCCAATAAAGGGTAACGATAGGGGAAAGAAATGGAAATTAGGCCAAGCCAGGGGTGTGTGTAGGATGTGAAGGGAATTTTGGGAAGATTTAGAGGGTAAGAGGGGAATTTTGACAAAGGGGAAAAAGGGTTAAAATGGAGCATTCTGCAGGGATACAAGGGGAAAATGTAGGCTTTTTGGAGCACAATTTTTTGCAATTCGTGAGAACCTTTTGGATGGAAAAATAGAGGAGAATAACCAAAGGGGAGAGGGTATAAAATATCTTTCAAGGATGATGTGTCTTCAGGGGAGATGCATTCCTTGAAGGCTCAAAAACAATTTAGCCCCATGCTTGCTTGTCAAGAAATTTATAGGGGGCTAACAAAGGTCAAGGTTAAGGTCAAGGTTAAGGTTAAGTTACATTAATGTTATGGGTTTAGTCAGGCTAAGATTAAGGTTAAGGTTAAGGGTTTGGTAAAGGTTAGGGTTAGGTTATAGTTAAGCTTAAGGTAAAGTAAAGATTAAGGTTAATTTTTTGGTTACGGGTCTTAACCTTAACCTTCACTATAACCTAACCTTAACGTTGACCTTAAATATAACATAACCCTAACCTTGACCAAACCCTTAACATTAACCTTTACCTTAACCTAACCGTAACCTTAACTAAACCCTTAACCTTAACCTTAACCCTTAACCTTAACTTTAACCATAACCTTAACCTTAACCTTCCCATAACCAAAACCTTAACCTTAACCTTGAGCTTACCCTTAACCTTAACCTTAACCTTACCCCCTTAGCCTTAACCTTAACCTGACTAAACCCATAACCTTAACCTTAAACTTAACCTAACCTTAACCTTAACTTTACCCTTAACCTAACTTTAACCATAACCTTAACCTTAAAGTTTACCTTAACGTTAACCTTACCCTTACCTAACCTTAACATTAACCTAAACTTAACCTTAGCCTTAACATTTACCTAACCTTAACCTTAACCTAACCCTAACCTTACCCTAGCCTTAACCCTAACCATAACCTTAACTTTACCCTTACCCTAACCTTAACCTTAACGTTAACTTGACTAAACCTATAACCTTAACCTTAACCGTTACCCTTAACGCTAACCTAACCCTTAACCTTAAACTTAATGTGAGGTTAAGATTATGGTTAAGGTTAAGGATAAGTTAAGGTTAAGGGTAAGGTTAAGGTTAAGGTTACAGGTTTAGTCAGGTTAAGGTTAAGGTTAAGGGTTTGGTCAAGGTTAGGGTTAGGTTATAGTTAAGGTCAAGGTTAAGGTTATGGGTAAGGTTAAGGTTAAGGTTAGTTAAAGGTTAAGGTGAGGTTAAGGTTAGGTTAAGGTTAACCTTGACCTTGACCTTAACCTTAACCTTACCCTTAACCTAATCTTAACCTTAAGGTTAAGGTTAAGGTTACGTTAATGGTAAAGTTAAGGTTAAGGTTAAGGTTAAGGTTAAAGTCAAGGTTAAGGTTAAGTTAAGGTTCAAGTTACGGGTTTAGTCAGGTTAAGGTTAGTTTAAGGTTAAGGTTAAGGTAAGGTTTGGTTAAACTTAATCTTACCCTTAACCTTATCTTAACCTTACCCTAACCTTAAACCTAACCTTACCTTTAACCTTAACTATAACCTAACTCATAACCTTAACCTTCTCAAAAACTTAACCTTAACCTTAACCTAACCTTAACATTAACCTTAACCATAACCTTAACCTTACCCTTATCCTTAACCTTATCCTTAACCTTAACCTGACCAAACCTTAACCTTAACCTTAACTTTATCCTTAACCTAACCTCAACCTTAACCATAACCTAACCCTAAGCTTAACCTTAATCATAACCTTATATTTACCCTTAACCTTAACCTTAATCTTAACTTTAACCTAACCTTAACCATAACCTAACCTTAACCTTAAACTTAACCTGACCTTAACTATAACCTATCCCTAACCTTGACCAAACCCTTAATCTTAACCTTTACCCTAACCTTAACTTTAACCTTAACCTAAGGTTAAGGTTAAGTTGAATGTTAATGTTAAGGTTAAGGTTAAGTTAGGTTAAGGTAAGGTTATAGTTAGGTTAAGATTAAGGTTAAGGTTAAGATAAGGTTATGTTTAAGTTTATGTTAAGGTTACAATTCTTAACCTTAACCTTCACTATAACCTACCCTTAACATTAACCTTTACCTAACCTTAACCTTAACCATAACTTTAACCTTAACCTTGACCTTAACTATAACCTTAACCTTAACCTTAACCTAACTAAACACATAACCTTAACCTTAACCTAACCTTAACCTTGACCTTAACTATAACCTAACCCTAACCTTGACCAAACCTTAAACTTAACCTTAACTTAACCTTAACCTTAACCTTCCCATAACCTTAACCTTAACCTTCACTATAACCTAACCCTAACCTTAACCTTTTTTTATCTCCCCGTAATTCCAGCTGATTGGCAAGAATAAAGTCACAGAGAATACACTTGAACCACTTTGGGATTCTAGGATCTAGCCCTCCTGAATCCAGAGAGGGATCTCTCTATAAGTGCAAAGATTGATTTATCTTTAAGGCTTGAAATGTGATATTAGGCTAGTTATGAAGAACAAGGTTTTTTGCTTGCTTTGGTTGGGCAAAGATATGTGAAGGTGAAGGATGTCTAAATGAAGGGTGAAGGTGAATGAAGGTAAAAATTGATTCAGCTAAGAAAATAGGCAAGAAACAGCTTCAATCCATTGGGCTATGGAGTCATAGTAGGATTTAATTGAAACAACAAGGTTCAAGAGTGGTCCATGGGGCAAGTCATCTATGTCTAAGGATCTCTTTAAACTTGATTTTATGGAATGAAATGAAACAATAAGAAGGGGAATTTAAACAAATGAAGAACAAAGAGCAGCCTAAGATCAAGTAAGTACTTTGAAACTATCCTGCTTTCGGCATACACTTAAGAAAGACATAAAAGTAATCTAAGATCAGGTAAGTACTTTGAAACTAGCCTGCTTTTGATGCAATTTCAATAGAAAACATTTAAAACACAAAAATAATAGCTTAAGATCAAGTGAGGACTTTGAACCTATCCCTCTTTCAGCATATTCTAAGGGAAACTTTTCAAAGAAACTGTTGGAGAAGAAATTAGAGGAGAGGGCTCACCATAGACTTCCCTAGTTCTGCTTTACTTGGCAAACTTATCAAGACAACACATAAGATAACAAATAATAGTCTAAGATCAGGGAAGGACTTTGAACCTATCCTGCTTTCAACATACTCTTAGGGAAACTTTCAGACAACCTTTGGAGATAAAACTAGAGGACAGGGCTCACCATAGACTTTCCTAGTATAACTTTACTTGGAAGAAACTGAAAATAACATTCAAGAACAATGTTTAGTTTAGATAGTAGGATGGGGAATCATTCTTAAATACACAATTTTGGAAGAAAACATGTAGATAAAGCTTATCAGTAAGAGTAGGGTACCTTTGACAGTAAATCCTAACTCTAGAATTGTTGTTCTTTATCAGAGAAGATGGAAAAAATGGAAATAGAAATAAAATAACAATTTACAATAAGAAAAACATCATCGTTGACATAAACCAGGATCCCATAAATCAACTTTTATTTGATACTTCAAACCAGTCACAATCTTCAAGTCCAATGGTTCTCTATAGCTTCAAACTTCTCATCTCAACTTAGGTATCTTCAATTACAAAAAGAGCTTACAGCAGCTTCAATAAACTATTTATAGGCAACAGATATACAATGACCAACATTATCTCATCTTCTATAGAAGTATTTATAGAAAAAATTAGGAGGTGGGATGGGATAAAAGATCTTCTAGGTTCAATTAATACAGTTTTAATGCTTGTCACCCTTTGAGGGGCTCAATGGAGAATATTTCAGATATTCCTCTGTATTAATTGTTTTACATTAAGTATTAAGCCTACTGGGAAGATTTTGTTGACTTTAAGGCTCTTTGTTATCCTTGTAATAACTTTGCTGACAGTTTACAATAAGTTCCTTTGGTTGAAATAACTGTTCAGCTGTATTGAGGAAAATATCTTCTGTTCTGATAATATCTATGACTCTTTTGAATGCTTTGAGGCTGCAGGTGGCTTTTGGTAGCTGAGAGGATTTAATTAGCCTCTGATGTGGCAATGGAGGCTTTCTCGGACTGATAGATATTATTATTTTTCTTTAAACACTGTTAATTTGATTCGATTATGTGTGTTAGGCTTAATTAGGCCTAATTTCTGTCTTCTGTTTTTCAAACTATGTTTAATTGATTGGATTAGGAATTTGATAGTCGATTTATTTCCATAATCCTTCAAAACTGTGTTTAACAATCTTTAAACATGTTTCTTCTATGACTAGATCCTTTAACACTGATACTCTTTGTTTGATTAAGCTTTACTGTGTCTTGTTGATGTGCAGGTGCGCAGAGGGTTTTAAAATGGCATGAGTGCTCATGAGGCACGGATGAAAAACGGTGTCGAACCCTGTAGAATGATATTCTTGATGAATAAAGGCCTGGGGGGTCATCATCCCTGGCCTTAAATTCTCTTTAAAAATAATTAGAAAACCTTTAAAACCTGCACAACAAATAAAAATTAGAAAAAATCCTGCATATTTGGGTTTAGAATACTTTGGAGGCTGAGATTAGATCGCAGCCATTGGATGAAAGCATCCAACAGTGAGGATTGCTCGCAGAGGTTAAAAAGGAAGGCAGTTGGATAAACAGTGCAAGAGATTAAGTCCGGGCCATTTGATGCATATTAATCAACGGTCGAGATCAATCCAGGTTTATAATGCAGGGGGGAAACTTTATAATGAAATGGGGGAAATTTCAAAGAAAATGGGCATAAAACCTTAGGCGGAAGGAAAATGCGTTGAAATGAAATTTGGGGTTTCCAAATGATCCTGGGCCATTGGATTGAATTAGTCCATAGAGATTAACGATGAAGGTTGATCGATGAATTCCTATGGAGGATGGGTGGAGGGCGATGAACTGAGGGCGAGATTAAACTGGGACTGTTGATCTGCAGAGATCAACGACGGAGATTAAACATGATGGAATGAAATACAAAATAGGATAAAGTGGTTTCAGCTATAGAAATCACTGTTTTCGCGTGACGAAAAGGAAGGAAGGTGGTTTTAACTTTTTGAATGTGATATGCGTCACTAGCCGACACGTGGCCTTTAAAAACCACCCTTATCATGTAATTTTAAATCATTATCCTTCAGGCATAAAATTGCGCAAAAACGCGCACTGGCCGTCAGATCAGGGGCCTTAGATTGGACAACTGTGAGGAGAGCGCAATGGAGGATAGATGCTCAGGTGATAAGATGTGAGGCAGAGTCTGAGCGGTTTTGCTCTGGACTGTCAAATCAAGGAATGAACGGCGGAGATTTGATCTGGGAAGGGTAGGACCCAAAGGAGTTGGGCCTATCGGGGGGAATCTGGACCGTTGGATCTTCAATATGGACAGCCCGGATGAAATCAGACAATCGCGATCGGTGGGGGCAAAGGGAAAAGAGCGCTGATGTGATCGAACATAGACCATTAATCTTAGAACTAGATCAATGGTGGGGAATGAATCAGAGGTCCAAAGGCGGAGAGATGGGCTTGTGGAAAAGAGCAATGTGGACCATCGAATCTGGGTATGGCGAAATAGATCGACGGTTGAGAATCCATCGGAAGGTTTCCAATCGAGGGAGATCAATAAAATATTAAAACGCATCCAATGAAATCTCCGATGCGAGATCTCGATGATTATTTGATTGGTTTAAATCAACATTCGGGATTCGTTCCAACCAATGAACTGGCGGGCTTCGTTATAATATGAAAAATGAGGTTTTCTTAATAAAATACAAAGGGAAATTTGTATCAGGAAGGGGTTTTATATGAGGTTTAGCGCCCGACTGCAGGGCTCTTAGTTTTACAAAGGAGGCAAAGGATTGGGAGTTATAACAAAGGGAGCCAATCGCATCGGAAGTTTTATGTAACAAAAAGACGTGTGCCCATCGCAAACCACCGATTGCGATTAGCGCTCGGGACTTTAACTCTTGGTCCTGGGCGCGGGTTATATGGTGGGGAAGTGGTTTTGGGTTTAACACAAAAAAGAGCTCATCGAAATCGAAACAAAGGAGGGGGCCTTTAAAATGTGCCCAATTAATAAAATCTGATGCGAGATTTTATTGATCATTGATCGGTTTTAGATCAGCGGTCCTTTTCCTTTTAAAAAAATGAAACGACGAGTTTTAATAAAAACATAGGAAAGTGGGTATTTAACAAAATACAAAGAGAAATTTGGTTTTTTGCCAAGTCTTTTTGTGTTTTAGTGCCCGATTGTGGGGCTCTTGGTTTTATAAATGAAGCAAGGGATCAGGAGATATAAAGGAGAGGATCCAATCACAATTAGGAATTTCCAAAAGCGAGAGGCATCATAACACAAGGAACACCCAATTACAATAAGTGCTCAGGACCTTAACGCTTGGTTCCAGTGCCCAGTCGCATGGTGGGGAAGTGGTTTTTAGGGCTTAGCCAAAGGGGCTAAAGCCTTAGCACAAAAAAGGCTCATTTTTATGATTTTTCAAGGATTTTTAAGGATTTTGAAAGCTTCGGATAAGGAAAAAAGGGAGTTTTAGACCTTATCAAAGGGGTTTTTATGAAGGGAAGAAGGGAAATGAGGGAAAATAGAGGAATTTTATGAGGTAAAAGGGGATAAAAAGGAGGTTAATTATGAGTGAAAAGAGGGGTAAAATGAGGGGAAAAATGGAGTTTTTACATCAATCTTTTCTTCAGGAAAAAAACTGATTTTCATAATTGAGAGGGAAACAGCAGTGAAGATTAACTCAAGGATAAGTAATCTTCACAAGACTTCAAGAATTAACAATTTGGCAATAAAAATTATTTCTTGAAGGCTTAAAACATGATTTAGCCACCATTTTATATGACAAATTTTATAGGTGCCTAACAACTTTAACCTTAACCTTAACTTTACCCTTAACCTAACATTGACCTTAACCTAAGGTTAGGGTTAGGTTATAGTTAAGGTCAAGCTTAATTTTAAGGTTAAGGGTAAGGTTAAGGTTAAGTTTAAGGTCAAGGTTAAGGTTAAATTTAAGGGTTTGGTCAAGGTTAAGGTTAAGTTTAAGGTTAAGGTTAGGTTAAGGGTAAAGTTAAGGTTAAGGTTAGGGTTAAGGTTAGGGGAAGGTTAAGTTTAAGGTTAAGGTTAGGGTTTAGGTTAAGGTTAAGGTTATGGGAAGGTTAAGGTTAAGGTTATGGTTAAGGGTAAGGTTAGGGTTAAGGTTAAGGGTAACGTTAAGGTTAACGTTATAGGTTTAGTCAGGTTAAGGTTAAGAGTAAGGTTAAGGTTAAGGTTAAGGGTTTGGTCAAGGTTAGGGTTGGATTATAGTTAAGGGTAAGGGTAAGGGTTAAGGTAAGGACTCCCACCTATTCATGATTATGATCATGCTATTCAGTTGATTCCAGGAAGTGATATCATCAAATTAGAGTGAAGACTGAAGATATTGTGAAAACAACATTTCGAACTCATGAGGGTCATTATGAATTTTTGGTAATGCCTTTTTGCCTTAGAAATGTACCTTCTACATTTCAAGGGTCGATGAATTACATTTTCAAACTCTTCCTTAGAAAATTTGTGCTAGTATTTTTTGATGATATACTAATCTACAGCAGGTCTTGGAAGGATCATGTTCAAAATGTTGACAGGGTGCTCAAACTATTGTAGGAGAAACAATTATATGAAAAAACATCCAAATGTTTCTTTGGAGTACAAGAGGTGGAATATCTGGGTCATATTTTATCTCACAAGGGTGTTAAGTTAAACCCTAATAATATTAAAGCCATTAAAGAATGGAAATTTCCCACAACCTTAAAGTAGTTGCGAGGATTTCTCGAGTTAACAGGTTATTATTGCAAGTTTGTTAAGAATTATGGGATAATAGCAACACCTATAAAACCATTATTGAAGAAATATGCATTTTCATGGACTCCTGAAGCAACTAAGGAGTTTGAACATCTTAAAGAGGCAATGTGCCTAGCACCAGTCTTAGCTACACAAGACTTCACTTTAACCTTAACCTAACTATAACCTTACCTTTAACCTAACTTAACCTTAACCTTGACCTTTACCTTGAACTTAACCTTAACCTTACCCTTGACCTTAACCTTAACCTAACTAAACCTGTAACCCATAACCTTAACCTTACCCTTAACCTTCACCTTAACATTAACCTTGACTTTACCCTTAACCTAACCTTGACCTTAACTATAACCTAACCCTAACCTTCACCTTAAATTTACCATTAACCTTGACCTTAACCTTAACCTTAACCTTGACCTTGACCTTAACCTAACCTTAACCTTAACCTTATCTTACCCTTAACCTAAACTTAACCTTAAATATAACATAACCCTCACCTTAACCTAACCTTAACCTTAACTTTAACCTAACCTTAACCTTCCCCTAACCTTAACCCTAATATTAACCTTAACTTTACCCTTAACCTAACCTTAACCTTAACTTTAACCATAACTTAACCTAACCTTAACCTTAACCAAACTCTTAACCTTGACTTTAACCTTAATCGTAACCTTAACCTTAACCTAACCAAACCCGTAACCTTAACCTTAACCTTGACCTTATCCTAACCTAACATTAACCTTAGCCTTAACCTTACCTTAACTTTGTACAAACCCTTAACCTTAACTATAACCTAACCCTAACCTTGACCTTAACTTTACCCATAACCTTGACCTTAACCTTAACCTAACCTTAACCTTAACTTTACCCTTAACCTAACCTTAACCTCAACCTAACCTTAACCTTACCCTTACCCTTCACCTAACCTTCACCTTGAATTTACCCTTAACATAACCTTAACCTTAACCCTTAACCTTAACTATAACCTAAATTTAACATTAACCCAACCTTAACCTTAACCTAACCCTTACCTTGACCAAACCTTAACCTAATGTTAACCTAACCTTAACCTTAACCCTAACCTTAACCTTGAACTTAACTTAACCTTAAGGGTTTGGGGAGGTTAAAGTTAAGGTTAAGGTTAAGATAAGGTTAAGGGTAAGGTTAAGATTCAGCTTAAGGTTAAGGCTAAGGGTTTGGTTAAGGTTAAGGTTATGTTAAGGCTAAAGTCAAGGTTAAGGTTAGGTTTAAGTTAAGGTTAAGGTTAGGGTTAACGTTAAGGGTAAGTTGAAGGTAAGGGTAAGGTTAACCTTAACCTTAACCTTACCAAACCTTAACCTTAACCTTAACTTTCACCTTAACCTAACCTTAACCTTGACTTTACCTTAACCTTAACATTAACTTTAGCTAAGGTTAGGGTTAAGGTTAGGGGAAGGTTAGGTAAAGGTTAACATTGACCTTGAACTTAATCTTAATTATAACCTAACCCTAACCTTAACCAAACCCTTAACATTAACCTTAACCTTAACCTAACCTTAACCAAACCCTTAACCTTAACCTTAACCTTAACCTAACTAAACCCTTAAGGTTAGGTTAAGGGTAAAGTGAAGGTTAAGGTAAAGGTTAAGGTTAAAGTTAGGTTAAGGTAAGGTAAAGGTTAAGGTGAAGGTTAAGGACAAGGTTAAGGTTTAGGTTAGGTTAAGGTTAATGTTAAGGGTAAATTTAAGGTTAAGGTTAATGTTAAGGGTATGGTTAAGGTCAAAGTTAAGGTTACGTTAAGGGTAGAGTCAAGGTTAAGGTTATGTTAAGGGTTTGGTCAAGGTTAAGGTTAGGTTATAGTTAAGGTCAAGATTAAGGTTAGGTTAAGGTTAAGGCTAGGGTTAGGTCATAGTTAAGGTCAAGGATAGGTTAAGGTTAAGGTTAGGTAAAGGTTAAGGTTAAGATTAGGTTAAGGTTAAGGTCAAGGTAAGGTTAAGGTTAAGTTTTAGGTTAAGGCTAAGGTTAAGGTTAAGGTTACGTTAAGGGTAAATTCATGGTTAAGGTTAGGTTAAGGTTAAGATAAGGTTAAGGTTACAGGTTTAGTTAGGTTAAGGTTAAGGGTTTAGTCAGATTAAGGTTAAGGTTAAGGGTTTGGTCAAGGTTAGGGTTATGGTTAAGGTTAAGGTTAAGGTTAAAGTTAGGTTAAGGTAAGGTTAAGGCTATGGTTTTAGTCAGTTTAACGTTAAGGCTAAGGTTAAGTTTAAGGTAAAGGTTAGGTTATATTGAAGTTTAAGGTTAGGATTAGGTTATAGTTAACGTTAAGGTTATGGTTAGGTCAAGGTTAAGGTTAAGGTTAATGTTAAGGATAAGTTAAGGTTAAGGGTAAGATAAGATTAAGGTTAAGGTTAAGGTTAAGGTTAATGTTAAGGTCAAGGTTAAGGTTAAGCTTATGGTTAAGGTTAAGGTTAGGTAAAGGTTAAGGTTAGCGTTAGGTTATAGTTATGGTCAAGGTCAAGGTTAGGTTAAGGTGAATTTTAAGGGTAAGGTTAAGGTTAAGGTCAAGGTCAAGGATAAGGTTAAGTTAGGTTAAGGTTATGGGTTTAGTCAGATTAAGGTTAATGTCAAGGTTAAGGGTTAGGTTATAGTTATGGTTAAGGCAAAGTAAATATTAAGGTTAAGGTTTTGGTTACGGGTCTTAATATTAACCTTCAATATAACCTAACCTTAACTATAACCTAACGTTAACCTTGACCTTAACTATAACCTAACCCTAACCTTGACCAAACCCTTAACATTAACCTTTACCTTAACCTAACCTTAACCTTAACTAAACCCTTAACCTTAAACTTAACCTAACCTTAACTTAACCATAATCTTCCCAAATCCTTAACCTTAACCTTAACCTTAGCTTAACCTTCACCTTAACCTAACCTTAACCTTATGCTTAACCTAATATTAACCTTAGCCTTGACCTTAACCTTAATCTTACCCTTAACCTTAAACTTAACCTTGAACTTAGCTATAACCTAACCCTAACCTTAACCAAACCCTTAACCTTAACCTTAACCATAACCATAACCTTAACCTTCCCATAACCATAACCTTAACCTTAACCTTGACCTTACCCTTACCCTTAACCTTAATGTTACCCCCTTAGCCTTAACCTTAACCTTAACTTGACTAATCCCGTAACCTTAACATTAACCTAACTAAACCTGTAACCTTAACCTTAACCTTAACCTAATATTAACCTTAAATTTACCCTTAACCTAACCTTAACCATAACCTTAACCTTAACGTTAACCTTACCCTTAAATAACCTTAAGCTTAACCTAACATTAACCTTAACCTTAACATTTACCTAACCTTAACCTTAACCTAACCCTAACCTTACACTAACCTTAACCCTAACCATAACCTTAACTTTACCCTTAACCTAACCTTAACCTTAACCTTAACCTTAAACTTAAATTAACCTAACCTTAACCTTAGCTATAACCTTACCCTTAACCTAACCCTAACCTTAACCTTAAGCTTCAGGTTAAACTTAAATTAACCTAACCTTAACCTTAGCTATATCCCTACCCTTAACCTAACCCTAATCTTAACCTTACCCTTAACGTTCACCTTCACCTTGACCTTCACCTTAACCTGACTAAAGCCGTAACCCTTAACCTTAACCTAACCATAACCTTATCCTTAACAACTCCATAAACATAACCTTAACCTAACCTTAACCTTGACCTTAACTATAACCTACCCTAACCTTGACCAAACCCTTAACATTAACCTTATCCTTAAGGTTAAGGTTATGGTCAAGGTTAAGGTCAAGGTTAAGGTTAAGTTTAGGTTAAGGTTAAGGTTAAGGTTAGGGTGAGGTTAGGGTAAAGGTTCGGGTTAAGGGTAAGGGTAAGGTTAAGGTTAAGGTTAAGGTTACGTTCAGGGTAAATTTAAGGTTAAGGTTAAGGTTAGGTTAAGGTTAAAGTCAAGGTTAAGGTTAAGTTAAGGTTGAAGTTAGGGGTTTAGTCAGGTTAAGGTTAGTTTAAGGTTAAAGTTAAGGTAAGGTTTGGTTCACCTTAATCTTACCCTTAACCTTATCTTAACCTTACCCTAACCTTAAACCTAACCTTACCTTTAACCTTAACTATAACCTAACTCTTAACCTTAACCTTCACAAACCCTTAACCTTAACCTTAACCTTAAACTAACCTTAACCTTAATCACAACCTTAACCTAACCCTAACCATAACTTAACCTTAACCTTAAACATAACCTCACCTTAACTATAACCTAACCATAACCTTGACCAAACCCTTAACCTGAAACTTAACCTGAACCTTTACCCTAACCTTACCCTAACCTTAACCTTAACCTTAACCTAAGGTTAAGGTTAAGTTTAACATTGAGGTTAAGGTTAAGGTTAAGGTTAAGGTTAAGTTAGGTTAAGGTAAGGTTATATTTAGCTTAAGGTTAAGGTTAAGGTTAATATAAGGTTAAGTTTAAGGTTAGGTTAAGGTTAAGGTTTAAGGTTATAGGTCTTAACCTTAACCTTCACTATAACCTACCCTTAACATTAAACTTTACCTAACCTTAACCTTAAACTTAACCATAACTTTAACCTTAACCTTGACCTTAATATAACCTTAGCCTTAACCTTAACCTTCCCATAACCATAACCTAAACCTTAACCTTAACCTAGCTTTAATGTTTACTTTACCTTAACCTAACCTTAACCCCTTAACCTTAAACTTATCCTTCCCATAACCATAACCTTAGCCTTGACATTACCCTTAACCTAACCTTAACCTTAACCTGGCGAAACACGTAACCTTAACCTTAACCTAACCTTAACCTTGACCTTAACTATAACCTAACCCTAACCTTGACCAAACCTTAACCATAACCTTAACTTAACCTTAACCTTCCCATAACCTTAACCTTAACCTTAACCTTCACTATAAACTAACCTTAACCTTAACTTTAACCTTAACCTAACCTTGACCTTAACTTAAGGTTAGGGTTAGGTTATAGTTAAGTTCAAGGTTGAGTTTAAGGTTAAGGGTAAGGTTAAGGTTAAGGTTAATTTTAAGGTCAAGGTTAAGGTTAATGTTAAGGTTTTGGTCAAGGTTAAGGTTAAGTTAAGGTTAAAGTTAAGGTTAAGGTTAGGTTAAGGGTAAATTTAAGGTTAAGGTTAGGGTTAAGGTTAGGGGAAGGTTACAGTTAAGGTTAAGGTTAATGTTAGGGTTAAAGTTAAGGTTAAGGTTATGGAAAGGTTAAGGTTAAGGGTAAGGTTAGTGTTAAGGTTAAGGGTAACATTAAGGTTCAGGTTAAGGTTAAGGTTAAGGTTATGGGTTTAGTCAAGTTAAGGTTAAGGGTAAGGGTTTGGTCAAGGTTAGGGTTAAGTTATAGTTAAGGGTAAGGTTAAGGGTCAAGGTAAGGACTCCCACCTATTCGTGATCATGATCATGCTATTCATTTGATTCCAGGAAGTGATATCAAAAAATTAGAATGAAGACTGAGGATATTCTGAAAACAGCATTTCAAACTCATGAGAGTCAATATGAATTTTTGGTCATGCCTTTTGGTCTTACCAATGCACCTTCTACATTTCAAGGGTTGATGAATTCCATTTTCAAACTCTTCCTTAGAAAAATTGTGCTATTATTTTTTGATGATATACTAATCTACAGCAGGTCTTGGAAGGATCATGTTCAACATGTTGACAGGGTGCTCAAACTATTGCAGGAGAAACAATTTAATGAAAAAACATCCAAATGTTTCTTTGGAGTACAAGAGGTGGAATATCTTGGTCATATTGTATCTCATGAGGGTGTTAAGGTGGACCCTAACAAAATTAAATCCATTAAAGAAAGGAAAGTTCCCACAACCATAAAGCAATTGCGAGGATTTCTTGGGTTAACAGGGTTGCAAGTTTGTTAAGAATTATGGGAGAATAGCAACACCTCTAAATACATTATTTAAGAAATATTCATTTTCATGGACTCCTGAAGCAACTAAGGCCTTTGAACATCTTAAAGAGGCAATGTGCGTAGCACCGGTCTTAGCTACATCAGACTTCACTTTAACCTTAACCTAACTATAACCTTACCCTTAACCTAACTTAACCTTAACCGTGACCTTGACCATAACATTAACCTTAACCTTACCCTTAACCTTGACCTTAACCTTAACCTTAACCTTAACCTTAACCTGAATAAACCTGTAACCCATAACCTTAACCTTACCCTTAACCTTCACCTTAACCTTAACTTTGACTTTACCCCTAAGCTAACCTTAACCTTAACTATAACCTAACCCTAACCTTGAACTTAACTTTACTCTTAACCTTGACCTTAACCTTAACTATAACCTAACCCTAACCTTGAACTTAACTTTACTCTTAACCTTGACCTTAACCTTAACCTTGACCTTGACCTTGACCTTAACCTAACCTTAAGCTTTACCTTAACCTTAACCTTATCTTACCCTTAACCTAACCTTAACCTGAAATGGAACCGAACTCTCACCTTAACCTAACCTTAACCTTAACCTTAAACTTAACCTAACCTTGACCTTCCCCTAACCTTAACCCTAACATTAACCTTAACTTTAACCTTAACCTAACCTTAAGCTTAACTTTAACCTTAACTTAACCTAACCTTAACCTTAACCAAACCCTTAACCTTGACTTTAAACTTAACCGTAATATTAACCTTAACTTAACTAAACCTGTAACCTTAACCTTAACCTTGACCTTATCCTAACCTAACCTTAACCTTAACCTTAACCTTACCCTAACCTTGACCAAACCCTTAACCTTAACTAAAACCTAACCCTAACCTTGACCTTAACTTTACCCATAACCTTGACCTTAACCTTAAACTAACTTTAACCTTAACTTTACCCTTAACCTAACCTTAACCTTAACCTTACCCCTAACCTAACCTTAACCTTCACTTTACCCTTAACGTAACCTTAACCTTGACTCTACCCTTAAACGTAACTATAACCTAACTTTAACATTACCTAACCTTAACCTTAACCTTAACCTAACCCTAACATTGACCAAACCTTACCCTAAAGTGAACCTAACCTTAACCTTAACCCTAACATTAACCTTGACCTTAACCTAACCTTAAGGGTTTGGGGAGGTTAAAGTTAAGGTTAAGGTTAATGTTTAGGTTAAGTTAAGGTTAAGGTCAAGGTTAAGGGTAAGGTTAAGGTTCAGCTTAAAGTTAAGGTTAAGGGTTTGGTTAAGGTTAAGGTTACGTTAAGGGTAAAGTAAAGGTTAATTTTAAGTTAAGGGTATAGTTAAGGTTAGGTTTAGGTTAAGGTTAAGTTTAAGGTCAGGGTTAAGATTAAGGGTAAGTTGAAGGTAAGCGTAAGGTTAACCTTAACCTTAACCTGACAAAACGTTAAACTTAACCTTAAATTTAACCTTAACCTAACCTTAACCTTGACTTTACCTTAACCTAACCTTAACCCCTTAACCTTAACCTTAACTTTACCTAAGGTTAGGGTTAAGGTTATGGGAAGGTTAGATAAAGGTTAACCTTGACCTTAACCTTAAAATTAACCATAACCTAATCCTAACCTTGACCAAACCTTTAACATTAACCTTAACCTTAACCTAACCTTAACTGAACCATTAACCTCAACCTTAACCTGACTAAACCCTTAAGGTTAGGTGAAGGGTAAAGTGAAGGTTAAGGTTAAAGTTAGGTTAAGGTAAGGTTAAGTTTAATGTTGTGTAACCAACTCCAAAAATAGAAGAAAAGAGATATCAACGCCTTAGAAATAAGCCACTTCGAGAGGGAAACCTCCAATACATTACATAAATGAACAATTCTTGGATGATACAATTTACAAAACCTCCTTTCTATATATAGGAGTCCATGTGGCCATAATGTAATCCTAGTGGGCCACAATGTAATCCTAGCCGACCTAACAATAATAATTTATGGGCACAATAATAACAAAATGGGGGTTACAAGGGTACAATAATAACAATAAGGGGGTTACACTAACAACAATAAGGGACTATACTAGTAATATAGGGACCTAACATGCCCCTCTCCTTAAAAAAGTGTTGTCCTCAACGCTTGAGTAGCTCTGGGTGCTTCTGTATAAAATTCTCATCCTCCCATGTAGAATCTTCAGTGGGTAAGTTCTTCCACTTGATGAGATACTTTACCCTTAACATAACCTGAACCCCTTAACCTTAACCTTAACCTTCTCATAACCATAACCTTAACATAACCTTTAACTTAACCATAACCTAACCCTAACCTTGACCAAACCTTAACATTAACCTTAACATTCCCCTAACCTTAGCCCTAACTTTAGCCTTAGCCTTAACCTTCTCCTAACCATAACCTTAACATTAACCTTCCCATAACCGTAACCTTAACCTTAACATTGACCTTACCCTTGAACTTATCTTAACCTTAACCCAACCTTAACCTTAACTTTATCCTTAACCTTACCTTAACCATAACCTTAACCTAACCTTAACCTTAACCTTACTCTTAACCTTATCTTAACCTTACCTTAACCATAACCTTAACCTTAACCTTATCCTAAACTTAACCTTGGCTTTACCCTTAACGTAACCTTAACCATAACCTTATCTTTACCCTTACCCTTAACCTTAACCTTAACCTTAGCCATAAACGTAACCTTAACTTAACTATAACCTTATCCTTCACCTTAACCTTGACTTTACCCTTAAATTAACCTTAACCTAACCTTAACCTTAACTTAACCTTAACCTTAACCTTACCCCCTTAACCTTAACCTTAACCTAAAACATGACTTTACCTTAACCTAACCTTAACCTTAAATTTACCCTTAACCTTAACCTTAACCAAACCCTTGACATTAACCTTAACCTTAACCTTAACCTAACCTTAATGTTGACCTTAACTATAGCCTTCCAGTAACCTTAACCCTAACCTTAACCTTAACCTTAAATATAACCTAACCCTAACCTTGAACTAACCTTACCCATAAGGTCAAGGTTAAGGTTAAGGTTAAGGTTAAGGTTAGGTAAAAGTTAAGATTCTGGTTAGGGTTAAGGTTAACCTTGACTTTACCCTTAACCTAACCTTAACCTTAACTATAACCTTCACCTTAACTTTACCCTTAACCTTGACCTTAACCTTAACCTTAACCTTGACCTTGACCTTAACCTAACCTTAACCTTAACCTTAACCTTGAATTTACCCTTAACCTAACCTAAACCCCTTAAGCTTAACCTTAACCTTCCCATAACCATAACTTTAACCTTGAATTTACCCTTAACCTAACCTTTAACTTAATCATAACCTAACCCTAAAATTGACCAAACCTTAACCTTGACATTCCCCTAATCTTAACCCTAACCTTAACCTTAACCTTAACCTTCCCATAACAATAACCTTAACCTTGATGTTGACCTTACCCTTGAACTTATCTTAACCTTAACCCAACTTTAACTTTAAGTTTACCCTTAAACTTGCCTTAACCATAACCTTAACCTAATATTACCCTTAACCTTATCTTAACCTTAACTTAAACATAACCTTAAACTTAACCTTATCCTAACCTTAACCTTGACTTTACCCTTAATGTAACCTTAACCATAACCTTATCTTTACCTTTACCTTTAACCTTAACCTTAACCTTAACCATAACTTTAACCTTAACCTTATCCTTAATCTTAACCTTAACCTTAACCTTGACTTTACCTTTAACTTAACTTTACCCTAACCTTAACCTTAACCTTAACCTTACTCCCTTAACCTTAAACTTAACCTTAATCTAAACCTTGAATTTACCTTAACCTAACCTTAACCCCTTAACCTTAACCTTAAATTTACCCTTAACCTTAACCTTAATCTTAACCTTAACCAAACCCTTAACATTAACCTTAACTTAACCTTAATCGTAACCTTAACCTAACCTTAACATTGACCTTAAATATAGCTTTCCCCTAACCTTAACCCTAACATTAACCTTAATTATAACCTAACCCTAACCTTGACCAAACATTACCCTTAAGTTCAAGGTTAAGGTTAATGTTAAGGTTAGGTTAAGGTTATGGTTAGGGTTAAGGTTAACTTTGAATTTACCCTTAACCTAACATTAACCTTAAATATAACCTAACCCTAACCTTGACCTTAACTTTACCCTTAACCTTGAAATTAACCTTGACCTTGACCTTAGCCTAACCTTAACCTTAACCTTAACCTTCCCAAACCCTTAACCTTAACCCTAACCTTAACCTAACCTTAACCTTAACCTAACTAAACCAATAACCTTAACCTTATCTTAACGTTAACGTAAACCTTAACCTTAACCTTAAGTTTGGTTAGGTAAAGTCAAGATTAAGGTTATGTTAAGGGTAAAGTCAAGGTTAAGGTTAGGGTTAGGTTATAGTTAAGGCCAAGGTTAAGGTTAGGTTAAGGTTAATGTTACATGTTTAGTAAGGTTAAGGTTAAGGTTAAAGTCAAGTTTAAGGTTAAGGTTAGGGTTAAGGTTAAGATTGAGGTTAGGTTAAGGTTATTGTTAAGGTTAGGTTAATGTTAAGGTTAGCTTAAGGGTAAAGATAAGGCTATGGTCAGGGTTAAGGTTATGGTAAGGTTAGGTAAATGTTAAAGTTAAGGTTAAGATTAAGGTTAAGGTTAAGGGTTTGGTCAAGGTTAGGGTTAGGTTATAGTTAAGGTCAATGTTAAGGTTAGGTTATGGTTAAGTATAAGATTAAATTTATGGGAAGGTTAAGGTTAAGGTTAAGTTAAGGTTAGGGTTAAGGTTTGGTCAAAGTTAGGGTTAGGTTATAGTTAAGGTCAAGGTTAAGGTTATGGGTTTAGTCAAGTTAAGGTTAAGGTTAAGGTTAAAGTTGGGTTAAGGGTAAAGTCAGGGTTAAGGTTATGGTTATGGGAAAGTTAAGGTTAAGGGTAAGGGGTTAAGGTCAAGTCAAGTTTAGGGTTAGGTTATGGTTAAGGTTAAGGTTAGGTTAAGGGTAAGATAAGGTTAAGGTTAAGGTTATGGTTAGGTTAAGGTCAAGGTCATGGTTAATGTTAAGGTTAAGGTCAAGGTTAAGGGTAAATTTAAGGTCAAGGTTAGGGTTAGGTTAAGGTTAAGGTTTTGGTTAAGGTTAGGTTAGGGTAAGGTTAGGTTAAGTTAAGGTTAAGGTTTTGGTTAAGGTTAGGTTAATGTTAAAGTTAAGGTTATGGTTAGTGTAAGCTTAGGGTAAGGTTAAGGTTATGGTTAGGGTAAGGTTAGGGTTAAGGTTAATGTTAAGGTTAAGGTTAACGTTAAGGGTTTATCTAAGGGTAAGTTTAGGTTAAGGTTAAGGTTAATGTTAAGGGTCTGGTCGAGGTTAGGATTAGGTTATAGTTAAGGTCAGGGTTAAGGTTATGGTTAAGATAAGGTTAAGGGTGTTATAGCATCATTTCTCACCTTCATATGATTCATGATTGCTTTTATGGCTTTGGGCACCCATTCCTACAGACTTGGACAAATTCACTAAAAAACAGTGTAAAAATCCCCATACGCGATTATGCCCAGACTTTGCCGCGTGTATACGCGAGTCCAACTACACTTTTCCGCGTATGCCATTAAAATCATTAAAAAAATATATAAAAATTCCCTATTTTCGGGCTGGGTTGATGGTTACTCAGGTAGTTCAACCACCCCAGCACGTGGCCAACTGTTTCCAACTGTTGAAACTACTTGGAGGGAGTATAAAAGCCCCTCATGTGCATGGCCTATGGGAGAGAGAGAATTATTGATATTATACTCTGTTGGTATTCCCTATCCAAGTATGATTCCCCGTGCCTCCTGCACTTTCCCAGTTCATTACAGGAAACCCTTGTTTCCTTGAGATGCTCATCTCCCTATATGTCATCTCGTATACACCATTTTGGAAGGAATCTTAGTGAGGCAAGGGCGGGACGGATCCGGACGACGGTCTGCTCGAAGATCGTAGGAGGATTCAGGTGATCTCTCCACTCTTTATTTCTGTACATGCTATTTATAATACAGAAGTACCATCTTGTTCCCGAAATATACGTGTTAGTGTCTGCTTACATATATGAGAAAATTGTTATTTGAGCATTCATTATGGTTTATCTGATGTTTTATATGGATTTCACTAACATTTAGAGTAGATATATGTTGTACAACCAGTTCTTCATGCCTGTTTCTTCTTGCCTTTCAGGTTAAGAAGGAAGGATGGTTGCTAGGGGTTTGGACCCCGCGGGATCTGCTTCAGCCGTAGGACCTACGGGTAACTTCCTCATTCTACTCTATTTAGTTTTTCATGAACATGTATGGTTGTGTGAGTCCTTCTTAAGTAGCATGCCCCTGCTCTGTGGAGGTTTAAGCCCAACAAACCTCTAGGGTGATTTTCCCTGAAACAGAACTGGTGACTCCACTAGGGATCGCATTCTTGTGATTCCCCTGTTGGGTGGTTTCAGCTGTTTGAGAGGTTGGCGACAGTTTTAACTTTCATTTGCAGTCCAGTTTACTTTTTTCAGTCAGTTTGAAGTCCTGGTTTCTTATCCAGGCTTGATCCTTTTTGTTTTTCCACTATTTACCTTTATATACACGCTTTTTTATGCACACATTCGCGTATACATGCAAGTTTTTCTAAAGGAAGTAGCGTATACGCGTGTTTCCTTTAGCACAGTCACGTATGCATGCTTGTTGCTGAACTGTGAAGTAGCGTATACCTAGGCAGATTTTGAATTTTTGGATTTCTTGACTTTTTAGTCCTTTCTGGCTGTGGAGACCTGTTCCTACAGTGTCTTTATACTCTCTGGATTGTGAAGAAGGTGGTCTTTTGTCTTTTCTCTCTTTCGTTTGATTGAAAACTAGTTTTTTTTGGCAAAGTGTTGTTTCTGGTGCTGGCACTTCTGGTTTGAGTACCAAGATTGCTTTCTGGGCATTCTTGGTTGTTTTTCTTTATCAGAACAGAGAGCTCCTACTCATTTACTCTTTCCTATCTTTGTGTTTGCTCTGCACTACAATTTTTTCTCATTTCTTGATTGGTTTTCTTTAGTTCAGTTGGCTAGGTCTTGTTGCAACTTTTGAAGAGTCTTTTTGGTTCTTTGGAGTTTTTTCTTGCGGCAGGATTGCACTATTATTTTAGGCTGAGTGGCTGAGTTTTCTTGTATTATTTTTCTTGTATTGATCTTGCTACTAGTTAGCCTTATAAGATTTGCAGCATTTTTGGAAGTATTTGCTTGAAATTCAGTATTGACTGGCTTGGAATTTTATAGTTTTACTTGGTCTTTTTGAACTCTTTTATAAAACACAAAGCTCAAAAAACATTTTGCTTTGTTGTTTGCTTTTGTTTTTGCATTTTTTGTTTTCATTTCTTTGTGTCTTTTGAAGCTTGGTTGAAGTTTCTTGACTTTGGATTTTGGCTTAATAATTGGAAGGGAGTTGTCATTCCTTTCTTCCTCTTGTTTTTAAGCGTCTTTGGTGTCTTCATATTAAGAGTTCTTGATTTCGGGAACTAGCTTTCTGGACAACCAAAGAGATTTAAAACTGAAGGACTTTTGGGAAATTTCACTCTACTTTAGGAGATTTGCATCTTAGGATTTTCATGCTTGTAGTGATTTGCATTAGGTGCATTTAAACATTTAGTCACTTTCATAGTTTTTTGTGAGTGTGAGTTTGCTATCTGAAAAGAAAAAATACATTTTTAATCTCGTAGAACCCGTGCAGAAGTTGCTTTTCATCGAAAGACAATAACTACATTTTTCATGTAGTTTGGTTTTTATTATTTTCTTTCTGCGTCAAAACACCATAAGTTTCATTTCCACATCCTTGTGACTTAACATAACAGCCCATTAAAATAAGCGATATAATTTAAAATCAACTAGCAATTTTTCTAAGTGTCATACACCAACTAGCTAGGTTGTAGGGCCTTGGATTAGGTGAGTGGAGAGTTAACTCTCCAAGGTCGCTCAAACAAAACATAGAAGTTGATTAATTGAGCGAAATCCAACTCCGTTAGGTGGACCGGGAAAGCTCTCCTCCAGAGAGTCAAGCATGAGGGGAAGTGAAGGCTGAGAAGAGGGATACCCCCTCTCTGATTGGCTGAATCTGACCTCAAGACCATTCCACCCAGCTTCTGACACCGATTGGTGCCCATAGCTGCCACTCCTAGGTTCCACACAGGTGACTGCGGGGGGGAATACCCGTGGTACCTGAGGCAGACGTCGTATCACTTTCAGCAGTACTTCTAGGGGGTGCCCTTGTGAAGCTTGGGTGCTTGAGCTGGAAAAATCTGTCATTAAGAGGTCAGTGTAATTTTTTTTGATACCTTCGCTAGTTGTTATATGCCCTAATCATCCCAGACTGCTTTCGGGAGGTCCTATATTTCGCTTTCTTGTATTTTGGTGTCCGGTCCTCATCACTCGGAGCGGAAATACTTGGAGGCTGTTTGCTTGATTGTATCTCAGGGATTTTTATTTTAGTGAGTGCTATTTGCTCCTAGCTTGCCTAGCTTTTCACTTTTTTGAGTCTAATTTAAAATCTATAAAAGTGGCTGATCAAGCGCGTCGTCGATCGAGGAGAATCCGGGGGTTATCTCCCGAGAGTCCAGAGCCTTCTTCGAGAAGGCGTAGGAGTGATTTAGTAGGTGGTTACCACCCTGTGGCGTCTGACGCAGTGGAGAGAGATCCTCCACAAAGGTCTGAAGGTTTCATAGCTAATTCTGGTGTTGGTTCCGAGAGGAGCGTTCTTCTCACCTCGCGAGTTTTATTTCCTCAGGAAGAAGATTTTCAAATTGAAGAAGTACTTGAACCTCCTTCGTCAGGTCCATCTCCTCTTCCTCCTGATTATCCGTTTGTTGTTCAGTACATCGGACCTGAGTCTGAGAGACCGGAAGATCTTCCGTATCATTCATACCTTTCGATGGCCATGACTAGGAACGCGACTTTTGCCGTGAGTGCTGCAGGCATTCAGACTCCTGCTTCTATTGAAGGAGGGGGCACTATTGCTTTATCTTCGATTGCTCCTAGTGCTGCTATGTTTGGCTCTGGTTTCACCCAAGCACACGCTTCTCATTCTGGTCCCTTCTGTTCAGGGATGCCCTCTAGTGGGAATCCCTCTTTTTCCTTTTCCGCTGCTGCAGCTGGATCTACACCCATGTCTTCCATGGCTAGTGGATCAGATTCTTTCCAAGGGTTCCCCTTCGGAACTGGACACATTCCTAGTTTGAATCCTTCTTTAAGGTCCTTTCCATTTACTTCTCAGACCCATAGTTTCAACCCTTGGTCTGGGGGGCAATGTTCGACTACTTTTACGGGATGGAACCCTGTGTTCACTACAGCAGGGGCAGGGAATTAGTTTTACGCAGGTCATCAAGGGAATACTTCTTTCCCTTCGTCGAGTGCTTATCAGACCTTTTCTCCTCTTTCTAATGCCTAGAACCCCTATCAGGGGCTCTCCTCTTCATTCAATACTTCAGTGGGGGGAAATAGTCTGGGATTTGGTAACTCGGCGTGGGGAGGAGGTTCTTCTTCTTTTTCTACGAGTCCTTTTTGGCAACCTAGTGCCTCATCAAATCTAGGGTATTCTTTTCAGAATGTTGGGAACCCATCCCATCAAGGATGGAATCCTCAGGCTCCGCCTCGCTTACCTTTTCTGGCAACGTTAAACTTTCTAGATCTGTCGAAGTTGACTAATGATCCGATTCGTTATAGTCCGGGGTGGCCTCCGGTCCTGACCAAACTTCCTTCAGATATTCCAAAGTTTGAAGGTAGGAATGGAGAGGATCCGGCTGACCACATCACCACTTTCCACTTATGGTGTTCTTCGAACTCCCTGATCGATGATTCGATTAGGTTGAGATTATTTCAACACACCCTAACTAGAAACGCTGCCAAATGGTATATCGAGTTAACTGGGGGCAGTTTTGCTACATTTGGAGAACTGGCTGTCACATTTCTAAACCATTTTCAGTTGCTTGTCCGATATGAGGCTGGGACGGAACTCTTGGCTAATTTTAAGCAGGACGAAGCAACTCACATTTCTGATCACATTCAGGAATGGAGGAGAAGGAAGAGGCTTATTAAAGCTCATATTCTAGGAGAATTCCTTCTCGAATGGTTTCTGAAATCTCTGCAGTCAGACATTTCAAAAGATGTATCCCTATCTGGGGTATTTTCTAAGGAGCAGGCCATTTTTAGGGCCCAGCAGCTGGAACTGATCTATTCTCAGTCTGCGGTCCTTTATAAATATTTTCCCAATTCTCCTCGCTCCAAATTAGATTTATCAAAAAATAAGCCCGGTCCTCATGGTGATGGGCTTGTAGGATCGATCAATAGTGTTGCAGCCAGCCTGCTTACTCAACTGCAGCAGTTGTCTTTGCAATCTGCTCCTTCTAGTCAGGCTGTACCTACTGAGTCATCGCCTTCCTAGTCTTTGTCCATAAATGTTGTCCAAGCTTTTTATCCCAAAGGAAATCAACAATCTGATGGGAAGAAGAAGGGACGAAATAACAAGAAGAAAGGCAAGAATGGGAAGGGTAATGCAAATAAAACCAATGAGCGTGTTAGTGAGGGTCCAAAGGAGAAAAAGAAAGTGAAGTTTCCATGCAAGTTGTGTACTGGAGACCATCTCACACACCTTTGCCCTAAAATTCATGATGCGCAGTGCTTGTTAGCCCAGTAGGGTTCTTCTAGTTCCCAGGATGTGTTAACAAACCATTTTCCCCAAGGGCAGCAATTAGTTGTTGGCGCGAACCAAAATTCTGGGGCTTCCTCTGGGGGCACCCAGGAAGGGGAAATTCCATCGAACATTTTCATGATGAGTGCTCACACGGATATCACTACGAGATCTCGTGATTATGGCGGAGAAGAGTCTTCGAAAGCTAAGGAAGTTCCTGATGCTACTGAGCCGCTTCACATTACGAAGCCTACTATTGAGTCTATGCCTCAGATGCCCAAAACATCTTCTAAGCGATCAACGATTAATCCAAATGATAGGGCTGCCCAGAACTACTCGATTGTGGAAGATCTGGCGTAGAGTCCTTGTGCTATGTCAAATTTATAGGTACTCCAGTCTTGTCTGGCTCAGCGCAGTGCTTTGCTCACTGCCATTGGGGCTATTGATCCGAAAAATTCTCTTCTGATTACTTTTGATATGACTAATTTTAAGAAGAGACTTCCTCATCACATGGATTTTCATATTAAATCGTTGTATCGGAAGTGAAATATCTTTCGAACGGTTGTTGATGAGGGTTCTTCCACATGTGTGATGTCTCTCGCATGCTGTAAGACACTTGGATCTCCTAAAGATGTTCCATCTAGCACTGTTCTTACTGCGTTCGATGGTCATTCTCACAGACCCCATGGTATTGTCCCAGCTTTGCCCATCTGTGTTGGGGGAAAAACTGTCAATATAGAGGTTGAGGTAGTGGATGCAAGCTTAGACTACAACCTTCTGTTGGAGAGAAATTGGATTTATGAGATGGATGCCATTGCATCCTCATTATTTCGAATTATATGTTTCCCCCACGAAGGGAGGACTGTTACAGTGGATCAATGGGACTGTCCTCCTGTAGACCCGAATGCGTTTACTGACTCATCTATTCCTAAGTTGGATAATACTAAGGCGCCTGTTGAGAATTTAGGAGTTGGAATGTATTCTTCCTTGATGGGTACTTTTGATATTCCTCCTCCTACGGTTCATATTAATGCTATTTCATCCTCCAAGGTTCCTCTTCGAAGAGAGTTCTTCAGAACTCATTATTTTTCGGACCCTTGGACCTTACCTTCCCCTACTGCCACATTAGCGGAAGGTCAAGTGGGTGGAATGGCATTTCCGATTTCTGCAGCTGAGATTGCCTATCAGTCTATTGTTGACTCTACAGAATCCATCCCAGCTCCTCTTTCACCGGAAGAATTGGATGGTGATGTGGCTCTGGCTTGGACACTTAGTTCTTCTTCTGCCCAGGATTGTCTTGATACCACTCTTCCATCTGAAGAGGCCATCCTGGAAGCCATGACTGGTATAGATAGACCGTGGGATGATTTACATCATCAGTCTTACTTCCTACCTGACTTGAGCGAAGTTGAAACAAGTTTCTCAAGTCCTCCGTCTCCTGGTCCTGTTCACCCAGTCTTGAACCCTTTAGCACCAACACAGGTTTATGCTGAAGGGAACATGGTTGTGATCTCTCCTACTATCCCGGTGAACATTTCCAGGGATCCAAATATTATCGAGAATGTCTTCATCGGAGCTGAATGTTCCCATGAAGAGGTTCAAATTTACACCGAGCTCTTTAAATAGTATAGGGATGTATTTGTTTGGTCTTATGAGGAAATGCCTGGAATAGACCCATCTATTGTCCAGCATGAGATCAAGACGTATGAAAACGCTAAGCCGGTGAGGCAAAAACTTCATCCGATCAATCCTAGAAAGGCAGTAGCTATCAAAGCTGAAGTTGAGAAGCTGCTTAAGGCGGGATTCATTTTCCCTGTTCCTTTGACTGAATGGGTTTCAAATCCCGTTCCTCTAGATAAAAAGCAAGGAACGATTCGAGTGTGCATCGATTTCAGAGACCTAAATAAAGCATGTCCTAAAGATAATTACCCCACACCATTTATCGATCAGATCATTGACGAGTGTGCCGGTAATGAAATTTTCTCCTTCATGGACGGTTTCTCCGGATATAATCAAATTACTATCCATCCTGAAGATCAACATAAGACTACCTTTATTTGTCCCTGGGGTACATTTGCATACAAGAAGATGCCTTTTGGTCTTAAAAATGCTGGGGCTACCTTTCAGCGGGCCATGTCATATGCCTTTCACGACATCAAAAAGATTATCGAGGCGTACTTAGATGATTTAGCTGCTCATTCTCGAAAGAGGATGGATCATCCTGGTCACCTCCGACAAATATTTGAACGATGTTGGTTCTATAAGATTAGATTGAATCCGAACAAGTGCGTTTTCGCGGTTACATCTGGTCGGCTATTGGGATTCATTGTGTCTACGGAAGGGATAAGGGTAGATCCCTTCAAGGTTGAGGAAATACTTCGGTTGCCTCCCCCGTCCACAATTCGTCAGCTTCAAAGTCTTAAAGGGAAGTATAATTTTCTTCGGAGATTTATCGTAAATTATGCTAAAGTTACAAACGGATTTATGAGATTGTTGAAGAAAGGAGTTCCTTTTCTTTGGGACGACTACGCTCAACGCTCATTCGATGCCTTGAAGAAAGCATTGACCTCTGCTCCTTTATTGAGTCCACCTGATTATAGCAGATATTTCCTTTTGTATCTCGCAGCAGCAGAATCTACCATCGGTATGGTTCTAGTTCAGGAGGATGATGCTCTTGCAGAGCATGTTATTTACTACCTTAGTCGAGGCTTGGTAGGACCTGAACTCCGATACACTCTGATAGAAAAGTTAGCCTTAGCAGCATTTCATGCTGTGCAGCGAATCCGACATTACATTATTCTTCGCAAAACTTATGTTTTGGAAGCTGCCAATCCATTTCAGTTTGTCCTCAGTAGGCGAGTGATTGGGGGCAAATATAATAGATGGATTGTGATTTTACAGGAATTTTATCTTGAGTTCATGTCTGCCAAATCCAAGAAATCATTAGTTTTCGCGGAATTGATCTCCGAGTTGCCCTGTGGAGAAGAGATGATCTATGATGAGTCCTTTCCGGATGAACACTTGTTTCTTATCTCTTCACAGGATCCTTGGTACGGGGATATCATTGTGTATCTCCAGACTGCGAAGTTTCCCTCTACTTTTTCGAAAGATGAGCATCGTAAGCTGCATCACTTGGCCAAGAATTATTTGATTATTGGTGATGCTTTATACCGTCGAGGGGTTGATTCAATCCTAAGACGCTGCTTAACTCTCAAAGAAGCTGAGGCTGTGCTCAATGATTCTCACAGTGGAGCTTGTGGGGGTCATTTATCTGGGCTTGCTACAGCCCAAAAGATTTTGCGTGTTGGATAATTTTGGCCCTCGATTTTCAAAGATTGTATAGAATCGGTCAAAAAGTGTCATCCGTGTCAGGTTTATACTTGAAAAATGCGTGCTCATCCAGCTCTGATTTTTCCAGTCGTTACTGTCAGTCCCTTTACAAAGTGGGGTATTGATTATACTACTTGTAACCTGCCTTCGGCTAAAGGTCACAAGTACATTATTGTAGCAGTAGACTACTTTACGAAGTGGGTCGAGGCTATGCCTACTTTTGGGAATGATGGTGAGACTACAACTCTTTTCCTTTTCAACCAGGTTATCGCTCGTTTTGGTATTCCTAGAGAGATTGTCACTGATCATGGCAGTCATTTTCAGAATAGTATGATGGCTGAGTTGGCTCTCAAATTGGGTTTCCGACAGGAGCATTCGTCTCCATATTATCCTCAAGCCAATGGGCAAGTGGAAGCCGTGAATAAATCCTTGAAGACAATTCTTCAAAGGACAATTGATAAACATAGATCCAACTGGCATATTATGCTATATCTTGCACTTTGGGCATACAGGACGTCAGTGAAAACTGCAACTGGCTTTACTCCGTTTCAGTTAGTGCACGGGGTGGAATCCATATTTCCTATTGAATGCGAGATTCCTTCTCTTAAATTAGCTGTTGAACTTCTTCCTGACACTTCCAGTCTGGCAGAACGGTTTCTTCATCTGGAACATCTCGATGAGCAGCGTCGAGATGCCGCCACGATGAATGAAGCGCATAAAAACCGAGTAAAAGTTCAGTACGATAAGGCGGTCAAGCCTAGGGTCTTTTCGGAAGGTGACCTTGTTTTGGTCTATGCCCAAGAAAAAGATGCCCTGGGGGCAGGAAAGTTTAAGTCTATGTGGTATGGCCCCTATATCGTTAAAAAATTCCTTAAGAAAGGAGCATACACCTTGGTTGATTTTGAAGGGAACGAGTTGCCGGAGCCCCGAAATGGGCTCTATTTGAAGAAGTATTATGCCTAGGCTTCGGCCTGGCATGTTGCTTTTGTATATAGTAGTTTTTGCTTTGTACATATCTGGTTGATTTTCGATCTTTGATGAGTTGGTGATGTTTTTGATCTACTTTGGCAGGTTTTGTTGGATGTCATGAGTCATTTTGGTTTCATCGATGGTGCTAGTAGACACACCTGGAACTTAGCTTCTGCGGCTTGGGTGCTTCATTATCCATCCGGTCAGCTATTAGTATCAAGAGGGGTCTGCATTGGTCCTGCTTTCAATAATATAGGAGAATACACTGCAGTTGTTCATCTACTCTCAGAGGCAATATCTTTGGGTGTTGATTCCTTGGTAGTTTTCTTGGACTCTCAGCTGGTGGTGTCGCAGTTGAACAATACTTATCGGGTACGAGATCCATTTTTATTACGATTTTTCTTGAGGGTACGTTTGTTACAAAGGTCATTTCAATTTTTAACTTTCATTCATATTCCTCGAGCTGACAATTGGTTTGCTGACTCATTAGCTAATCAAGCATTGGATTGGCATATTAATGAACAATACTTATCGGGTACGAGATCCATTTTTATTACGATTGTTCTTGAGGGTACGTTTGTTACAAAGGTCATTTCAATTTTTAACTTTCATTCATATTCCTCGAGCTGAAAATTGGTTTGCTGACTCATTAGCTAATCAAGCATTAGATTGGCATATTAATCATTCCATACAATAAATTTTTAATCATCAAAAACATCATACATTTTGAACATCACATCAAATATCACTGTATATATATCATCAGAGTGTTCAAAAACTTTACAAAATTTGGATCCATAAGGTCATACAAAACTTGGGCTTATGCCTCGATCATGTTTAGTCTCAAAAAAGAATATACAGTCATCTAATACATAATATCTGTCTACTCCTGAGGTCCCTGCCCAGAAGTCGTGTTCCTATAGAACGTGACCGCGGTGGCAACTCGGCGGAATAATCATACCCAGTCTTGGGGCACTCCTACCACCCGTCTCTGGATGGCTTCCGGCAGGTCTTCCACGGCAGCCATAGGTATTTGGCGGGTTAACCCCTCCAAGTTTCTCTGCACAGCCTGGAGGATCCTGTCGGAATCCACTATATCTGCTTCGCCCCTACAACGCTTATAGAGCGGGAAACCCTTAGGTCGCACTGGTCCAATATCTGTATCATGATCATGTTTACATTGTCAGTCATTATGAATCCAATAAAAAACATGTTTATTTTCATTTTTTCATACATATTTGAAAAAATCCAAAAAAATTATATAAGTCAAAATTTTTTGCAAACTCACCGACTGTGCCCCATGCTGTGCCTGGTGGAAGAACTAGATCTGGATCTCCACGGAAGTCCATCCCGGCATAGGGATAGTCGTCCACCGCGATGATTTGTTCTCCCCACCAACGGAAGAACTCATCGTCCCATGTGGTCCGGGGTACTTCACTACCCCCCAATCTCTTCATCATGTCTGCCCAACGGGCAATTCTTGGGTCCCGCGGGCTACTGATGGTAGAGATAACTCTGGGTCTCAATGCTGGAATCTTCTCAAAGAAGAATGTTGTCAAAATTGTACTGTAGCCAAAGTGTTTGGTCTTTGCTTGGCGGATTGAGGTCAACTGTTGTTTCATGTTCAGTAAAAGGGCTGTGCACCAATCATACACATGAGTCAAACATTCTACTGCTATGCTCATTTGCGTCCTGGATGCCTGATGTAGGGAGGCAGATCCTGCCACTCTGCCGATGGTGAAAAGGAGGATTTTCATGTGTAAATCCCGTAAATCTTTAATTGCAATCTGAGTTCCAACCTTTTTGGAACCCTCTACGCAATACACGTGGACATAGTCTTCCACGGTTAACCCTCCCAGGGGCTTCCCGTGCAAGTCTACTGGTTCTCCCCTCTGGGAGAGTCCAGTAATAAAGTATATGTCTTCCACTTCAATGCGTACTGGCATCTGATCTATCACGAAACAATCTTGGTCTGGTTCCCAGTAATTGACGAGCATTTCTAGCAACCGAGGATTGCTTTTCATATTTGGCATTTTGAAGAATTTGAACAATCCGCAATTCCGAAGGATATTTTGCGTTGCTCGATCTTGCATGACCTCTTGATCAATTGCGCTATGCTCACGTTCTCTCCATGAGATTGTCATCCTGTCAAATTTCATTAAATCATGCATTAGCCACGCATTTTAAGTTTCAGACCTGCGCATACGCGACTTTTTCTTTGCACAGTCGCGTGTATACGCGACTTGCCTGTTATGAACCCGCGTATGCGCAAGTCCGCATTTTTTAGCAAGGGTTTTAATGGTAAAATTCACTAAATTTTAATTTCTAAATGGACAAAATGATTTGCAAGGATGATTGAGGAGCCTACCTGAAAATTCGGCACGATTCGACGGTCGGTTGTTCCTGATTTGACGAAAGAAGTTTTTTACTCCAGAGCACTTTTTTCCAAATCAGCAATGCAATAATGAACCAAATATGAGGTAATTTGTCTATTTATGCCTAAAAAGTTGAAAATTTTCGCAAAAATTTGCTATGCTCATTTTTTCGATCTATCTTAAGCTGCATAACTCGAATGCTTGGAAGTGCCCAGTTTGGTATGTTTTCAGGTACATTTTGACGATTTTGAGATTTTTCCCGGTTTTTGATCCATGATTACCGACTCGTCACGGCAGGTATATGATCTTCACTGGCATATAGGTTAGGGAAATCACTCTCCGTTGCATCTTGCATACTAGCCTCCATACTGATCACTTGCCTTAGGGCCGATCCCATCAGGTCATGAGTATTACACCCATTTCACTCGCCGATTATTTAATCATGACTTGGTGGTAGAGCCTTCTTTTACATGGGCTTCCTAGTTAGTTCCTCGCTATCACTTGTTGCCCATGTTTCGTTTTATGTAGGCTCGGGAGTCCTCTTTAGTCCCACCATGTCTTATGTGTTGAAGCTTCATTCTTCTTCTTCATCACTATCATTTTTCTGGCTTTTACCCTAGAGGCTCCCCGGTGTCGTTAAGTTGTTACAAGTTAACCATTTCATGCACTTAGCTATCACGACTTGACACCTTTTTACCCATGGATGGAACGTTCCTCTGAGTATCGCTTACCAGTTTTCGCCACCTTGCATTGAGCATAGGATTGTTCCAATCCCAGGAACTAGTGCATATGATTTTTTGATACTCGTTCTATCCATTGTACCATAGCATTCTTTTATTCTTTTTCAGGATTATGATATGAAAAAGACAAAAAATTCAAATATAACAAAAAGAGCGGGAACGGGATGTATCTTCGTTGTTTCTTGTATTTATAAGTATGTAGTCATTATTTCTTAACGAAGTACATAGATATCATGACCATGACATATTTCCTACATTTGGGATGGTTTTAGTTTTGACTCTTAGGTTCAAATTTCTTTTACCATGATTCACTTGTCGTACTCCTTCCAACTCCCCCGGTTGTTATCTCTTCCAATCAGTATGGAGAGTTTGTTTTGCCTCCTCGTACATTGCATCATATACAAAGGTTTCTGCTTTTTATCGCCATGGTCATCACGAGTCGTGGCTTTGTTCAAGGGAAGTCTAGCCTGAGTCGGCCATTCTGCGGTGTCTCTTGACTCATTATTCAGTCGGCCTTCCCGGTCTTGTCAGTATCATGTTCTATCACATCAGATGTTTTGATCTTCTGCTCGTGCCGGTTTGAGAAGGTCCCCATTGACTTCTTGCCGGCGTGTTTGTCTCTTATCGACTACGACACATTGCTCTGAGAGCAAGCCTAGAGCCGCACCTTGGGCCTATTTTCATTATTGATAGGTGACCTCGTGCTCAGCATTTGATCATCATCATGGGTCTTTGACCGAGTGGTTTCCCCTGTGTTCGACGTCAGCACACATTATCACACTTGGGATTCGTGCAGTACCTGGATTTCCATTTGACCCTATCGGTGGATTTCTCGCCTCTGTGTCAGCTTTCATTATTGGTTGGTTCAGAGGGTTTCTTCCGCGCGCTAGCTTCATCTTGTGCACGTCGGAAACGTACTTCGGTTTTGGTTCCATCACTCTACTTCGTCCGATTCCTTCCAAATCTTGGCCTGCGGGTTACACTCGCGCTGGACTGATGTGGGATGCCTTAATGCCTTCCTTCCAGCAGATATTTTCCCATCAACTCCGACTCATTGCTCTGGGAATAAGGTCTAGAGTCTTTTTGTCAGTACCTTATGGTTTGCAGTCATCAGTGGCAGACTCTTCGCTATCGACAGTGGGGATTCATCATTGCCTCCTGATTGGTAGATTCTTTCAAGTGTTCGACTTCAACTCATTCATTCACACTTGTTAGATTGTACTGGGGCACCTTGACACTCATTTTCATTATCGGTGGGTTGTCTCGCGTTGGTTAACGGTATACATTATTGACCGGTAATCCAACGATTTCTCACATGGTCGACTTCAGCTCATTTATTCCCATTGTGTAGAATTGTGCCATAGTGATCAGTGAAGACCTTGGGTTGCATCAACATTTCTCGATTCACTTTTGACAGTCCATTCAGTTTCTGCCAGTGATGTCGTCCACTCTTATATGTTGCAGTTCAGTACAACAGCATCCTATATGTTGGCTCCCGAGTTGCGTGATAGTACCGTTTGTTCCACCCCTTATGATTTGGTACTTGGAGATTCAGTTACTTATTTGATCAGACATCCAGTTGCAGCATCTTTGATCAGCTTTTTATATGTGATACTTGGACATTGATTCAGACTTATATTTCCGGGCCATGCTCAGATGATTCATTCTGTACTTTTAGTTCAGCTATACTTGTATACATGTTGGATCTATTCATTACTTTCCATATGATGTATTTTGACTGAGCATGGGTATGCCCGCCTCAGCATGAGTTGACTCTCTGTTTTCTTTCATTGGTTTTTGGCAGGCTGAAATCTGGTGAAGTCCTCCCTTGTCCTTGCGAAGTTCTTTCTATGTGCATAATACATTTCGGCCATCATGTACCCCTTCTGACCTCATATATTAGGGGGCATCTGTTATAGCATCATTTCTCACTTTCATATGATTCATGATTTCTTTTATGGCTTTGGGCACCCATTCCTACAGACTTGGACAAATTCACTTAAAAACAGTGTAAAAATCCCCATACGCGATTATGCCCAGACTTTTCCGCGTGTATACGCGAGTCCAACTGCACTTTTCCGCGTATGCCATTAAAATTATGAAAAAATATATAAAAATTCCCTATTTTCGGGTTGGGTTGATGGTTACTCAGGTAGTTCAACCACCCCAGCACGTGGCCAACTGTTGAAACTACTTGGAGGGAGTATAAAAACCCCTCATGTGTATGGCCTAAGAGGGAGAGAGAGAATTATTGATATTATACTCTGTTGGTATTCCCTATCCAAGTCTGATTCCCCGTGCCTCCTGCACTTTACCAGTTCATTATAGGAAAGCACTTTCCCAGTTCATTATAGGAAACCCTTGTTTCCTTGAGATGCTCATCTCCTTATATGTCATCTCGTATGCACTAGTTTGGAAGGAGTTTTAGTGAGGCAAGGGCGGGACGGATCCAGACGACGGTCTGCTCGAAGGCCGTGGAAGGATTCAGGTGATCTCTCCACTCGTTACTTTTGTACATGCTATTTATAATACAGAAGTACCATCTTGTTCCCGAAATATACGTGTTAGTGTCTGCTTACATATATGAGAAAATTTTTATTTAAGCATTCATTATGGTTTATCTGATGTTTTATATGGATTTCACTAACATTTAGAGTAGATATATGTTGTACAACCAGTTCTTTGTGCTTGTTTCTTCTTGTCTTTCAGGTTAAGAAGGAAGGACGGTTGCTGGGGGTTTGGACCCCGCGGGATCTGCTTCAACCGTAGGACCTACGGGTAACTTCCTCGATCTACTCTATTTAGTTTTTCATGAACATGTATGGCTGTGTGAGTCCTTCTTAAGTAGCATGCCCCTACTCCGTGGAGGTTGTAACCCAATGAACCTCTAGGGTACTTTCCTCTTAAACGTGTTATAGATTGCTTCTCTACCTTCATATGATTCATGATTGCTTTTGCATTGGGCACCCATTCCTGCTGCATTTCGGACAAATTCACTAAAAACAGTGTAAAATCCCCCATACGCAACTATGCCCGTACTTTTCCGCGTGTATACGCGAGTCCAGCTAGACTTTTCCGCGTATGCCATTAAAATGATTAAAAAATATATAAAAAATCCCTAATTTCGCGCCGGGTTGATGGTTACTCAGGTAGTTCAACCACCCCAGCCCGTGGCCAACTGTTTCCAACTGCTGAAACTACTTGGAGGGACTATAAAAAGCCCTCATGTGTATGGCCTAAGGGAGAGAGAGAATTATTGATATTATACTCTGTTGGTATTCCTTATCCAAGTCTGATTCCCCGTGCCTCCTGCACTTTCCCAGTTCATTATAGGAAACCCTTGTTTCCTTGAGATGCTCATCTCCCTATATGTCATCTCGTATGCACCAGTTTGGAAGGAGTCTTAGTGAGGCAAGGGCGGGACGGATCCGGACGACGGTCTGCTCGAAGATCGTGGAAGGATTCAGGTGATCTCTCCACTCGTTACTTTTGTACATGCTATTTATAATATAGAAGTACCATCTTGTTCCCGAAATATACGTGTTAGTGTCTGCTTACATATATGAGAAAATTGTTATTTAAGCATTCATTGTGGTTTATCTGATGTTTTATATGGATTTCACTAACATTTAGAGTAGATATATGTTGTACAACCAGTTCTTCGTGCTTGTTTCTTCTTGTCTTTCAGGTTAAGAAGGAAGGACGGTTGTTGGGGGTTTGAACCCTGCGGGATCTGCTTCAACCGTAGGACCTACGGGTAACTTCCTCATTCTACTCTATTTAGTTTTTCTGAACATGCATGGTTGTGTGAGTCCTTCTTAAGTAGCATGCCCCTGCTCTGTGGAGGTTGTAACCCAACGAACCTCTAGGGTGATTTTCCCCGAAACAGAACTGGCGACTCCGCTGGGGATCACATTCTTGTGACTCCCCTGTTGGGTGGTTTCAGCTGTTTGATAGGTTGCCGACAGTTTTAACTTTCATTTGCAGTCCAGTTTACTATTTCTCAGTCAGTCTGAAGTCCTGGTTTCTTATCCAGGCTTGATCCTTTTTGTTTTTTCACTATTTACCTTTATATACGCGCTTTTTTCTGCACACAGTCGCTTATACACGCAAGTTTGTCTAAAGGAAGTCGCGTATACGCGTGTTTCCTTTAGCACAGTCGTGTATGCACGCTTGTTGCTAAACTGTGAAGTAGCATATACCTAGGCAGATTTTGAATTTTTGGGTTTCTTGACTTTTTAGTCCTTTTTGGCTGTGGAGACCTGTTCCTACAGTGTCTTTGTACTCTCTGGATTGTGAAGAAGGTGGTCTTTGGTCTTTTCTCTCTTTCGTTTGATTGAAAACTAGTCTTTTTGGCAAAGTTTTGTTTCTGGTGCTGGCACTTCTGGTTTGAGTACCAAGATAGATTTCTAAGCATTCTTGGCTGTTCTGCTTTATCAGAACAGAGAGCTCTTGCTCATTTACTCTTTCCTGTCTTTGTGTTTTGCTTGGCACTACGATTTTTGCTCATTTCTTGATTGGTTTTCTTGAGTTCAGTAGGCTAGGTCTTGTTGCAACTTTTGAAGAGTTTTTCTTGCTTCTTCGAAGTTTTTGTTTGCGGCAAGTTAGTACTATTCTTCTAGGCTGAGTGGCTGAGTTTTCTTGTCTTCTTTTGCTCTTATTGATCTTGCTACTAGTTAGCCTTATAAGGTTTGGAGCATTGTTGAAGTTTTTACTTGAAATTCAGTGGTGTTTGGCTTGGAATTTGATAGTTTTGCTTGGTCTTTTCGAGCTCTTTCTTTATAAAACTCAAAAGCTCAAAAAACATTTGCTTTGCTTTTTGTTTTTGCATTTAAAAGGCTCAAAAAACATTTTGTCTTGTTATTTGCTTTTGTTGTTGCATTTTCGTTTTCGTTTTGCTATATCTTTTGAAGCTTTTGTGAGGTTTCTTGCTTTTGGTTTTTGGCTTGATTTTGGGGAGGAGTTGTCATTGATTTCTTCCTTTTGTTGTTAAGCGTTTTTGGTGTCTTCATATTAAGAGTTCTTGATTTCGGGAACTAGCTTTCTGGACAACCAAGAAGAGTTAAAACTGAAGGACTTTTGGGAAATTTCACTCTGCTTTAGGAGATTTTGCATCTTAGGATTTGCATGCTTGTAGTGATTTGCATTAGATGCATTTAATCATTTAGTCACTTTCATAGTTTTTGTGAGTGTGAGTTTGCTATCTGAAAAGGAAAAGTATAATTGTTAATCTCGTAGAACCCGTGTAGAAGTTGCTTTTCATCGAAAGACAATAACTGCATTTTGCATGTAGTTTGGTTTTTATTAATTTCTTTCTGCGTCAAAACATCATAAGTTTCATTTCCGCATCCTTGTGACTTAACATAACAGCCCATTAAAATAAGTGATATAATTTAAAATCAACTAGCAAGTTTTCTAAGTGTCATACACCAACTAGCTAGGTTGTAGGGCCTTGGATTAGGTGAGTGGAGAGTTAACTCTCCAAGGCCGCTCAAAAAAAACATAGAAGTTGATTAATTGAGTGAAATCCAACTCCGTTAGGTGGACCGGGAAAGCTCTCCTCCAGAGAGTCAAGCGCGAGGGGAAGTGAAGGCTGAGAAGAGGGATACCCCCTCTCCGATTAGCTGAATCTGACCTCAAGACCATTCCGCCCGGCTTCTGATACGGATTGGTGCCCATAGTTGCCACTCCTAGGTTCCACACAGGTGACTGCGGGGGGAATACCCGTGGTACCTGAGGCAGACGTCGCATCACTTTCAGCAGTACTTCTGGGGGGTGCCCTTGCGAAGCTTGGGTGCTTGAGCCGGCAAAGGCTGTCATTAGGAGGTCGGCGTAACTGTGTCTGATACCTTCGCTAGTAGGCCTGGGCCGTAATTATCCCAGACTGCTTTCGGGAGGTCCTATATTTTCGCTTTCTTGTATTTTGGTGTCCGGTCCTCATCACCCGGAGCAGAAATACTTGAAGGTTGTTTGCTTGATTGTATCTCAGGGATTATTTTTTTTAGTGAGTGCTCTTTGCTCCTAGCTTGCCTAGCTTTACACTTTTTTGAGTCTAATTAAAATCTATAAAAGTGGCTGATCAAGCACCTCGTCGATCGAGGAGAATCCGAGGGTTATCTCCCGAGAGTTCAGAGCCTTCTTCGAGAAGGCGTAGGAGTGATTTAGTAGGCGGTTACCACCCGGTTGCGTCTGACACAGTGGAGAGAGATCCTCCACAGGGGTCTGAAGGTTTCATAGCTGATTCCGGCATTGGTTCCGAGAGGAGCGTTCCACTCACCTCGCCAGTTTTATTTCCTCAGGAAGAAGATTTTCAAATTGAAGAAGTACTTGAACCTCCTGCGCCAGGTCCATCTCCTCTTCCTCCTGATTATCCGTTCGTTGTTCAATACATCGGACCTGAGTCAGAGAGACCGGAAGATCTTCCGTACCATTCTTACCTTTCGATGGCCACGACTGGGAACGCAGCTTCTGCTGTGAGTGCTGCAGGCATTCAGATTCCTGCTTCTGTTGAAGCAGGGGGCACTATTGCTTCATCTTTGATTGCTTCTAGTGCTGCTGTGTTTGGCTCTGGTTTCACCCAAGCACATAATTCTCATTCTGGTCCCTTTTGTTTCGGAATGCCCACTAGTGGGATTCCTTCTTTTTCCTTTTCCGATGCTTCAGCTGGATCCACACCCATGTCTTCCATGGCTAGTGGATAAGCTTCGTTTCAAGGGTTCCCCTTCGGAACTGGACACATTCCTAGTTCGAATCCTTCTTTAGGGTCCTTTCCGTTTACTTCTCAGACCCATAGTTTCAACCCTTGGTCTGGGGGGCAAAGTTCAACTACTTTTACAGGTTGGAACCCTATATTCACTACAGCGGGGGCAGGGAATCAGTTTTACGTAGGTCATCAAGGGAATACTTCTTTCCCTTCGTCGAGTGCTTATCAGACTTTTTCTCCTCTGTCTAATGCCTGGAACCCCTATCAGGGGCTTTCCTCTTCATTTAATACTTCAGCGGGGGGAACTGGTCTGGGCTTTGGTAACTCGGCGTGGGGAGGAGGTTCTTCTCCTTTTTCTACGAGTCCTTTTTGGCAACCTGGTGCCTCATCAAATCCAGGGTATTCTTTTCAGAATGTTGGGAATCCATCCCATCAAGGATGGAATCCTTAGGCTCCACCTCACTTACCTTTTCTGGCAACGTTAAACTTGCCAGATCTGTCAAAGTTGACTAATGATCTGATTCGTTATAGTCCGAGGTGGCCTCTGGTTCCCACCAAACTTCCTTCGTACATTCTGAAGTTTGAAGGTAAGAATGGAGAAGATCCGGCTGACCACATCACTACTTTCCATTTATGGTTTTCTTCAAACTCCCTGATCGATGATTCAATTAGGTTGAGATTATTTCAACACACCCTAACTGGAAACACTGCCAAATGGTGTATTGAGCTAACTGGGGGCATTTTTGCTACATTTGGAGAACTGGCTGTTACATTTCTGAACCATTTTCGCCGTTCGTCCGACATGAGGTCGTACTTAACTCGGCTAATTTTAAGCAGTGACGAAGCAACCCACATTTCTCGATCACATTCAGGAATGGAGGAGAAGGAAGAGGCTTATTAAAGCTCATATTCCCAGAGAATTCCTTTTCGAATGGTTTCTAAATCTCTAGCCTTATATTTGCAAAGATGTATCCTTATCTAGGGTATTTTCTCGAGGAGCAGCCATTTTTAGGGCTCAAAGAAATTCGGAAATCGATCTATTCTCGGGTCTCGTGTCCTTTATAAATATTTCGTCAATGATCCTCGCTCCAAATTAGATTTATCGAAAACTAAGCCTGGTCCTCATGGTGACGGACTAGTTGGATCGATCAATAGTGGTGCAGCCAGCCTGCTTTCTCAATTGCAGCAGTTGTCTTTACAATCTGCTCCTTCTGGTCAGGCTGTGCCTGCTGAGTCATCACCTTCCCAGTCTTTGTCCATAAATGTTGTCCAAGCTTCCGATCCCAAAGGAAATCAACAATCCGATGGGAAGAAGAAGGGACGAAATAACAAGAAGAAGGGCAAGAACCCGTGTTGGGGCCCTTGTTTTTGTTTAGTTTTTGAAATATTGGCTAAGACATTTTGAATTTTGACCCCTTTTGAGTTGTGGTATGAATACACATGGCAACCGCGACCGCGTCACAACTACCAGGAGTCGCAGAGCTATCAAGGTGGCGCGGAAGCATGCAATAGCTGGAGATAGAACAGGGACAAGTACAGATGAAGGAAACACACAGCAGAAGACAGAAAGTGGAACACACAGATAACAGGAGAGAAGCCGGGAGAAGCTGAAGTAAAGACACAGAGGAACTGATAGCCGCAAGAGCGGGTGAATAAATAATAGTCACCCGGCTGAAACGAGGAAGGATGCTGAAGAGGTTGCGAGGCTCGAGAAAGGGAAAGACGCACAGCGCAGCTGCGGAAGAATCATGCTTGTCCTTCCTATGGTTTCTTATCTTCTCTATTCTACCTTTCTGTTCCGAAATCCATCTGTATCAGCTTTGTAAGCTATCAGTGAGAATGCCATGTAATCATGTGTTCGGCCAAGAGATTAATACAATGGAAGGTTGCTGTCTCAATAAGATGTTCATGTGCTTGTAATGTGTTTATGCTGGTTTAAAATTTTATTTGCAAATGTCTGAATGCTTATTAAGTGATCTTGCGTATATAACTCTGTATATGTAATCGATGCACTGTCCGTCATGAGTTGCGAATTTGTTCCTTGCCATTGATATCATCCCCTTCTGCATGTGGTTGCGGCACGCCTCGGGTGAGACGCACTGCTCTCCAGAGCAGGGTGAAAATGTCGGCGTGTTCCTAGACTACACCGGACCCTTTTGTTGGCCACAACTCTTGAACCTGGGTCTTGTCTGCGAGACCTGACTTCTCGCCAACAAATGGTTCCGTTGCCGGGACCTGCATGTTCTAAGGGGATCTAGATCATGGTATCGAGGATTTTTGAAGGAGCGATATGGCGATGGTGGGATGATCATCTTGACCAGTTCATTGCTCAGCAAGCAGAGCTGACCAAGAAAAAGGAGGCGGCGATCAAGGAGCTTGTTCTTTTCTCTGACTCAGCCAGTGATACGTACGAAATTTTCTGGGGAAGGTTCCCTACGGACCTTTACAATTGGTTGCGGAGGTTACGTGCGATGGTGCCCCAAGAAGGCTTGCGGAAGATAAACCGCAGGTGGGCGCACGAAGATCTGGTGGCACTGCATCGAGTAGACACTGAACTAACCCGCGCGGTGGATTTCTGGGTAAGGACCACGTTGGAAGGATACACTGTGGAGTTTGCTGCTAAGTGTTATCAATCCTTCTCGAAAGCCGAGGCTATTTTCCACTCAGGGCTAAGAGGGAAGTTGTTGAAGGAGGTTCCGCTGTGGATCAAAGCCCTTATGGTGGACGAAGGGTTGATTGAATTCCACAAACCGAGTATGGAAGCGTAAACCTCCCGTGCTGGGGGAAGGGTTGAGGGAACCGATGTTGTGTAGAATGTGAAAGTGGGGAGTGGGGAATGGATGTTGAGGCTGCATGCAAGTTGCGGGAGCGACGTGCGCATCGGCGGGCACAGATCGCCGATAGGTGGCGAAGAAGGGTAATGCGAGATTTGAAGAGAAGAGAGATCGAGAGGAAAAATCAGAAGGAGGCGCCTCAGAGGACAGGAACTATGGGTTTGGATACCCGGGAAGAAGACGGGACAGCGGTGGAAGTGCAGTGGGTGCATGGGAGCCCAGCGACGCGAGAAAGAGAGATAGTGACTAGCGAAGATAATGGAAAGATGCGGCCCGAAGAGAGTTCCGATGATGAATGGCACGACGTGATGCAGCGGATGTTTCAAGATCAGATGGCACCCACCCCTCCAGGCAGCCCTACTTCTCACCTTCTACATGGCCAGGATCCCGACCTTCCCCTGGTACTGTATCAACCTTTAAGTAATATTTTTATTCAGTTATAAGCATTGAGTCAGTCATACAATAGTTCATCAGCGTCAGTAACGTCCGGGAACATCAGCGTTCCTAGTAGTGGTAGTTTTCCTTGTGGGACCATTACACAACCAGGACCTGGAGGATTTATCCTGGTCAATTCTCCGCAAGTACACATGGCTGGATCTTTCACCCGGTATCCAGAGTTCTCTGGCCGGGGCAATGACGATGTAGAGCAACACTGGTATCTGTGCGAAGCCATCTGGAGGGCTCGCCGTACGCCGAGGTAGTTAAGGCACCCAAACCACGCTCGCAGAGAGGGCTCGCGACGGTTTACTGGCGGGTCCGAGGCTCATCCCAACCCCGTAATTGCGGACGTGAAGCGGGATTTTGTCCGCGAATTCAAGCTTCCCCAGACAGACCAGCAGGGCCTGTCAGAGCTGTGGGAAATTAAGCAGAAGGAAGGTGAGACCGCGTGGGAGTTGATGCGGCGATTCAAGGACGCGATTGGGAAACTTAGCTACCCGATCGATCCAAACCACCAGAGGGACTGGTTCATCAAGGCTCTGCTCCCCTTGACACGAACCCCTCTCACTCAGCAGAAGATTGATAATTTGTAGGATGCTTTCGAGCAGGCCATGAAGATTGAAGCCATGGCGGGCTACCCCCAGGAATATCGGGGGGGGGGGGTGGGGCGGCCCCGCAAGATCCTTCTTTGATAAAGTTGCACACAAGGATTGCACTTTAATGAAAAGCTCATGAGCTTCAGCTTGGTGACACTGCGGCCCGGAATGTTTGGGTACTCATCGTCGGTCGAGGCCACGAGCAACCGAGTGTCTCGTTGCGCGCGTCGAGTAGGACCCTCGCCGGCAGCAATTCAGTAGTCCACCATCAGGGTGGCGCGGTGACAAACCCGCAGGAGTCTACCACTCACATTGCAAGACGCGGGGTTCTACCCAACCAAAGTTCCCCTCCACCACGTAGTACCGCGAGATTTACGTATCACCAGGCATCCTCTCTGATGTGCCCGATATTACATGGGAGCACCCACGCGTCCCGAACAATGACACTGCGAATTTGTGTTTCTCAGCCACTCACAACACCGAGCAAAGGCAGGCGCTGACGGCACTTCGTGATCGACCCACCGTCCTTCTGTTGTGTGAACGAGCTCCGAGGAAGAGGCGAGCATGCGGGGAGGCCGAACAGGAGGACGCGGTCCGGTAAAGTGCTACAACTGTGACCAGGAGGGTCATGTGGCTCGAGAATGTCCCCTTCCGCGACGACCCTGGTGTTCCCAGTGCCGGGTCAACGCCCACGCTACAGAAGACTGTTCGGAGCTCATCAAGAAGTGGGAAGAACGGGCGAGGCAGAGGGGAGCAAATCTGATAAACTCAGAGCCGCGAGGGGCCACAACCCCTGACATGCAGAACGTCGCGATAGTGACGAGGGGTGGAAAGAAGACTGGAGAGGATGCCCACGGGAAGGAGCCAGCACGAGTGGTTTGGCCGGCATCCCCGAAGAAGTTGATCAGGCCCGAAGCCCAGAAGAAGTATTTCCAGGAGGCAGTTGAGGTGTTCGCCCAGTTGTGGAACTAGGGAGGTTTGGAGGAGCCCAAGGCCGCCGAAATCACAGCACGTTCAGGGCATCGTGTCGAGGATTGGCTCGGGGCTATTCCTCGTACTGTTGGACAACACAACGCCCACACCAGCCCGAAGCATGCTTTTGGACCAAGCACCCAGGGTTGCTGCAACTTAGAAATTCGAAATGCTACGTCGGCCCTTCGTCAATACGTGCGCGTGTCACAGTAACAAGCATCCACTGTGCAAAGAATTCCTACTAACACGCAAAGCCTAGGGGTTCCAAATCAGCCACACCATGCCGACCTGGGGTCAGTTGTCAAACATTCTCCGCCACAGTGAGCAGAGGCTCTTGGAAGGCCACGGCTAGCCTACTCACCTATCCAACTCAGGATGGAGAACCAGTATTGCATTTTGCCAATCGGCCAGCTCGAGGGTGTCGAGGTCGACGTTGCGGGGGTGAAGACATACACCGATTTTGAGGTTATTGATATCATGGGCGACAAGGATCCCTATCCTGCCTTACTCGACATTGATTGGGCTTTTGAGAATTACGCTATCATCGACCTTAAGAAGGAGCTGATGATCTTTGAGGATGGGGAGGTACGGGTCACCCAGCCCCTCGACCCGTATCAGGGCCCGCGATATACGGAAACAATGGATAATTGGGAGGATGCTTAGATGATGGACCACCTTTATCAGATGACCGCAGGACAGCGGGATGACTATATCAACCCGACCGCGACTGGCTCTGTCAGTTGGCGGAGTGTGCAGAGCTCGGAGCTCGGATCCGAACTCGCTTGGGAAGACTGGCAGCAAGGGGGGTATGAGACCACCACGCGGAGATGTGCCTCCATTGCCCAAGTCCGATGGGTAGGGACTGAGATCCGTGCATATCCCACCTTGTTAAACATGCGGGCAGTTAATACTTTTATTACCAAGGTGGAAGACATGGTCCCAGCTGAAAGCCGGATGCCACTTTTGGATGTGGCCTTGCAGTCAACGTCGGCACGGTGGTGGAAAAATCACCGCAACACTCTGTTGCGATGGGAGTGCGTGGCGGATGCTTTGCGGGCATGCTTTAAAGAGGACGAAGGACCCTCCAGTACGCTTAAGTATCATGGAACTTCCGATCCGCGACACCATTTGCGGGCCTGCGAGGAACAGTGGCGTAGCACCCGGTACCCTGAGGAGCTGTGGGTCCACAGGTTTATCCACTCCCTGGGTACAATTCCCCAGGCCTGGTACCTGGAGGAAGAGCGAAAACGGGGCACTTGCTCTTGGCAGGCCATCGCGGACAAGTTTGTGTGATGCTTCTTGTTCGAAGGGGAGACGGCGCAGGAGTCTCAGGCCCTACAGGCAGTCAAGGAGGTCTTGTTTTTCCACCATCACAAGCCTGATGGGGGCCCGGTGGTGTCACGACCTGAGGTCAGCCACGAGTTGGTTTGCCACCGGATTGACGGCGATCCGGATGATGATAGTCTGGAGGACCTCAGGCATCTCTATTTTGACGAAAGGGAAGGCAAGCGGAGCATCAGTGAAGAGCCGACAACTGAAGGAGTTCATTTACAGCCCCTAAAGACAAAGAAGCCAAACATTGGAATAGACGAGAGACCCAAGCTCGCAACGGTGGGAGATTACTAGGATGAGAAGACAACAAAAGAAATTTTCAGCCTCCTCCGAGAATACGAAGATTTGTTCCTGTCTTCGGTTGCGAACCTGAAGGGGATCAAGGGGGATCTGGGCGAGATGCACATCGCGTTGAAACCAGGGGCCAGGCCGGTGAAGCACCGACCCTACCGGTTGAACCCACGTATCAAAGAGAAGGTCAAGATGGAGATTGACAAGATGCTGGCTGCAGGTCTCATCTTTCCAGTAGAAGAAGCCGAGTGGGTGAGTCCCATTGTCATCCAGAACAAGAAGGACAAAGCGGAGATCCGTGTCTGTGTAGATTACCGGAGCCTGAACAATGCCTGCATCCACGACCCGTTTCCCACTCCCTTCAGCGATGAAGTCCTAGATCACGTTGCGGGAAACGAAGCTTATTCATTCAATGATGGGTTTTCGAGTTACCATCAAGTGTGCATTGCCGAGGAAGACAAAGCAAAGACGACATTCACCACTGAGTGGGGATCATTCGCATACCACGTTATGCTGTTTGGTCTAAAGAATGCACCGGCTGTGTTTTCCCGGATTGTCATTGCTGCTTTCCGGGAGTACATTCACAAGTTCTTGGAGGTCTACATGGACGACTGGACCGTCTACAGCCTGTTGAAGAATCACGCCTCCCTGTTGCGTGTTATGTTTGACCGGTGTCGTCAGCTGCAGATTTCCTTGAACTTGAAAAAATGTATTTTTGCAGTTCCATTCGGCACACTCTTGGGCCACGTGGTGTGCAAGCAAGGGGTCTGCGTTGATCCCGCCAAGGTCGCGGTCATCGTCCACATGGAGGCCCCCGAGACCGTGAAGCAGTTGCGGGCACTGCTTGGGCACACAGGATATTACAAACGGTTTATTCGCAACTACGCAAAAATTACGGCCCCTTTGGAGAAACTGTTGCGGAAGTCAGAAGTGTTTCAGTGGACGGCGGAGTGCAGGAAGGCACTTGACACATTGAAGGAGAAGTTGGCGACGGCACCCATACTTGTGCATCCTGACTGGGAAAAGCAGTTCCATGTGCATATTGATGCGTCCGGTATTGCACTCGGGGCAGTATTGGCGCAACCCGGGGAGACGACAGTTGACCACCCCGTATACTTTGCCAGCCGTCGGTTATCGAATGCGGAGAAGAATTACACCACGACCGAGCGGGAGGCGTTGGCGATGGTGTACTCCCTCCAAAAGTTCCGCCACTATCTTCTGGGCGGCAAATTTACATTCTTCACGGACCATTCTGCATTGAAATATCTGGTGAATAAGCCTGTGTTGGAAGGAAGAATCTGTCGATGGCTTCTACTTTTTCAGGAGTTCACGTTTGAGGTGATTGTCAAGCCGGGCAGGTTGAATGTTGGTCCCGATCATTTATCCAGGTTGGAGACGGGAGAGAATGAAGGCTCGTTGGACGATCAGCTACCGGATGCTGACCTCTTCCGAGTTGAAGCAGTACCAGATTACCTGGCTGACATTGCCACTTATCTGACCACGGGACAGTGCCCTCAGGATTACACCCCGCTTCAGAGACGCCACCTGGTTGTCCGGGCGGCCGACTACCAATTGATCGTGAGGCAGCTGTACAAACTGGGCCTTGATGAGGTGTTGCGCAGGTGTGTTCTCGACCATGAACGGGAAGCAGTGATGTGGGAGTGTCACAGTGGTGTTGCGGGAGGGCATGTGGGTGCGAAACCCACCGCAAGGAAGGTGCTCCAAGCTGGCCTATGGTGGCCGACGGTACACTCTGACTGTAAGGCCTATGTGAAGCGTTGCGATGTTTGCCAGCGGACGGGAAGGCCTTCGCACCGGGACGAGCTCCCGCTACACCCAGTGCATGTGTTGCGGCCGTTTGAAAAGTGGGATGTTGATTTCGTAGGTCCCATCACACCAGTCGCTCGACATTCCAAGGCCCGGTACATCATCACCGCCACGGACTACCTCACACGGTGGGCTGAGGCAGCAGTTGTACGCGACTGCTCGGTAGAGACTGCTGCCCGGTTCATTTTTGAACACATCATCAGCCGCTTTGGCTGCCCACGGAGCTTGACCAGCGATCAGGGTACGCATTTCATTAATGCCACGGTCAAGTCACTACTGGACACATTTATGATTCAACATCATAAAAGCAGCCCATACCACCCACAGGCCAATGGTACTGTGGAAGCATTCAACAAGATTCTCGAAAAGGGCTTGACTAAAATTTGCAATGCTCAGCGCGACGATTGGGATGAGCGCCTCCCAGCGGCATTATGGGCCTACCGGACCACAGTGAAACGTTTGACCAACCAGACGCCATTATAGTTGGTGTATGGCCAGGAAGCTGTGATTCCCGCCGAGTTCACTGTACCTAGTCTTTTGATCGCAACGTCCCTTCAATTCTCGGACGAGGAGTCACTTCGGGAACGCCTCCAGGAACTACAGGAGCTGGATGAGGCCCGATTCCCGGCGGAATTCCACCAGAAGGTTCAGAAGGCCAGACAGAAAGCGTGGCATGACTGCCACATCAAAACCAAAGCCTTCCAAGTTGGCGGCAAAGTTCTCTTATATGACAGCCGGTTCCAGAAGTTTCCAGGCAAGCTCCAGATGCACTGGTTGGGACCCTACTTTGTCATCGAGATCCGCGACTCAGGAGCCGTTCGGTTGGCATAGCTGGACGGTACAGTTCTCCCTGGGTGGGTGAATGGCGCATGCCTGAAACCCTACCAGGAGTAGGTCCCTTTCACTTTTCATCAATAACTCTCACACCCGAGAGAACTCGTAGAGTAGCTTAGTCGAATAACTCTCCCGCAACCGGGATGAGCGTAGGGAGTCTTTTCCGTTCATAGGCAGTCTGTCAAATAACTGGTCAGTTGCGGGTACCTCACCGCAACCGACTGTGGTCGGGGCGGACCAGTCCAGCGTGTCGTCCGCGTAGGATCCATCCCCGTGCCAGTGTCAGTCCAGGTCATTTCCGTCAGTCCTTTTGTCAGTCCGTAGGATCGCTCAGATTTGCTTCATAAATTACCATAAGTAGACAGTAATCGTACCGTAATCATTTTCCATCACCCACAGCTCCCTCAGCCATTGCGCCCGCCCATCTTCCCATGACGCCGTCAGCAATTGTCAGATTACATACAGGCATGCGATTGATCGCACGATTATCGCAGGCTCGAAGGATAGCAAGAATTAATTGCCGTTATGGAGTCTCATCAACTCTGCTCGTTCCAGGGAATGCCATAACTTGCATGGAGACCACTCGCTCGAGAATGACGGACCAGTTCAGTTTGGAAATTGTAGCGACTCCAGAGCAGTTGCAGCCTCAAAGCGCACCGCACCCAGAAGGAAACTCCAGAAGAATCCTCCAAGTTTACCAGCGCCACGCCAAGATGCCGAGGGCTCTCCTATCCGTCCCTGAACCAGTGTTGGACAGTCGAATCCACCGCGTAGAGTCGCTAGTTGGCAAGTATGACAATGCAGCATGTATGGACGCCAACCTGTTCGACCCAGCTGAATTCCCCCACCTCCATTGGCAGACCTACATGGAGCATCATTACACGCCAGGCAGCAGCTCCAACAGCCGGATGTGACCAGAATTCAGGGGCCTACTACAGTCGTCCTTGATGAATTTGAGGACTCTTCCGGTTTTTGGAACTACGGGACCGGCCCTGCAATGCACTCGGTTCCTCCTCAGTCGGATACAGAACGGGTCCCTGTGGCTCAATGAGGAAATTCCAATTCATGCCGAAGACATTCATCGACTTACAGGGCTATCTCAGAATGGCGCGGATGTCTCCGCTGCTGGCCAGACATCCTCCAAGCACGCCCGAAAGTCGGGTGACTCAGAACTGTACACCAAGTATGGCACTCGCCGGGGGGGCAAAGGTGCCAAAATTGATTTGATCAATAAGCCAGAAATTCGGTTCGCTTGCTACCTTATCGCTAGCAAGACGATGCGGCACTACACGAAGGGAGAGTGCACCCTGGATACAATCTCCATTGCGGAGCACTGCATCCAGGGCGTCAGGTTGAATTGGTGCTCTTTTGTGCTGAAAGAACTCTTCGCGGCCTGCGAAGAGAACTACAAGCGAACCACCAGTTTCATTTACGGTTACTTGATTTTAGCTTTCGCCATGTGGAAATGGCACCTTCCTCCCGTCCGGATGCCGGCGGAGACTACCGCGAGCCAGCCTCTCGCGATGAAATACACCCCCTGGCAGGTGTCCTCGGACCCCAGCACCAAACAGGTGAACGCGACAGCGTTTCGGGTGTGGTACGGGTTGATGACAGACGTGGTGGCTAACCAGCAACGGGTGCCCAGGCACCTGTTGGATGAGTATAGTGAGCAGGTGTGGTTTGGGGTAAGCCACAGGCACACTTACCTCCGGCCAACTTGTGTGCCGGAAGCCACCTTCCACATGGCGCCCCTCAGATTCCAGTTGAATGATGACACTTTCCACCGCGAGGTCTCTGCATGGCCGGGGATCACCAAGCACATCCGCGACGGGATCACTCGATATAACTTTGAGCGGATGTTGCCGGCACAGCGGCCTGCCGCGACCGGCGCAGCGGGGTCCTCACAGGTTGCTGCGGGAACTCCACAGGATGCAGCTGAGACCGCACAGGACCTGCCCGAATCACTGGTCCCCATCGTACAACACCTCAATGCCCAGGTACGACAACTTAACGTGGTAACCCAAGTTGCTTCAAGTGGTGCCCCTTTATTTCCCTCATTTTCTGAATTTCAGATCGGTCGGTCTCATGCTCCCTCCAATACCGCCCCTCTCATTTCTCCCATCCCCACCAACCTATTCACCTCTGCCACCCCTATCATCACACCGATGGGCGAAACGGGCCCAAAACCTAATTCATCAGGCCCCCCTCCATCCAAGAGGGCCCGCATTGCTGTCACCGATCCAATGGTGGATCTTACCGACGATGATCCACCATCCACTCCACTCCCAGGAACGTTGATTCCGGAGGAACCCCTGATCGATCAGTCAGAGTTCCTCAACATTCGTCTCCCCCATACCTCTTTCACCCCGTCCACCGCTCCCTCCACCGGCCGTCCACCTGCCACCTCCTCCAATCCATCCAACTCATCAGCTATTGTATCAGATCCTCTCATCCAGGAACTTTTCGGAGGCGACCACGGGGTGGAAGTCACCTCCAGTAGTGAAGCTGTAGTACCGCCGGTTGACCCCATGGCCACACCCCAGGATCCTCCCTCTACTATATATACTCGGCTAACAAATGTTGGGGCTGAGTCGGCTGACCCTCCCTCGGACCAGACCACGCAGCAAGACTGGCCAGAGTCCGATATGGCCACCGCAATGCAGCAGCAGACGCCAGTCCATCCTCCTGAGACCTCAAACCAATCAGTGGCCAGTGGCCAACCTTCGCAGGAACGGATGCCGGAGCAGGGCGCTCCCAGCACGACCAATGCAGAACCATGGAGTACAGCACAGCTGTACCTACTCATTCAGCGGGCGGCCCTAAAGGTCGAACAGATTCACACAGAGCTGGAGCAGCGGTGTACCGAGCAGCACAACCAGATCACAACGCTTACTGAACAGAGCAATCAGCTGACTAGGGAGAAGACCTACCTACAGGAGCAGGTCACCATTGCTGCTCAGGCGTTCTCCGACTTATGGCCCGCTGCAAGGGTTCATTATGCCCCACTTCCTGCCAATATAACGGAGGACAGTGTAGCAATCCAGGCTCACCACCTCAGGACTGTTTTCACTGATCTATGCAGGGAGAACCAAGAACTCCAAGCGGCGTTAGCCGCACGACCTACCCTTCCGGATCCACAGATTGTCCACTCAGAACAGGTGACTGCCAAGCAGACTCAGGCAGTTAGTATGCAGGCGACTCTCCATTCCACTGCGGGCAAGGCTTACGCCCTTCTGCGAAGTCTGCAGGAGTGCTCACTCACTCTCACTGTCAAGACACAGCCTATCTCTGCCCAGCTGCAACAAATTTCCCATGAAATTCAGGAGACCGCAGACCCAGCACGATTAGATCAGCTCTATGCCCAGGCGGAAGAGCTTGAAATTCAAATGCAACAGACTGAGGCCGACTCGGCAGCAGCCAACAAGTCATTCAGGAAATTCGTCCGCCCATCCGAGCCCGTGCTGAATCCATACAACAGCTGGATGCCAAGGCCGAAGCCCAGCTTGCCACGCTGTTCGGGGCTGTCCCGACGACTATAGACGAGGCCGCCGCCACCTGGATCTCTGAAGAAGCCGACTTGCTTATGCAGGAATGGCAGCAAGCGGTGGCGGACTTCACCAGGCTTAGAGATACCGCGCTCCGCAGGGTCCCGGAGTTGGGGCCCTTGTTTGAACAACCACTTGGCGGAGCACAGCAGGAAAGGGCGCGGGGTGAAGGCACAGCAGAACAGAGCACGGGAGCCAGCGGGGCAATGGAAGTGGAGACTGTTATTTGTGATTGACTCGGGTACGAGTCAAGGAATTGTGGTTGGGGCCTGTTGGGGCCCTTGTTTTTGTTTAGTTTTGAAATCTTGGCTAAGACATTTTGAATTTTGACCCCTTTTTGAGTTGCGGTATGAATACACATGGCAACCGCGACCGCGCCGCAACTACCAGGAGTCGCGGAGCTATCAAGGTGGCGCGGAAGCATGCGATAGCTGGAGATAGAACAGGGAGGGAGAAGTGCAGATGAAGGAAACACACAGCAGAAGACAGAAAGTGGAACACGCAGATAACAGGAGAGAAGCCGGGAGAAGCTGAAGTAAAGCCACAGAGGAACTGATAGTCGCAAGAGCGGGTGAATAAATAACATTCACCTGGCTGAAACAAAGGAGAATGCTGAAGAGGTTGCGAGGCTCGAGACAGGGGAAGACGCACAGAGCGATTGTGGAAGAATCATGCATATCCTTCCTATGGTTCCTTATCTTCTCTATTTTACCTTTCTGTTCCGAAATCCATCTGTATCAGATTTGTAAGGTATCAGTGAGAATGCCATGTAATCATGTGTTTGGCCAAGAGATTAATACAATGGAAGGTTGTTGTCTCAATAAGATGTTCATGTGCTTGTAATGTGTTTATGTTGGTTTAAAATTTTATTTGCAAATGTCTGAATGCTTATTAAGTGATCTTGCGTATATAACTCTGTATATGTAATGGATGCACTGTCCTTCATTAGTTGCGGGTTTGTTCCTTGCCACTGATCTCATCCCTTTCTGCATGTGGTTGCGGCACGCCTTGGGTGAGACGCACTTCTCTCCAGAGCAGGGTGAAAATGCCGGCGTGTTCCTAGACTACACCGGACCCCTTTGTTGGCCCCAACTCTTGAACCTGGGTCTTGTCTGCGAGACCTGACTTCTCGCCAACGAACGGGAAGGGTAATGCAAATAAAACCAACGAGCGTGTTGGTGAGGGTCAAGGAGAAGAAGAAAGTGAAGTTTTCATGCAAGGCGTAATGTGGAGACCATCTCACACACCTTTGCCCTAAAATTCGGGATGCGCGAGCGCTTGTTAGCCCGACGGGGTTCTTCTAGTTCAGTGTGTTAACAAACCCTTTTCCCCAAGGGCGGCAATTAGTTGTTGGCGCGAACCAAAATCCACCGGGGCTTCCTGCGGGGGCACCCGGGAAGGGGGGAAATTCCATCGAACATTTTTATGATGAGTGCTCACGCGGATATCGCTACGAGATCCTGTGATTATGGCGGAGAAGAGTCTTCGAAAGCTAAGGATACTCCTGATGCTACTGAGCCGCTTCACATTACGAAGCCTACTGTTGAGTCTATGCCTCGGATGCCCAAATCATCTTCTAAGTGATCAACGATTAATCCAAATGCTAGGGCTGCCCAGAACTACTCTATTGTGGAAGATCTGGCGCAGAGTCCTTGTGCTATGTCGGCTTTAGAGGTACTCCAGTCTTGTCCGGCTCAGCGCAGTGCTTTGCTCACTGCCATTGGGGCTATTGATCCAAAAAATTCTCTTCTGATTACTTTTGATATGACTAATTTTAAGAAGAGACTTCCTCATCACATGGATTTTCATATTAAATCGTCGTATCGGAAGTGCAATATCTTTCAAACGGTTGTTGATGAGGGTGCTTCCACGTGCGTGATGTCTCTCGCATGCTGGAAGACACTTGGATCTCCCAAAGTTGTTCCATCTAGCACTGTTCTTACTGCGTTCGATGGTCATTCTCACAAACCCCATGGTATTGTCCCAGCTTTGCCCATCTGTGTTGGGGGCAAAACTGTCAATATAGAGGTTGAGGTAGTGGATGCAAGCTTGGACTACAACCTTCTGTTGGGGAGAAATTGGATTTATGATATGGATGCCATTGCATCCTCATTATTTCGAATTATATGTTTCCCCCACGAAGGGAGGATTGTTACAGTGGATCAACTGGATTGTCCTCCTGTAGACCCAAATGCGTCTTTTGACTCATCTATTCCCAAGTTGGATAATACTAAGGCGCCTGTCGAGAATTTAGGAGTTGGAATGTATTCTTCCTTGATGGGTACTTTTGATATTCCTCCTCCTACGGTTCATATTAATGCTATTTCATCCTCCAAGGTTCCTCTTCGAAGAGAGTTCTTCAGAACTCATTATTTTTCGGACCCTTGGACCTTACCTTCCCCTACTGCCACATTAGCGGAAGGTCAAGTGGGTGGAATGGCATTTCCTATTTCTGTAGCTGAGATTGCTTATCAGTCTATTGTTGACTCTGCAGAATCCATCCCAGCTCCTCTGTCACCGGAAGAGTTGGATGGAGATGTGGCTCCGGCTTGGACGCTTAGTTCTTCTTCGGCCCAGGATTGCCTTGATACCACTCTTCCATCTGAAGAGGCCATCCTGGAAGCCATGACTGGTATAGATAGACCGTGGGATGATTTGCATCATCGGTCTTACTTCCTACCTGATTTGAACGAAGTTGAAACAATTTTTCCAAGTCCTCAGTCTCCTGGTCCTGTTCACCCAGTCTTGAACCCTTTGGCACCAACACAGGTTTATGCTGAAGGGAACATGGCTGTGATCTCTCCTACTATCCTGGTGAACATTTCCAGGGATCCCAATATTATCGAGAATGTCTTCATTGGAGCTAAATGTTCCCGTGAAGAGGTTCAAATTTACACCGAGCTCTTCAAAGAGTATAGGGATGTATTTTCTTGGTCTTATGAGGAAATGCCTGGCATAGACCCATCTATTGTCCAACATGACATCAAGACGTATGAAAATGCTAAGCCGATCAGGCAAAAACTTCGTCCGGTCAATCCTAGGAAGGCAGCAGCTATCAAAGCTGAAGTTGAAAAGCTGCTTAAGGCGGGATTCATTTTTCCTGTTCCTCTGACTGAATGGGTTTCAAACCCCATTCTCGTAGATAAAAAGCAAGGAACGATTCGAGTGTGCATCGATTTCAGAGACCTAAATAAAGCATGTCCTAAAGACAATTACCCCACACCATTTATCGATCAGATCATTGACGAGTGTGCCGATAATGAGATTTTCTCCTTCATGGACGGTTTCTCCGGATATAATCAAATTACTATCCATCCTGAAGATCAACATAAGACTGCCTTTATTTGTCCCTGGGGTACGTTTGCATACAAGAAAATGCCTTTTGGTCTTAAAAATGCTGGGGCTACCTTTCAGCGGGCCATGTCATATGCCTTTCACGACATCAAAAAGATTATCGAGGCATACTTAGATGATTTAGCTGCTCATTCTCGAAAGAGGATGGATCATCCTGGTCACCTCCGGCAAATATTTGAAATATGTCATTTCTATAAGATTAGATTGAATCCGAACAAGTGCGTTTTCGCGGTCAAATCCGGTCGGCTATTGGGATTCATTGTGTCTAGGGAAGGGATAAGGGTAGATCCCTTCAAGGTTGAGGCAATACTTCGGTTGCCTCCCCCGTCCTCAATCCGTCAGCTTCAAAGTCTACAAGGAAAGTCTAATTTTCTTCGGAGATTTATCGTAAATTATGCTGAAGTTACAAAGGGATTTATGAGATTATTGAAGAAAGGAGTTCCTTTTCTTTGGGACGACTACGCTCAACGCTCATTCGATGCTTTGAAGAAAGCATTGACCTCTGCTCCTTTATTGAGTCCACCTGATTATAGCAGAGATTTCCTTTTGTATCTGGCAGCAGCAGAATCTACCATCGGTATGGTTCTGGTTTAGGAGGATGATGCTCTTGCAGAGCATGTTATTTACTACCTTAGTCGAGGACTGGTAGGACCTGAACTCCGATACACTCCGATAGAAAAGTTAGCTTTAGCAGCAGTTCATGCTGTGCAGCGACTCCGACATTACATTATTCTTTGCAAAACTTATGTTTTGGCAACTGCCAATCCATTTCAGTTTGTCCTCAGTAGGCGAGTGATTGGGGGAAAATACAATAGATGGATTGTGATTTTACAGGAATTTGATCTTGAGTTCATGTCTGCCAAATCCAAGAAATCATTAGTTTTCGCGGAATTGATCTCCGAGTTGCCCTGTGGAGAAGAGATGATCTATGATGAGTCCTTTCCGGACGAACACTTGTTTCTTATCTCTTCATAGGATCCTTGGTACGGGGATATCATTGTGTATCTCCAGACTGCGAAGTTTCCCTCTACTTTTTCGAAAGATGAGCGTCGTAAGCTGCGTCACTTGGCCAAGAATTATTTGATTATTGGTGATGCTTTATACCGTCGAGGGGTTGATTCAATCCTAAGACGCTGCTTAACTCTCGAAGAAGATGAGGCTGTGCTCAATGATTCTCACAGTGGAGCTTGTGGGGGTCATTTATCTGGGCTTGCTACAGCCCAAAAGATTTTGCATGATGGATACTTTTGGCCCTCGATTTTTAAAGATTGTATTGAATCGGTCAAAAAGTTTCATCCGTGTCAGGTTTGTACTCGAAAAATGCGCGCTCATCCAGCTCTGATTTTCCAGTCGTTACTGTCGGTCCCTTTACAAAGTGGGGTATTGATTATACTACTTGTAACCCGCCTTCGGCTAAAGGTCACAAGTACATTATCGTAGTAGTAGACTACTTTACGAAGTGGGTCGAGGCTATGCCTACTTTTGGGAATGATGGTGAGACTGCAGCTCTTTTCCTTTTCAACCAGGTTATCGCTCGTTTTGGTATTCCTAGAGAGATTGTCACTGATCATGGCAGTCATTTTCAAAATAGTATGATGGCTGAGTTGGCTCTCAAATTGGGTTTCCGGCAGGAGCATTCATCTCCGTATTATCCTCAAGCCAATGGGCAAGTGGAAGCCGTGAATAAATCCTTGAAGACAATTCTTCAAAGGACAATTGATAAAGCTAGATCCAACTAGCATATTATGCTATATCCTACACTTTGGGCATACAGGACGTCAGTGAAAACTGCAACTGGCTTTACTCCGTTTCAGCTAGTGCACGGGTTGGAATCCGTATTTCCCATTGAATGTGAGATTCCTTCTCTTAAGTTAGCTGTTGAACTTCTTCCTGACACTTCTAGTCTTGAAGAATGGCTCCTTCATTTGGAACATCTCGATGAGCAGCGTCGGGATGCCGCCACGA